>JARHVA010002089.1:592500-730000 GCA_037957365.1 Torreya grandis | reverse complement strand
TTGAGGTATAGTTGTGTGTCTACATTATTAATGTATCATTAATGTATCAACATAAATATTTTTGTTAACAATATTATGTTAATAGTCTATAGGTTAGTTTACCAAATATATTATTAATAATAATATGTTTGTATAATAATGGGTTGTTAGTGTTTATTAGTTTACGATAAATTCAGGTGATTTGTTAGTTGAGAGTTTGTAGGGATATACCATCCCAAATATAGGAAAATCATTTCCTATATATTTGTAATCCCATATGAAATAATTGTATCATAATAAATATACAATGAGAAGAATATTATTATTAAAAACTTCTATGTATGTTTAGTTCTTTTTCTTAAGTAGATCTAAACTAGCTCTATCATCTTCTGGATGGTTTTGGTTTTGGAGACTAACTGCATAGCCTATTGTTTAGCAAAATCAATAACATCTAAAAGAGGCATGTCAGCTAGTATGAGGCCTTTGAGATCAATGTAAACAATCACCTTATCAATGATATTATAGGGGAGAGCTTGTATAAACTTCATCTTAGTTTCCATTGAACAAAAATAGTGAATTTTATAAGCCAATTCTCTAAATTATTTGATAAATGCATCAAATTTATTTAAATCACAAAGCTCCATTTTAAGCAACCATTTTCAAGATTCAAGTTCTCGATTTCCTATGGGGGTGAAAATTCATTTATTAATAAATTATACAAAGCAACTAAAGGATCAGGCTAGTTATGTACATCAGTATATTATTTTGGTTCTGACATTAAATCCCACCATTGTGTAACAATTCCCCAAAAAAAATTTGAAGCAAAAATAGTAGTGGTAGCTGGATCAAGGTTGGATGTGACTATGATTATTCTCATAGAGTTTCACCAAGTAGTTATCTCATTCAGAGGGTTGAGAGTAACATCAATATTCAAGTACCATGGTTGTAAGGGAATCTAGGTTCATTGCATGAGGGAAGTACTGGGATTATTGTTCTTTTTTTGTGGCTTGAAATAAGTACCAAAGTTAATAGAACTGGTTCCATGAGGAAAAATAGGTTTTTGATTTGGAACCTCTTCTATCTTGACTGTTTCTTTTTGTTCTTGTTTGACTAACCATTCAAGACTATCTTCTAAGGCTGCTAACTTAGTATCTATAGAAGATAATTGTGTGCTAAATGCAGATATGGAACTATGCATCGTATTAACCTTATCATGAGTAGGTAAGATATAGTTGAGATCTTAGTCTGTATATTTGTGAACATCATTAGAGACTTGCCTAGCATGATTAGTATTATCTTCAATAATAGCTAGCCTATCAAGGTTATGTCTTACAGACAAAACATCTTTACATAGGTCATCAAAAAAAATTTCAAGGTGTGCATTAAATCTTGATATATAATTCCTCTACTTAAATTCATTTGAACGCTCTACTTCTCCTTGTTGCGGCTAATAAGCTATAGAGAAATAATTGACAACACCTTCTTATTGTTTATATATACCTTTGTGGGGTGTCCATAATCCACCTTTATACAGACTGACTTGGTTATCTGTATAAAATTCAAGAGTATTTTCTCTGGGAAGACTCATCATATTAGATGGTAGTTGATCTTTGGGATCAAGTCCTTGATTAATAGCTTCATCTTCTATAAAAATATGGCCAAATTTAATAGTTCTTTTCGAAGAGAAAAATGAAGGTCTTTGAGGTGAGACTGTGCTAGAAGAATAATTGAAGGAAAGAGACCTAGCTATAATATTTATTGTTCTTCCATCAGTTTTATGAACATTGGCTTGGCCTTTCATCTTTGGGGATACATTCTTCAACCAATCAAGCTTCCAATCTAAAGGAATTTTTATAGCCTCTATATGCCCTTTTTGTAATTGGATGGTTCTGCTTAACTGATGAGCATAAGGTATATTTTCTAATATTTTGGGGTGATTTGTATTGGTCATATTGTAAATAACAGTCAGGTTTATGGAGGCATACTTGAATTCTCAAAACATGTCAAGACCAAACAAAGAGGTAAATAGTCCCCAACAATCTAAAGATCCAAATTTAACTTTTTTACATCCCTTATCTCATACTACAATAGAAAGGTTAGGACAAAATTCAAAATAGATAACCTTATCATTTATTTGACCAAGACTAGATAACTAACATGCATGTTTCAAACTTACTTGATGCCTATCATATAGAGCTAGATATAAGACTAGTTTTATATCACTCAGGATTAATGGAGTGATTGGGACTCTAATAAGACCAAAATGAATAAACTTGACATCCTCATGAGAATGGATATAATTAATTTCATATTCTAGTAACAATAATAACAAATTTGTTTGAAAAGACTTCTTAGGCTTATAACTCAGAGTGAGTTTAACAGACTTTATACAGGGTTTGACAAAAGATAAATAGGTACTATTATACACAAACTTAGACTTCAAAAGCTCAAATTTTTTATAGACCTGAGAAAAATTTATAGTAGGAGGCTTATATAGACTATTTTCCTTTTCGATGGCTTCTTCTATTACTTCTATGTCAGGTTACTTAGAGAGTTGTTCTGTAACAAAAGGAGGTAATTCATACAATCTTTCAAATTCAGATTCATTAATAATTTCAATTGTAGAAGATTCTTGAGATTTTCAAAATTCCATGATTAGAGATTAAGTTTCTATAAAGAGAGAAATTTCTAGATAGGGAAGAAATTTCACAGAGATAAAATGGGCCTATGACAAGAATTAATAAACAGCCAAACACTCGATGCAACAATTTCCCAAATAAAATTTTCAAAGCAAGGAAATTTAAAAATTACATATGGATCAATAATAATTTCTTACAGAATCTTTTAGTTGTTAGATCTCCAGGATCTGATACCATTCTTTTTACATCAATAGATGCTCTTTTCTATTCTAGCTTTGATGATCAGAAACCCATGATAGTAGGTAGGGGCCAAATGGCTATGGCTTCAATATTATCTAATAATTAAATATTACACATAGATATTACAATATTTGAACCAATTTTTTGATTCTTAAGATCCCACTCAGGGCAAGAGAAGAACATACACTTGGATCAATAGCAAACGACTTAATCTCTAAGAGTTTCTTCTCTCTCAAACATCAATAAAGAGGCCTTATTTATAGCATTTGGGAGGTCCTGCCTAGAATATTTGCATATCAAAGTAGCCTAGATCATCACCTATGAGATTGAGAGGAGGCGACATTATAACTTGAGTTGTTGCCTCGAATCTATGAGTTCACTATGAACAACTACATTTTACAGCCAACTCATGTATCTACAAGCTTTAAAAAGGTATTTTAATAACAAAAGAGGAGCATGACAATTTAGTATGCTAAAATAAAGATTAAAGCACCTATTTTGAAATATACTCCTATCATATTTATCATATCATTTACAACCATTATTTAAATTCTTTTGTTTGAAATACATGTTGTGAGATAGATGATTTCTAAAGATGACGTTCAGCCTGCATCTTCAAATAATGTCTATCCTACATACTTAAATCTATTTCATGTGAGGGTTCAAAAGTTTACCATATCAACATATAGTGTTTTGCATTGGTTTTTGGGTTATGAATTTTATATTGGTTTATGTATTATTAATGCAACCATATTTGTGTCAATAGCCATGTTGCCCATGTGTAATAGATTTTTTCCATGCTATTCACCCTCCATTTCTTCATCGACCATTTTTAACCAAACTGGTCATGTTTTTGAAATGTGCCTATGTCAATTTTAAATCATATCATTCATTTATACTTATGAGCTCCATTAAAACCATCATCACTTCTAGTTAGAGGATCATTATTCTCCCTAAAGATCCATTTCCATCTTGGATCCATTGTCACGTGGCCCATGCATAGTTATTGTGAGATGTCAAAATTCTTGTTAGTTTTCATATAGTATTTAACTTCATAGCATTATTTTTATTCTCAAGTATCTATTTAGAAAATCTTAATTCATGTCATTAAGGTTTTAAATGTTTTTAGTATATTGGTCACTATTTCATAGTATTTATATAGTATTATGAGTCATTTCAATAATATATATGTTATAGATGATGTTTATCCAAAATTCTAAGCATTGATTTATTTGTCAAAAGCCATCATCTTCATTTTATCTATTTAAGTTTTGTTTATTGTTTGCCTTTAGGATATTTTAGTTGGTCGAAGGTTTAAATAGGTAATAGAGAAACACTTTTTACAGTTTTGTCTATTTTATGTATAGCCTATGTGAAGATTTGAGACAATTATGAAGTCAAGTCATTAATTATTTAAGTTTGTGTTTTTCAAAGAGGTTTGTATATTAAAAACTCAAATTATCAATAGTGGATTCATTTTCTTGTAAGATTCAATTTAGACATAGGTTGGTTAAAATTACAAAATTGAGTTTATTTGATGTTTTTTTTTTAGTTTTGTTAATTAAGTCTTATGTTAAGTTTTAATTATCTTTTTATAATAGTCAGTTTATTAAGTCATTATAAAAATGTCAAAAAAATCATTTATTGTCAAAAGTCAAAGTATCAAAAATAAAAAATTGTTTGTAAAGGATGTACTTTCAATGGAAATTGACGTCCAAAACATGTAAAATCAAGACTTCAAAAATTGAAAGAATTTTGAAACTGGATATGAGGCTGAAACCAAGTAGGAGGATGATAGACCACAAAAAAATTAGTGGTTGACTAGACAATAATAAATCTTCATTAGTTGAGTAAGAAGTATCAGAGACTAGAGGCTAGAGGATACTAGAGGATGGAGGCTTTCATAGCCTCTTGTTAGCCACTAGCGATGGGACCATTTTTTGATTTAGTGGCATTTTTTATTTTAGTTATGTGATGTGTTTTTATCATAGTGTGATTTATGAATAAGTACAAATGTTAAATCCATGTTCATGTTTTTCATAAGTGAACTATATATTCCTATGTAACTTTTATAAAATGTGAGAATGATGAGAGATAGAATCTATAATGCACATCATGATGTGGTTTATGGTAAGCCACTTGTAAAAACACTATTTTGGTTGTTGGTTAACCATTTGTAAAACCATCAAGTATTGTTTATGGTTTTTGGTTAGCCACTTTTAAAACCACTATTTTGGTTGTTGGTCAACCATTTGTAAAATCATCATGTTAGGTTTGTGATTATCCTTTGAAAATCATAAAGTCATGAGTATAAGTGTAGATATGGGAGATTTGTTTTCCTCATGTTCACATTAAAGGTGTGTAGGATAGGATTATTAATGTTCACAAGGGGATGAATGTTGAGGTATAGTTGTGTGTTCAAATTATTAATGTACCGATGTAAATATTATTGTTAACAATATTATGTTAATATTCTATAGGTTAGTTTACCAAATATATTATTAATAACAATATATTCATATAATAGGGGGTTGTTAGTGTTTATTAGTTTACGAGATATTTGGGTGATTTTTTAGTTGAGAGTTTGTAGGGATCTACCATCCTGAATATAAGAAACACATTTCCTATATATTTTTAATTCCATATGAAATAATTACAAAAAAATAAATATACAGTGAGAAGAATATTATTGTTAAAAATTTCTCTATGCATTCAGTTCTTTTTCTCATGCAGATCTAAACTAGATATATCAACACAAATATGGTTGAGGGTCATAGATCGATGCTCATCTAAGAGTTCAAGTTGTGTTGAATAATCTTGATGATAGTCCTCTTCATAAATGATTTATCTAAGAGAAAGAATTTGTATTTCTATAGGGAGGACAACTTATTGTGCCATAGACCAAAGATAAATGGGTAGCACTTGTAGAGGTTCAAAAGCTAGTTCGATAATCTCATAAGGTAAAAAAATGTGAATATGTCAATTCTTTCTAACCTCATTGACAGCCTTAGTTAGGATTTTATTAGATGCTTCAGCTTGTCCATTGGCTTGTAGATAATAAGGAAAATAAAATTTTAGCTTAATGTTAAAATAATCATAGAGTTTTTAGACTTGCTTATTTTTAAAATATTTTCCATTATCTATAATGATCTTATGAGGGATACCAAAGTGATAGATAATATGAAGATTAATAAAATCAATAATCTTGTTTACTTTGGTAGAAATAAGGGGAATAGTCTCCACCCACTTAATGAAATATTTGGTGGTGGTAATGATAAAATTGTGTCACTAGGAAGAGTTGGGATTAACTTGTCCTATAAGGTATAACCCCCATTAAGAAAATGGCTAAAAGTCCTTGGCTACCTATAATGTTTGACTAGAGACATGTGATATATTAGTGTGTCATTGACATTTCATGAATTTACTGTAATATTCATAACAATCCCTATTTAAGTTGGTGTTAGAGGTATAATCCAATGAGAATGGTGATAAATCAATGGTGGCAAATAATCCAATTCAATTTCTAAACCTTTGCATATACATAAGCATTCAATACAATCATTTATGAAGCATACATATCATTAATAATAATGAACAATAAACATATTGAAATATCACATACACAACACAAGATCTATGTGGGAAACCTTCTTTCAGAATAAAACCATTCTCAAGCCTAAAATCACAATGACTACTATCATATAAGATGATCACAAACAAGAAACTGATCAAGTCCTTCTGACCTAAGGCCTTTAGTGAAATATCAATTCTACAAGGAGCACCTACCCCTAAGATTATCAATTCCTTCTAACCACCTATTCAAACAAGTCCTTCTGATTTAAAACCTTGATTAAGTCCTTCTGACCAAAGGTATTTAGTGAAACCCTATCTTACAAGGAGAAATTACCCCTAAGGAAGATCAAGTCATTTAGACCCTCCTTGAAAATAATACTTCCACCTTATAATTGATGCCTTCAACACCTAATAATGGTTATTTAATAATCTAACCCCTACACAAACTCTCTCTCTTTCTCAAACAGGCCTCTCACATAGGCATGTCATAATCTCTCTCTTTCTTCACTCAAACAGTCCTCATATGCACACTCAGATCTCTTCACATGACATCAAACTATAAGAACACTATATTATCATCAAAAACATAACCTACAGATAATACACATATTCCTTAATCTCCTCTTATCATTAACCCAATAGTCTAGCACTCTCCTCTCCTTTTCTTTGCTCTCCAACTCTCTCACATACAAGTCTCTTACTCATAAATCTTCCACACAAAATCTAGAAACCAACACATTTGGTTTCAATATATATATATATATATATATATATATATATATATAATTCATGATTTAACAAGATCACAATATTTCCTATCATCCACAATACATGCCTTCACCCTTAAGGCATCTCACATGGGTCACACTTAAGCACAATCCACTTTTTAAAAATTCCTAAGTCACTTTTAGGTCCTATGGAGACCCATTCATATCTTTGACACTTATTCAAACATAATAAGAACACAAGTCCACTTAAAAATACATAGGTCCACTATTTATGTCCCCTAGGACATACTCAAATGATCACAATCACCTTTTCTCACCTCTATGTATGCTCAATCAACTCAAATAGAGACCTTTATACATAGGAACACCGTTAGCAAACATACAATCAACATTTTAAGCATTATTCATACTTAAGATAGATTGATCACACCTTCAAAAATCACAAAAATCATCTTCATGGAGTCTAAAATACTCCCCAATATCTAATTCACCAAGATATATCTAAACAACATCAAAATGA
The DNA here is from genome assembly GCA_037957365.1 of Torreya grandis. NCBI lineage: Eukaryota > Viridiplantae > Streptophyta > Pinopsida > Cupressales > Taxaceae > Torreya > Torreya grandis. Next base: position 722,321 of record JARHVA010002089.1, on the reverse strand, counting down.
GCTCAATTACCCTTCTCGAGTTACTTGCAAAACATGCATGAACACACAGTCAAATTTAGAGCTCAATATCTTTGTCTACACACACTTACAAATATTCAAATCTATATTTACATATGCACCTTGGAGTACTCTACATATTTGTTTTTTACACCATGAGCAAATTCTTCTTGGATCTAAAGTTATGGAACAAAAACTAGACACTGGTCTTTTCCTTTGCAAAATTCAAATATTCAAATGCAAATGGCCATAGTTAAACCTAGAACACCATGCCCTCATCTCATGTACTCTCTACTAAAATTAAACATGCACTATCAATCTTGATAAATATTTAACATATGGGAACCAACTTTCAAATTTTAAACCTTGGTCGCTTTGATCTCTACAGATCAACCATGTCTTTATTATGCAACATAAACTATTTGATCAATCTGTATGAACACCCACTTACCGTTAGATCCTTATCCTATACCTTTACTCAATCATTAAAAATTATACACCTATATTCATCTCTCTACTTCCTAACATATTAGAGAAATGTGCACCATTGATCTTGCTCGAGCTTTAACTTGTGTAGAAATGACTAAGTATGGGAACCATTGAAATATGCCTGGAAGGCCAACTTTGTACAGTCATAAATTTTCCCTCGATCAATATCCTATCTCAAAAATGGCACCATATGTTCTCATTTAAAATAATAATCCAAACATGTATCAAATGTCTCTTTAAACCTTCACATGTATGAGATATAATTCCATTAAAATGCCTTCTCAAAATCTTTTATCACAGAGCCAACTATGTCAAAAACCTGCATGGGAGGCCAACTTTGAATACGCATATCTTTTGATATGCTTCATCACATGATTTTAATTTTAGTTTAAATCAACTATGATCAAAACTAAACAAACCCATATGATCAATTTCTCTTTAAATATTCACATGTGTAAGATATAACATCATCAAAATGCCTACTCAACTTTTCTTATCATACATAAATTTGGCTAAATATGGAAAAACACAAAATTCTAACAAAGAAGATAACTTTTCACCCTCATATATTTGACTATGATTCAATGTATGACTTAAAAATTAACAAAAATAAAATAATCATAAAAATTAACAAACACATATGATCACATTCTTTTGAAATATCCACATGTGTGAGATATGCCACCATCAAAATGCTTACTCATCTCTTATTTCCACTTTGCAAATTTGGCTAAACATTGTAAAAAATCTTGGGAGCCCAACTTTCCACCCATATATATTTTATTATTCTTAGGTGCATGACCTAATATTTATCACATAATATCTATGTACAAATTTTATCACAACCATATAACCAACTCCCCATGACTCATTCACATGTGGCAATGGTGATGTTCACAAATTATCTGCTTAGATTTTCTACCATTAGCCCAAACTATCTAGATGAAAAATATGGACTAACATATGAATTTCACTTATACACTCAAGCTATCAAAGTATATATAATATCTTAGGGACCTCGTTCACATACTCCAATCACCATACTCATCCCTAAACATCTCAAATCATGCCAAAACTAAAGATCAACCAAGCCTTCTTGAAGCACACTAAGATAAGCACATTGTGCACTTTGTCATTATTACTTAGGCTATAAAATCACTTCATCCACTCACTAGGACACCTCCATGATAACTCTCTAATAATATCCCCCTTTGTCATTGATCTCAACTAACATCATATATAATAATATACAGCTCACCTTCTCTCTCTTCAAGCACTCCCACAACATAAACTTTCTCCCCTTTTGACATAATGACAAAGTGGGTACCAATTGATCTCTAGGATTTGAAAATACCATAAATAGGAAAGGATCATATTATAAATATGATACAAACTCCCCCTTATCTTGAGCCTACTTTTGATTATCTTAACAATTTCTTCTTGCTCCATGTCAATACTCTCTTCAACCAAGCACTGCAACCAATGAAGGTAGACCACAAAAAAGCACTAAAATTTAATGTAACTCACTAATAAATATATAAGAGGGACTCCCCTTAATATTTTTGATAAATTTCACCACTTGATCATCTTCATATCTTTATACACCATGAAGAACCAACATATAAGCTTACTAGCCTTCTCTCTCAAGCTAACATAAGGACCGTCAACATAACTTCATGACACTCACCAAAAAATAAAAATTATCTTAATCAACCTAATAAAATCTTCATGAAATAAAAAAACCTTTCTCTTTTGGAGTAACAAATAAAAAAGAACTCTTCTTCACACTAGGCATGTCTTAGACTCTTTATATCCCTACTTGGAAATTATAGAGCCCACATTTTTCAATAGATACATCTTTAGGACATAAAAATTCATATCTAGAGAAATCTCATATGCCCCCTTAAGGAAACAAATTTGAAAAAACTATCTCATATTTTTCAATATACTTCCTTCACAAATGAACTATCTAAATAGGCTTCCAACTTGACAAAAACTTGAATATCTTAAGAACCACAAACCTTCAAAACTCTATGAAGCTTGATTTAACAACACATTTGGCCCATAAAAAATATTAATAATTAATACAAAACTCATAGGTTTTGTTTGAAAGATAAATCAAGAACATAAAATAACACAATCATATAATGTTATCTCTATGAAGAGATGTTTTATTGCTCACAAAATTATAAAAAACATATGCTTATCTCTAGGAAGAGATGTTTCATCCCCTTCTCAATATACCTCTATTTTTATACATAATTTTAAGGTAAGAGGAGGATGTGGAAGGTCACCAATATTGAGGGAGATAAAGTGGTTCAATTTCCATGATTTATAACAACACAAAATTTAAGAAATTACTATTTTTAAAAACTTTCTATTTTTAGACAGCACTATTAAAATTGAAATTATAATCACTTCTATTGGTTTTTCATGGGTCAAAACCCACCCATCATATCTCCATACCATCTCATCACATTATCCTCATTCTTATCTTTCCAATGGTTTGAGTTGGGAGTCAAATGGAGCTATGGTTCGAAAGTCATGGCTCTTGGAAGTTCTACCACCAATTGGGGTAGAACCATCACCTAAATTATCACCTGAAGTGTCATCTAATTTTTCACCTAAAGTGTTACCTAGATCATTCCTCCCTCTTTAATAAGTAATGGTCTCCATTATTTCAATATTCATCATCAAGTGTGGTAGTTTTGTCTTTATTTGATTCTCTATGATCCACTCACCTTGGTGGTTATGTTTGCCTCTTTTGACCACTTGATAAAGTGGAATAGAGCACCCTCTTGTCATCTTCATCCAGGTGTCCACAATCTGATCTTCCTCTACTGGATTAAAACTTTATGGATCAAAATCATCAATTTATAGTTGTTATAGTATGACTAAAGTGTCTAATAGAGGTGGATGATATAGTTTGAGGAGCTCCACAATGAATATTAGATGTAGACCAAGGTAGGCTGGTAGGTTCAAATCAAACGCATTTTCTCCAAATTGTCTGAAGATGGTTTAGGGACCATATTTTAAAGTCCAATTTTTTTTGTGTGGGCCTATGAGTTATTCCTTTTGAATCCACAACAAAACCTTATCACCTACATCAAAATAGTGTGTAACCCTATGTTTGTCATAGCATTGCTTATACTTATGATTCATCTTTTCCAAGATGTCATGAACCTACTACTAGATGTGTTGGATTTATTCTATGAACTTTGTTGCTTTTGTTACCTTAGATTCCCATGAGTTATGTATTTCATGGTAGATAATGGAATGGATACATCAATTATTACCATGGGTTGGAACCCAAGGCATACATGGAATGGATTGTGCTTGGTAGAGCTATATAGGGCCTGATTATATCCATGTTGTATGAAAAGAAGCCCCTCATCCCATGTGCATGCATATTTGGAGTGATACATCTAAAGCATATGGATAATTAGGTGGTTCACCACTTCTATCTGACCATCAGTCTATGGATGGAAGGTCATGGACTTCATTAGCTTGGTATCTATCATTTTCCACAAAGTGGACTAGAATATACTCAAGAACCTACTATCTCTATCTAAAACAATGGACATGGGGAGACCAAAATGGATCCATACATGACTAAAATATAGATGAGTAGTTTTTTTAGTAGATAAAGTTTTCTTACAATCAATCATGATAGCCATTTTTGAAAAATGATCAACTACAACAAGAATACAATCCTTGCCATGTTTTAAAGTGGGCAAACCTGAGAGAAAATCCATTGAGATAGATTCCTAAGGCTTGGTTGGTTCTGGCAATGATGTGTATAATCCTTGATTATTATTTGTTGGCTTAGATATCATACATGGGCTGTAATATTTGAGGTAACTTTCCACATACTTCCACATATGGGGCTAGTAGAAGTGATTTTGAGTAACTACCAAAGTCTTCTCTACACCAAAGTGCCCAATTGTCCTACTGAAATGTTCTTCCCATATCATCTTTTGTGGCTCTATAGCTAGAACACAAATGTGCCCCATATGATAGAGGACATTATCTTATAAATAAAAATTAGATACATGTTTACCTTCTTGAAGCACCTAATATGTATCAGTAAAGGTAGGATCTACTTCATATAGAGTACCCCAAGTAGTAGTCTTGTGTTCACACAGATCAAGAATTATTATGAGTGTAGTAATTGGTAGACAGATTAGATAATCTATGGTAGTATTTGAGATCCCCTTTTTGTGTTTGATTATTAGATGTAATTACTACATATATGTGTCCTACTTATGGTGCCTCTCATTTCATAGTTTGCTCTATGTCTAGATGAATTTCAATGGTCTGTAGTCAGTGTGGATGACCATATATTTCCCCAAGATGTAGTGTTTACATCATTTATAAGCTTGCATAATGGCATAGATCTCATTTTCATATGTCAGGTATTTCATAATTGTATCATTTAAAGTTTCACTATGATATGCAACAAGATGGCCATTTTACATGATGATAGATCCCTTGGCATATTCAGATGCATCTATCATCAACTTGAAAGGTTGATGCAAGTTTGGCAAGGCAAGAATAGAAACTAAATATAGAATACTTTTAAAATTATCAAATGCTCTTTGTTGTATTTCACCCTACTAAAATGTATCTTTATCTCCTCCTTTAGTCACTTGATTAAGTGGCCAAGCAACATGTGAGAATCTAAGAACAAATTTGTGATAAAATTTTGCAATACCCAAGAAACTATGAAGTGCTATGAGGGTCCTTAGTGTAGGCCATTCTTTAATAACCCAAATCTTCTCTAGGTTGACATGGACCCCTTCCTCATCCACAACATACCCCAAGTAATAAATTATTTTCATCTTGAATGTGTACTTGTCAAGATTTGCATACAAATTGTGCTTTTAAAGAGTTTGAAGCACCTTACAAAAATGTTGTAGATGTTCCTCCCATGTTTTAATATATATGAGTATGACATCTAGGTATACAACCATGAATGAGTTGGTGAAGGGTCACAGGATGTCATCCATCATCCTCATGAAGGTTGGAAGTGCGTTAGTCAAGCCAAAATGCATAACCAACCATTTAAAAATCCCCTCCTTGGATTTGAATGTAATCTTATAAATGAAGATGGGGTCAATAAGAATTTGGTGATAGCCATATTTGAGATCAATTTTTGTGAAGAAATTTTCATCATAGAGTTGTTCCAGTAGTTCATCAATCATGGGGAGGGGGTAGTAATTCTTCACAGTGATTTTATTCAGAGCTCGATAGTCAATACAAAGCCTCCATGTTCCATCCTTTTTTGGCACCAGGACAATTGGGCTTCCATAGAGTGAAGATCTTGGCTTGATGTGACCCTTTTGGATTGATTCTTGAATCTATCTTTTTATCTCATCATTCTCTAGAATTGATCTATGATACATAGGGTTGTTAGGCAAAGGTGATCCTGGAACTAAATAGATAGAATGTTTTACCTAATAGTGAAGTGAGACTCCCATGGGTGACTTGAATAAGTCATATTCTCTCATGATTTTAGCCATCTATTTATGTTATTATGTTAATTGTGTAGTCAAGGCTATAACATCAGCCTTCTTGGATCTTTATAGCTCGACCACCATGAGAACAAATTGCTTTGTCTTCTCCACTAATCTCTTACATTACTTGGCACTAACCAAGGAGATAGATGTGGGAGGTAGTACTTATAGTACCTTGTAGCATCACATTCTAGGAGTGAGGGTGATCCTTTAGGTTCTTGATTCATAGATGCCATGTTATTCATACATGAATGGCTAACCAAGGAGTAAATCGTAGACATCTAGATTGACCACATCACACAATACCTTATCTTGGAAAGGTTTTATTGCATATGAAATAAGACACTAGCAGGTGACATGGAGGTCTCTCCCTGGGCTCAACCATCTAATACTATATGTCTCTGGATGAGGCTTCATGGATAGATTCAAACTTTTCACAACATTAGCAGAGATTAAATTCTTTTGACTCCCACTATCAAGAATAAAATGTAAAGGCTTACCTTTCACCCACAACTTAGCGTGAAATAACCTTTCCTTGTCATGTAGCCTTTCCTCATAGGTCTGTGTTGAAGCAATGATGGTATCAGGCTTAGCATCTACAATATCTTCTTTGTCCTCTTAGATTTCAAGGTGTGTATGAGGAAAATTAGTAGATGTTGAGGATTTTGACTCAAAAAGTAGGGACTTGATAGCTCAACATTATTCTTTAGAGTGAGTTCTAATTTTGTGGTAATCACACCATTTCCTAGTCTTCACCTTCTGGGGCTTCTTATCTTGGAACTCATTTTGCTTCTAATTTTGGCCTCATGTTTGACCTTCTTTGTCCTTTTTCCATTTTGAAGGCTAACTCTTCATATTCTTTCTTTCATGCTTCTACTCAATCTTTACCATAAACTCGTATGCCTCACCGAGGCCATATATACCATTATAGTTCACCATGATATTTGAGAACCTTATGTTTCTCACTTTCCTAGATGCCCAATCTCATAAATAGAGAATGAAAAATGTTAAGTTAATCTTGAATAGAATGTTCCTTACCTTGGCAAAGTTGTTGCCACTGTATATATAAATCATCATATGCTCCAATTAGGTAGTATTCTTCCTTTACAACTTCGATGAAATCATCTCAAGTAGGTTCCACCTCAAGGCCTATGTCATCCATACTGAACCTCTTCTTTTACACTTCCCACCAATTTTTGACAGGCAATGATGCTTTCAAAAGAGAAAAAGTGATCTTCTCTCCATTAGTGAATTTATTTATAGAAAAATAGGAATACAATTTATCCAATCAATTTTCTATTACATTATCATTGATTTTGTCTTCAAATGTAGGGATATAAAAATTCACCTAAACCTTGAAGGGTGTTGGAGCACTAAAAGGATGTTCCATGGATAGGGAGCCAAAGGGTGTAAATGAGGAGCCAAAAATTCCCAATAGGATTTTTTGGAGAATTTGGGTAAATTATTACAACATCTACGCTTGCTACCATTAGAGGGATTCATTCACCATTTCCTTCAAGGGATCAAATGTCTTGATGTTGTCTACCATTTGAGGTCATTTGGAGTGAACAGGTAGATAGTCTATTAGATCTATTATTTTTCACCCAAGATTCTTGTAGTCTGACCTCATCTTTAGAATCATACACTCTTAAGATAAATTTATCTGATACCATTGCTCCAAAACATAGAGGTTTTGGTTGAAAGATAACTCAAGAACACAAAATAACACAATCATTTAATGTTATCTCTGGGAAGAGATGTTTTATTGCTCATAAAATTATAGAAAACATATGCTTATCTCTGGGAAGAGATGTCTCATCCCCTTCTCATGCTACATCTATTTTAATACATACTTTGAAAGTAGGAGAAGGATCTGTAAGGTCACCAATATTGATGGAGATGAAGTGATTTGACTTCCATGATTTACAACAACATAGAATTTGAGAAATTACTATTTTTAGAAACTTTTTATTTTTAGATAGCACTATTAAAATTAAAATTATAGGCACTTACATTTGGTTTTTAGGGGTCAAAACCCATCAATCATAGATCCATGCCATCTCATCTCATTTTTCTCATTCTTATCTTTCTAATTGTTTGAACAAGGAGACAAATGGAGCTATGGTTCAAAAGTTATGGATCCTAAAAGTTTTGCCACCAATTAGGGTAGAATCATCACCCAAATTTTTACCTGAAGTGTTGCAGAGATCAAGAATCCTCAAAATTAAACTCATAAGGTAGACCAATTTTTTAGAAAATCCCAAAGCCTTAAACTCTTAAAAATAAACAAAGTCAACACAGCACCTTCCAGTCAATGTCTACCTCTAAAACTTCTTGTACACCTAGAGATAACCATTACACACTTCTAGACCAAGATTTGAGCTTCCACACCATTGGGAACCTTGACTTCCAATAACCCATTTTAGGACCTACATACTCATAAGCACAAACTAGGAAACCCAAGAGCAAATAAAAAATATTCAATTTGACTTCAACATACCTTCAGATCATAAAACCACCTAGAGCATGCTAGAATAAGGTCAATAGAACTTTATATGCAAAAATACTACCTTGACAAATCACAAATCCTCCTTTGTCATTTGGGAACCATCAATCTAACCCTACAAATTGTTCCAACTAAAAAACACCATAATAACACTTACTTCTCCACTTGAAATTTGTCTCTTAAGAAGCATAGATAGAGACACCCTCTATACCTCAATGCTCTAAAACAAAAACAACTCCTCATATTCCTTCTCCTCCTTCCTCAATTGATACTTATAGTTCTTCTTCTTCTTCTTCTTTAGATTTAGAGAAACAACTTCCTTAACTACTACAACATTCTCCTTTTCTTCTATGATTGGATTATCAATACATGGAGACAACATAGATTCATGGCATACATTTTCATCTGAAGAATCTTCCTTATAGCTTGGTGTTGGAAATATTGTCATTGATGTCAAAGGTCTAGCATTATTGGTGATAAAGGCCCCATTCCATTTAATGTTGTTTGTAATAAATATATCTTGGCTAATATGATTTAATATTTATTTAATATTAATGAATATATTTTTGGTTGAATATGAGACAAAAGAAGGGCCCATGGAGAAGTCAAAGAGCCATGGGGTAAAGAAAAACGAAGGATGGGACGCATTTTCCCATGAAGAGTCATCTTGGGGAATTCCAAGAGTCACCAAGTGAAGACAATTAGTAAGGGTGCAATTTCTCATGAAGGGACACTTTGAGGAATACAAAAAGTCACCAAAGATAAGGACAAAAGTGGGAAGGACATTTTTGGTCATGAAGGGTCACCACATGACTTTTCAAAGGCTTGAATATGAAGGGTCATACAAGTTTGGCACCATTTTCAATGAGGATTGAAGGGTCACAAAGGGGGAAGGCCAAAGTTCATTTGGAAAGCTATAAATAAAGGCTTGAGAAGCCATTTGTAATATGAGTGATAGAGGTTGATTTGATATTATAATATCTAGCTTAGAAGATCAATTGTGAGAGATGAATATGATTTGTATTTGTTATATCTAGCTTAGAAGAGCAAAGGTGAGAGAGAGGAAAGAGATGTTGTATTGAACTATCATCTATTGAGATAGCAACATTGAGAGATAGGTGTGTGGTATACACAAAGGGGTTAGTGCTCTTGTGGGTTGGTGCTCATGAATATTAGCTAGGTTAGTGCTTGGCAAAGGCGTATGGTGCTCCTATGGGGTTGTGCTCAAGAATATTAGCTGGGTTGGTGCTCGGCAAAGGGGTATGGTGCTCTTTCAATTTTGTGCTTAAAAATATTGTTTGGGTTGGTGCTCATTCATATACTTGAGATTGTTCTTTGTGGTTTTTCCCACATTGGGTTTCCACATTATATTAGGTGTCTCTCTCTATCTTTTGTGGTGTTTATTGTTTGAGTTTTATAACATATCTTGAATGTTTGATTAAGTGGATTTTGGTTAAAGAAAAAATTTATTAGATATATGATATACTGATTCACCCCCCTCTCAGAATATCCCATGCTTAAAAATTGGTATCAGAGTAGGTTCCTTTCTGAAAAAGTTTTACAGATTGAAGATAGATCAGGAAAGCACAAGATGGCCATACATAAAGGTGCCTCTACAAGCAAAAGAATAGTTTATCAAGAAGAAGAAGAGGATGAAGCCAAAATGAATATGGAAGGAGAACTCATGTGTGCCTTAGAAGAGTTGAAAGTTGTTGAAAAGAAAAATCAAAGATTGAAGCATCAAATCAAGAAAAAAGAAAAGGAGTCAAAGGAGATGATTGAAGATCTATAAGCACACTTTGAAGAATCCAAGAAAAATGAAGAAGATCTAATGGCACAGTTGGAAATATCAAGAAAAGAATGTGAAAGGTATGTTACTAAAATTGCCTCTTTAAAAGAAGAGATTGAGAAAGTAGTCAATAATAAAATAGTCAATGATTCAAAATTTGAGAATAGCACTAATATGTTGAATAAGATATTAGAAAGCCAAAAGGCAATATCAGATAAGATAGGTATCGGTTTTGAAAAGAAGAAGAGCTATGTTGAAGCTCTTACAAATAAGGAAACAAGAAGGGAAGAAGTGAAGAATACAAAGGACAAAGAAGGTTGGAAGGAACAAAGCTATAAAAGACAATTAGGTCAGAGATTCACAAACAGGTCCTATTTTTATGGTTACTACTTTTATTGTAATGGATATGGTCATAAGAAATTAGAATGTCGAAAAAGAGCTAACAATCTCAAAAATAAGGAAAAGAAAGGTCATGTAGAGTCAAGCAGAAGCTATAACTCTTTTGCTCCTCTATCAAGCTTTGATGAAGAGACCATAATTTGTTACAAGTGTAACAACATCAGACATATAGCTCAGTATTATAGAAGCATGTTCGAGTCAGTCAAGAAGGACCAGATTTTCAGGGCTCCATTCATCAAGAAAAAGGTTTAGACATGGCAGAAGAAACAATCTGAAGGTTCTATGTTGGTCCAGATAGATTTGCATGCAAGAAATGAATAAAAACCATGGTTTATTGATAGCAGATTTTTGAGGCACATGACATGAGACAAGAGCAATTTCATAACCTTGAAGAAGATCAATGGTGGCACAGTGAAATTTGGGGACAATACTACTACAAGAATTGCCAAAAAAAGTACACTAAGTTTAGATAATGGTAGAACTAAAATTGAAAATGTTTTATATGTAGAAGGTCTTAAGCATAATCTTTTGAGTGTAATTCAAATATGTGATCAGGGGCACACACTAAAATTTTATGCAGAAGGTTGTGAAATTAGAAGAAAAGATTTAGATGTATTGATTGTAGATGTTCAGAGAATAGGTAATAATTTATATATGCTATCAGACATCAAAGGTCAAAAATGTTGTTTGAGTCAAATTGAAGAAAGTTGGCTATGGCATAGGAAAATGGGGCACATAAATTTTGACAATATTTTCAAAATTTGTAAAAAGCAAGCAGTCAAGAATCTTCCAAAGATCACAAAGCCATCTAACACACTTTGTGGACCTTGTCAGCATGGGAAGCAGGCTAGAAGGTGATTCAAAACAAAAGAGTACTCAACCAATCAGATGCTAGAGCTTGTTCACACTGATCTATGTGGACCTATGAGGACTCAAAGTACTCAAGGTGATAAATATTTCATGTTGCTTATTGATGATTTTTAACGTATGATTTGGATAATGTTTTTAAAGAAAAAATTAGAAGCTTTTAGACAATTCAAAGCATTAGTTGAGAATGAAACTAATCTAAAGATTAAGTGTCTAAGATCAGATCGAGGAGGAGAACTCATGTTAGATCAATTTATTGAGTTTTGTAAGATCATGGAATAAAGAGATAGTATTCAGCAGCTAGAACTCCACAACAAAATGGAGTAGTTGAATGGAAAAATAGAATAGTTCAGGAGATGGTGAGGACAATGCTAAATGAATCCAAGATAGAAAATAAATATTAGAGAGAGGTGGTTGGTATAGCAGTGCATATTCAAAATAGAGCTTTATTAAGAGTAAATAGAAAAAAGAATCCTTATGAGTTATGGAAAGACAAACCAGCAACAGTTGATTATTTCAGATTTTTTGATAGCAAATGCTTTATAAAGAGAACTAATGAAAAAATTGGTAAGTTTGAATCTAGAGCAGATGAAGGTAAATTTCTTGGTTATTATTGTAAAAGTAAAGCTTATAAATGTTATAACAAAAGAAAAAAGAAAATTGTTGAAAGTGCAAGTGTCAGGGTAGAAGAAGATGGAACATAAAAGATCAGTGATCCAGTAGACATTCATGAAATCATTGAAGAGGAAGGCTTTGAAGAATTAGATGAAGATGAGGAAAAAGAGAAGGAGAAAAAGGGAACCAAGACTCCATCCAAATATGTTCAAAAAAATCATAATGAAAGTGACATCATCGGGGACATAAAAGAAGGAATTCGCACCAGAAGAATGATGGTAAGTGGATCTAAACAAGTTTATTTCTCTTTGTTATCTAAAATTCAGCCTATAAATTTTTTAGAAGCTAGACATGATGAGCATTGGGTTAAGACTATGGATGAAGAATTAGATCAGATAGAAAATAATGATACTTGGGAATTAGTGCCTAGACCAAAATATCACAATGTGATAGGAACAAAATGGCTTTATAGAAATAAGTTGAATGAAAATGGAGAAGTAACCAGAAATAAGGCAAGATTAGTATGTAAAGGATATGCTCAGATTGAGGGAATAGATTTTGAAGAAACTTTTTCACTAGTAGCAAGGTTAGAGGCTATTAGAATGTTTCTTGCATATGAAGTATTTAAAAAATTCAAAGTGTTTCAAATGAATGTCAAATCTGCCTTCCTAAATGGGAATCTTGAAGAAGAGGTCTACATTGAGTAGCCTGAAGGGTTTATCCTCTCGAATATTAGTAATCATGTATGCAAATTGAAGAAAGCATTGTATGGATTAAAACAAGCTCCCAGAGCTTTGTATGCAAGACTTGATAAGTATTTGCAAGATCAAGGATTCAAGAGGGGATTTGTTGATAGTAATATTTACATCAAAATAGAAGGTGAGCATCAAATGATTGTTGTGGTATATGTTGATGATATCATTTTTGGAGGAAATATTGAAAAGATGACAAAAGAATTTTTTGATAAAATGCAAAAAGAATTTGAGATGTCTATGCTTGGAGAATTATCAATTTTCTTAGGATTATAAATATTTCAATCAAATAAAGGAATTTTTATATCTCAAAGTAAGTATTCCAAGGAAATGTTGAAGAAATTTGGTTTTGAGGATTGTGTACCAGTTGGCACACCTATGTGTATAGGAAATAAGGTGAGCAAGGATGTAGATACACCTGTTACAAATCAATCTTTGTATAGATCTATGATTGGTAGTCTTTTATATTTGACAGCATTGAGACAGACATCATGCATGCAATAGGTATGGTTGCAAGATATCAGTCATCTCCAAGAGATAGTCATGTTCAGTTGGTGAAAAGAATATTTAGATATATCAAGGAGACATTGGATTATGGATTATGATATCCCACAAGTAAAGATTTCACTTTAGTTGCTTATATAGATTCAAATTGGGTAGGGTGCTTAGATGATAGAAAGAGTACAACTGGAGGAGTTTTCTTCCTTGGTGATAGCTTAGTATCATGGCTAAGCAAGAACTAGAACTTAGTATCACTTTCTACAGCTGAAGCAGAATATATTGCAGTAGTATTGTGTTGTACTCAAGTGCTTTGGATGAAGCAAACTTTGGAAGATATAAAGGTAAATTATGATGAACCTATTTCCATTTTTTGTGATCACACAAGTGCTATAAATATTTCAAAAAATTTAGTAATGCATTCAAGAACAAAACATATTCCCATTAGATATCACTTCTTGAGAGTAGGTTGTAGATCAATAGGTTAAGAAGGAATATATTAGTACTACAGAGCAGATTGTAGATATTTTCACAAAGGCACTACCAAAAGACACATTTGAGTAACTACGAGAGAAGTTGGAAGTAATTTCCTTTACTTCCTGCCATTGAGGTTTAGCATCAGTTGAGGGGGAGCTAAGTGTCATCTCCAAGTAGGCCCTTTGCCATTGATGTCAAAGGGGGAGAATACCAGATACAGGTACAGGTGTAGAAAATAGGTATAGGTTACTATAGTAAGGGGGAGTTACTATATGTTTTCAGTTGATAGTATGTGTAGGTGACAAGTTGTGGTAGTTTCAGGATTGAGGTTGCCATCAATGACAAAGGGGGAGATTTTTGGAAATATTGTCATTGATGTTAAAGGTCTAGCATTATTGGTGATAAAGGCCCCATTGCATTTAATGTTGTTTGTAATAAATATATCTTGGCTAATATGAGTTAATATTTATTTAATATTAATGAATATATTTTTGGTTGCATATGAGACAAAAGAAGGGCCCATGGAGAAGTCAAAGAGCCACGGGGTAAAGACAAAAGAAGGATGGGAAGCATTTTTCCATGAAGAGTCATCTTGGGGAATTCAAGAGTCACCAAGTGAAGACAAAAGAGTAAGGGCACAATTTCTCATGAAGGGACACTTTGAGGAATAGGAAAAGTCACCAAAGATAAGGACAAAAGTGGGAAGGACGTTTTTGGTCATGAAGGGTCAAAACATGACTTTTCAAAGGCTTGAATATGAAGGGTCATACAATTTTGGCACCATTTTCTATGAGGATTGAAGGGTCACAAAGGGGGAAGGCCAAAGGTCATTTGGAAAGCTATAAATAAAGGCTTGAGAAGCCATTTGTAATATGAGTGATAGAGGTTGATTTGATATTGTAATATCTAGCTTAGAAGAGCAATTGTGAGAGATGAATATTATTTGTATTTGTTATATCTAGCTTAAAAGAGAAAAGGTGAGAGAGAGGAAAGAGATGTTGTATTGAACTATCATCTGTTGAGATAGCAACATTGAGAGATAGGTGTGTGGTATACACAAAGGGGTTGGTGCTCCTATGGGTTGGTGCTCACAAATAGTAGTTGGGTTGGTGCTCGGCAAAGGGGTGTGGTGCTCCTTTGGGTTGGTGCTCATGAATAGTAGCTAGGTTGGTGCTCAGTAAAGGGTTATGGTGCTCCTACAATTTTTTGCTTGCAAATATTGTTTGGTTTGGTGCTCATTCATATACTTGAGATTATTCTCCATAGTTTTTTCCACATTGGGTTTCCACGTTATATCTGGTGTCTCTCTCTATCTTGTGTGGTGTTTATTATTTGAGTTTTATTGCATATCTTGAATGTTTGATTAAGTGGATTTTGGTTAAAGGAAAGTTTTATTAGATATATGATATACTGATTCACCCCCCCTCTCAGTATATCCCATGCTTAACACTTGGATCCTCATCACTAAGCACTTGTTCAACAACAATAAGACATTCACTTGGATCCATACATACCTTAGAACTAGCTTCAACTAGTACCTTGGTCTTCTCCTTGAGCTTAGTCTTCTCCTTGAGCTTAGTCTCTTCATTCTCAACATGAAAAGACAATGAGACCTCTTGGAACTCTTTAACTCTTGAAGCATTCTCCACCATAACAAACAAATTACTTAGACCTACAAACTCATCATGATTCATACGTATCAGCTTTGGTTTTCATGAGTTAACTTGCCTTCTTCCTTGCATTCTTAGATCCTGATTAAACTTTTTCTAACTTATAGGCCTTTGCTTGCAAAATTTAGGAATGTAACCTCTCTATTCACAATTGAATCATACCATAATTTTTTCAAGAATATCTTTCTACCTTACCATATTTGGACAAAATATTGCAATGTTTCCTATGTCAAAATAGTTTTAGTACTCAACATTTCTTGAAGGGGACTCAACTTATCTTACCTTATTCAGATAGAAATTATCAATGTGTCAAATGTCATGACAACTATAACAAACTACTCTTTTTGCAGAATACTTACCTTACCTTTCCTTATTGTAAAATTATTAGTGAAGTGTCCTTCATTAAGACAATTTAAGCACTTAACCTTGATTACTCCTTTTGACTAATGACCCCTATCATAGTCCCATGTAAACTCATTTTTAACAGGTCTTATACATTCTCTAGCTCCATGCCCAAACTGATTACAAGTATAGTAGTAAACATTAAAATTTGCATACCTCATGGAATTTGTTTGTCTAATCTAATTTGTCTTCAAAGGCTGATCCATCTTGTTCAAATTAGTCTTCATCTTATCTTGAGTTGCAGTCTCTAGTTCTTTGTATCTAAGACTAGTCTTATCACTTGCATGCTTTTGATCATTCAAAATTTTATCTAGATCACTTTAGCTCTTTTAAAATCTCACAAATGGCATTACCTTACTAGATACCTTCTCTAACTCATATTTTAATGACTCATTTTCAATTACAAACCTTGTATATTCATCTTCTTTAGCATTTAGGCTTGTAGATGGAATTTACAATTGACAACTAAGATGCTTGACCATATCTTTATGCTCTTTGGCATCTTCATCCATTCTTTCCTCAAACACACTAAATTACTCCTCAAAGTCCTTGATTTTAGATTTCATCTTCTTACTGATCTTCTTCTCAATCTTTAGTTCTTCAAGAGCTTTCATCAATATAGTCTCACAATCCACCTCAACTTCATTATTATTTGAACACTCCAAGTAGACTCCTTCTAATGTGAGTAACTTCCTTCCTTATCAATGAACAAAGCTTCATCTTTATTAGGATGATCATCTTCATGATCATATTTTGAGTAATTGTCTTCACTCTCATCTGATGAGTTGTTATCTTCTTTGGTGTAGAGACTCTTCTTGTCTTTGAAGTAATTCTTCTTGTTATCAAACCTTCTAAATCCCTTTTTTCTTTTATTAGACCTAAATTATCTCTTTTCATCATCATGACCTTGATAATTCTCTTTATCAACATCCTTCTTATACTTATGAGGGCACTTATTATCAAAATGTCCTACCTCTCCACAAATGAAGCATTTGAAAGGCAACTTACCCTTATACTTGCTTGAACTTGTTTTCAATTTCCTTGTAAACAAAGTAATTAGTCCATCCTCATCAATATCAAAAATGGCATCTTCTTTGGGTTTCTTACCTTGGACCTCCCTTTTTGGCTTCATCTCTATTTTGAATGTTGCTTCCTTCTTTGGTGGTATATCATCATTTACTCTCATCTCATATGTAGTAAGGGTGTCAAGAAATTGATCCATCTTCAATTGAGTAAGATCATGACTTTCTTCTATAGCATATATTTTTGGATCAAACTTGAGAGATAGAGGCCTTAATACCTTTTGAACTATAATAGCCTATTCAAGGATCTCTCCAAGACCTTAGATGGTGTTTAAAATCTCATCAACTCTCTGTAGAAAGGATGCCACAGAATCTTCTTCTTTCATTTTGAGGGTCTCAAATTATCTTTGATAAGTCTATAAATTTTCCAACTTAACCTTTTAATCTCATTCAAAAATAATCTTCAATTTATCTAATATTTACCTGGTAGATGTGAAATGAATTACTTTGGTGAACTCATTTTTTGCAAGACCATAAGTGATGGCATTCATTACCTTACAGTTGTTCTCAAATAGCTTCTTATATGCAACACTAGATGGAGGAATAGCACAAGCAACATAACTATCCAAAATAGATTTCCATACATCAAACCCTAGGTACATAATGTATGTCTTCATCTTAGCACTCTAAAATGCATAATTGGATCCATTGAATATTAGTGCTTGCTTAGTAGAGAAACCACCTTGCATATTCTAACTACACATTGTACCTTGGATCACCTTTAAGTTGTCATGCCTTTACCAAAGGACCTTTCTATGATAGCAATTTTTATAGGTATAATCCACTAAGAGGGGGGGTGAATCAGTGGTGACAAACTATCTAATTTAATTTTTGAACCCTTAAAAATACTTAAGCAATCAATATAATCATTCATGAAGCATACAAATCATTCATAGCAATGAAAAATGAACATAATACAATATCACATGCACAAAATAATGTATACATGGGAAACCCTCTTGGGGAATAAAACCCACTCTCAAGCCTAAAAACACAAGGACTAATGTCCTATAAGATGATCACAAATAAGAGACTAATCAAGTCCTTTTGATCAAGAACCTTGGTCAAGTCCATTTGACCTAAGGTCTTTATTGAATTAGTAGTTTCATAAGGAGAACCTACCCCTAAGATGATCAAGTCCTTATGACCACCTGTTCGATCAATTCATTTTAACCTACAACCTTGATCAAGTCCTTCTAACTAAAGGTCTTTAGTAAAACCCTATTTCACAAGGAGCAACTACCCCTAAGAAAGATCAAGTCCTTTATACCCTCCTTGAAAAGAACACTTCCACCTTAGAATTTATGTCTTAAACACTTTATGATGGATCTCTAATTATCTAACCCCTACAAAAACTCTCTCTTTCTCAAATAGGCCTCTCATTTAGGCATTCCATAATCTCTCTCCTTCTTCACTCAAACAATCCTCATATGTACACTCAGATATATTCACACAAATTCAAACTACAATAACACTATACTATCATCAAAAACATGACCTAAAAATCATACACATATTATTTAATCTCCTCTTCTCATTAACCTAATATATGGGCACTCTCCTCTCCTTTTCTTTGCTCTCCAACTCTCTCACATGCAAGTCTGTCACTCACAAATCTTCCACACAAAGTCTAGAAACAA
The DNA here is from genome assembly GCA_037957365.1 of Torreya grandis. Taxonomy (NCBI): domain Eukaryota; kingdom Viridiplantae; phylum Streptophyta; class Pinopsida; order Cupressales; family Taxaceae; genus Torreya; species Torreya grandis. Next base: position 703,622 of record JARHVA010002089.1, on the reverse strand, counting down.
ACACATTTAGTTTCACTATATATAGAGCAATCATGATTTGATAAGATCATGATATTTCCTATTAGCCAAAATACATGCCTTCACCCTTAATTCATTTCACATGGGTCATACTTAAGCACAATCTACTTTCAAAAAAGGCCTAAGTCACTTTTAGGTCCTATAGAGACCCATTTAGCTCTTTGACACTTCTCTAAGAATAATAAGAACACAAGTCTACTTAAAAATACATATTTCCACTCTTTATGTCCCCTAGTACATCCTTAAATGATAATAGACACCTTTACTCACCTTTGCATATGCTCAACCAACTCAAATAGAGACCTTTATACATAGGAACACCATTACCAAACATACAGTCAACTTTTTAAGAATTGTTCACACTTAAGATAGATTTATCACACCTAAAAAAAACACATAGATCATCCTCATGGAGTCTACAATAATCCCCAATAGCCAATTCACCAAGAGATATCAAAAAACATCAAAATGAGCTCAATTACCCTTATTGGGTTACTTACAGAACATGCATGAACATAAAGTCAAATTCAGATCTAAATATATTTGTCTACATACACTTCCAGATATTCAAATATATATTTCTATATTCACCTTGGAGTCCTCTACATATTCACTTTTTACACCATGAGAAAATTCTTCTTGGATCAAAAGTTATGGCACAAAAACCAAACATTAGTCTTCTCCTTTGCAAAATTCAAATATTCAAATGCAAAGGGTCACAATTAAACCTCAAACCCCATGCTCGCATCTCATGTACTCATTGCTCAAATTAAACATGCACTATCAATCTTTAACATATGGGTACCAATGCTTAAATGTTAAACCTCATTCACTTTAACCTCATCTCATGCAATCTCAAAATGCTAACTCAATGCACTTCATCAATCTCTACAAATAAACCAGGTCTTTATTATGCAACACACACCATTTTATCAATCTATATGAACACCCACTCACCATTAGATCATTATCATATACCTTTGCTTAGTCATTAAACATCATGCACCTATCCTCATCTCACTACTTCCTGACATCTTGGAGTAACACACACCATCGATCTTGCTTGAGCTTTAACTTGTGTATAAATGACAATGGGAACCATTGAAATACACCTAAAAGGCCAACTTTGCATAGTCATAACTTTTTCTTTCATCTATTTCATATCCCATAAATTTCATCATATATTCTACATTCAAAGAAGAATCCAACCATGTATCAAACTTCTCATGAAAACTTCATGCATGTGAGATATAATGCCATTAAAATGCCTTCTTAAAATCTTTTCATAGAGCCAACTATGTCAAAAATTTGTGTGGGAGGCCAACTTTGACAAGCATATCTTTTGATCCAATTCATTACATGATTTCAAGTTTAGTGAAAATCAACTATGATCAAAACTAAACAAACCTATATGATCATTTTCTCTTAACATCTTCACATGTGCAATATATGACATCATTAAAATGCCTACTCAACTTTTATTTTCATATGTAAATTTGGCAAAGTATGGAAAAACATATAATTCTGACTAAGAATCCAAGTTTTCACCCTCATATCTTTGGTCATGCTTCAACTTATGACTTGAAAATTAGCATAAAGAAACTAGGTATACAAATGAGCAAACCCATATGATCACCTTCTCCTAAAACATCCACACATGTAAGATATGCCACCATCAAAATGCTTACTTGGCTTTTCTTTCCTCTTTGCAAATTTGGCTAAGTATGGGAAAACATTGTCAAAATGCCTGGGAGCCCAAATTTGTACCCATATATCTTTGACTATGCGTAGGCACATGACCTAAGATTAATCTCATAGCAACTAGGTACAAATTTTATCACAACCATATGACTAACTCCCCTTGACTCATCCACACATGGTAATGGTGACTTCAATAAACTACCTATTCAGATTTTCTACCACTAGACCCAAATTATCTAGGTGAAAACTATGGACTAACAGAAGAATTCCACTTATGAAAATAAGTTCTCAAAGCATAAATAATATATTAAGGACCTATTACACATGATCCAATCACCATACTCATCCATGAACATCTCAAATATTACCAAAACTAGAGATCAACCAAGCCTTCTTTAAGCACACTAGGACAAACACATTACACACTTTGTCATTTTTACTTAGGCTATCAAAACACTTCATCCACTCATGAATACACTTCCATGACATCACTAACAACTCTCTAACATGTGGGCCAATAATAACCTATGCAAATAATTTCTTAGCAATGGCCACAGCACTAAAGTGTCCCCCATACAACCTTTCATGTATTTATTTAATTATAAGGGTAGCCTCAAAAAAAATTAGACATTGAAGGAGTAGACCATCAAATCCTCACTTATAAATAACACCCCTAGTATAACATAATGGGTGGTTCATTTCTAAAAATCATGCTTGCCATTTTTAGATAGATCAAGAGGGATAATAATTTTATATAAATAATCAAATATTTGTGTGTATCATAGATCTAAGTGATTTTATTTCATATTATGGTTATAAGGTAAATTATTTTTGGTATAAGAGGGATGGTTGATTTTGTATATTGTGATAAAAAAATTGGATTCCTGAGGGGAAGATTGGATGAAGGAAGTTATGGAGGCCATGGTATTTACAAATGTTTTAGTTGATCGAGTAGTGGCTTGGATGACATAGTAGTCAAGGGTGGTTAATAGTTTATTGGCCAACATTTTTTACTTCTTGAAGATTCCATTCTTGCACTGATATGTGTCATTGATTCAATTGACAGCTAACTAGGAATACTCATAGACACAAAGAAACTTAATGCCTAGGGTTAAAGTAATTTTAAGACCTATGATTAGGGTTTCATATTTTGCCATGGTATTGGTGTAGTAAAAACTAAGATTGAATAATAAAGGTATAGGATAGTTGTCTAGAGGTATCAAAATAATTTTAGTGCCCCCTTCATTCTCACATTTGTATCCATCAAATAATAAACTCATCTAATAATTTTGATCCACCAAGGATGTAGAAGTGATAGATTCATTAGGGAACTTAACATTAGAGGGTTGACCACCTATGAGAGGTTATTTTTCTAATTTATAAATGATGATCTAACCTTTAATTAACTTTTTATGGAGAAATTTTAGGTCAAATTTGGCTAAAATCAAGATCCATCTAGCCATACTTTGATTTTAGAAAGGCTTCGAATGCATAAACTTAATGGGATCATTGTTCATGATTACATAGGTTTTATGATTAAATAGATAGTGGTGAAGCTTAGAATCCATAAAAACTAAATCCAGACATAGTTTTTCTATGTGTATATCATGTCTCATATTCAATGAGAGTAAGACTTGTGTAATAAACTAGTTATTCTTTATGTTGTTCATCACTATGGGTAAGCATAGCCCTCAAAGCATGATATGTTGATAGAATATATAAGAATAAAGGTCACACTTCCTTGGGAGGAATAAGAACTGGTGGAAGAGGAGATAGTTCTTGATCCCTTCAAAGGCGTCTTAATAATTAAAGTCACATATGAATTGGGTATCTTTCCTCAAAATGTGATGAAATGGTTGACATCGATCGAATAGTTGGGAGATAAAATGATGCATGGAATGTAATTTTCCTTGTAGGCTATAGAGTTGTTTAAGATTGGATGGGGGTGGAATATATATGGTATCCCTAATTTTAGTGGGATAAACCTCTATACTATGAATGGAGATAATAAAACCTAGGAGTTTACTGGTCAAGACTCTAAAAACATACTTTTTAGAGTTGAGATGGACATGAAATTGGATTAGGTAGTCAAAGATTATTCTAAGAATAGAGAGATAGTATTTTAAAATATTTGACTTGTTAAGAAGGTCATCCACATAATCTTTGACAATTTTATGGATTATATCATGAAAAATATAATTCATGGCTCTTTGATAAGTGGCTCTTATGTTCTTTAGGCCAAAAGGCATAACCTTATATAAAATAATCCCCTAGGGGGTAATAAAGGAAGTCTTATGTTGATCTTATATGGTGATAAATATTTTATTATATTTGGAAAATTCATCCAAAAGTGACAACATTTCATGGCTAGCTATCAGGTCCACCAGTTGATCGATGTTATGAAGAGTAAAGTTGTCTTTAGGACAAGATAGGTTGAGGTCTCAAAAATTATACAAAGAGGGAGACCCCCATGGGTTTTGTGATAGGCACAATATTAGACACCCATTTGGGGTAATAAATTAGTTTAATGAAATTAATGGATAAGAGGCATTGTAGTTTTTATTTGACTAAAAGCACAATATGAGGATGCATCTTTCACATTTTTTGCTTCATTAGTTTGGCTTCAGGGATAGTGACAATATTATGAACAATGATAGTAGGGTTGATACCTATCATGTGATTATGAGAATAATCAAATGGCTCTCTATGATCTTATAATAATATGGTGAAGTACTTATGCTCCTGATGGTCTAGAGATTTACTAACCTTAATAATGCATGGGGCATCTTGAGACCCTATATTAATGTTTATGGTGTCTTTGTTTAGCAGATTAGATGTTTCAGCTAGTAGAGAATTATGTAAGTGTGAGTTTTATTCACATAAGTAAGTCAAGATAGAATTATCATCTTGACACTGAAGAATGGGAATGGAAGGAGAATATTCCTCTATCATATTAGGGTAGGTAAGGGGAATGGATTTAGTTTCTACATTACTACAATAGGTGAGAGGTCTTAGACTGATAATATTGACAAAAAAAGAGTTTGGGGGGATGAAAATGACATAATTTATTTTAGGGGAGATGTTACATGGTGACACTATGATATTCTCTTTGAGACTAGATAAAGGGGTGACTTCTAGAATGTCTTTAAGAGTGTTAGTAAACCCATTACCATGTTTTTCATGGGGTTTCTTAAAATCTCCTAGTGTGACATCATGTGGTCCTTATTCATAATTTCCCATACCAAATCCTTTTCATGTGCATCATTATAAGTGCATTTAATCAAAACATGGTTTTTCTAAGAATGAGAAGTTTGAGGAGAATGGTTTGGCATGAGATTGGATATCAAGACATGAGGAGAATTGTTTGATCCCTATATATACTAAATGATTCTAGAGGATAAAGGAATAAAGAGAACAACATCCCTAATATGAGGATGATAATCACTCTATTTATTTGGGTTCCCATACTCTTGAGAAGTGGTAAGGGTGTTAAGTGTCAATAACTAATATTCGCTTAATGAGAGTTTTTGGGATAAGGAGTCAGGGATTCATGATGAAGGGATTATTAAACAAGTCAATGCTTCATTAGATGATGGTGATCGGGTTGCATTTTTTAGAAAGATAAGAATGATTTTAGGTCAAAATTTTAGGTTGTAGGTTTTGAATAGATCTAGATTAGTTGGGATAATATGGACTTAGCCCTTGTGTTCATATTTGATGCATTAGTGCAAGGTGGATGGAAGACAATGCATAGGGTTGATCCAAGGACATCCTAAAAGGATATTATATTTTAATTTGCCTTATATAACATAAAATAACTCATGAGTGGTTGGGATAGGAACTTTAGCTATGGAAACTTTGGATTTATTTAGTCTTTGGGTTTTGGGGGCCTGCATTTGAGATCATGTGGATATGTTTATTGTATCAATTTGAAATAGTGGGGGACTTATTGAAGTTTTCAAGTTATCCATATTTTAAGGTCCCTGAGGGAATTTGGGAAGGGGTTGATTAGAGACAAAGTTAATACTACTAATCATGCTTTTTAATGCTTGTTTTAATTGTATTTGTAAAATTTTTTGGGTATCTACTATGTTAGTCTCAAGAATGGTTGTGTTTTTATTTTTTGGGTCAAAGAGAGGATCAGATTATTCAATTAGGATATCATCTTAATTCAAAATATTTTAGATCATAACTTTGAGAGCATTACGGCTTTCAGTGTCATATCCAGGTATCTTATGGTAAGAACACACCTTGTTCTCCCTATACTAAATTGGTTTTTGAATACAAGGATTAACTAGTTTGATAGGAGGTAACTTGATAAGGGAGGTTTTTAGAAGTTGGTTGAGGATGGTGGAATAATATCCTCATAAAATATCTTGGTGTGGTTTTGTTATCTTTCATGGTACTAGTTTTTAGATCATTTTTATTTATGTACTTTCATTTTTTTTCTTGGTATTATGAGTGGTTTTAAATGGGTGTTAAGGGTATTTTAGATAAGTTATAAGGATGATAAAATTATATAGGGTTAATATGAGGTTTTGGTGTCGGTAGTATAGGTGGAGGCTTTTGAGATAACTTAGATCCCTTAAGAGAAGATTTTATAATTGAGATCTTAATTTTAGAGGAAGGATGGGGTCCTAGTATAAATGGATTAGTTTGTCCTTAGGGCATAATAATTTTCCCCTTTTGAATGTAGTTAGAGGTTGTGGGAGTACTTTTATGAAGATCATATTTTTTGGATGTTTGGTGGATTACAAGCTTTATACATGGATGTTGTAAATGTTTACCATTTAGCATACTAAGGCACTTATCCCATGTGGTTAGAATAACTTTTTTATCTTCCACTTTTCATGGATGACTTTTAGTGTGTTTGGATGACCCTTCTCAAAGATCCCATGTAATGAGATTAGGAAGGCTCAAGTGTATGGTATAAATGGGTTTAGTTGGTTCAAATGGTTCAAAAGTATCTCTTGTAAGGAAATCTAGCATTCTTCTTACTATAAAAGATGATTCAAGTGTATTATCAACTTCTCTAAGTAATATTTGATCATGATAGTATTTATTACATGGGCATCCTAATATTGGGGGCATTCCATATTCATTTTTATGAAATTAGATGAGGACAAATGTTTTGGGAATGGCTACCTAAATATGTTGAGGGATTGATTTTAATGATCATTCAAATTATCCAACTATAACTCCCCTCGATTGATGAGATTATGGACCAGGATTTTGAAATAGTGACACCTATTTATCTTGTGACTATGAACATGATAGTAAGTGAAAAAATCACTTTATTTAAAATAACTAGGTTTTGGTTAGGAGTTATCAATAGGTATAATTAGAGTGAGATCAATAACGTTTGTTTTTTATAGTTTATCTAAAATAGCACATAATATTCCCTAAAGCATATATTTATTAGGTGGAAACTTTGTTAAGTTTTTTTTATGGTTGAGTTTGGGAAGAGATCATTTGGTTGGTTGTGGATGGAAAAGTTGACTTTAAGATAAAAGAATTACTTTCCATTTTGGCTTAGGATTTTTGGTTCCATTAGAATGGTCAAGTTTAAAATTTGTATTTTATAACTTAACTTTCCCATCTTCTAAAGCTCAATTTTCTAAATTTTGATCCATGGTAAAGGCTTCATCAAAGGATTTGAATGACTAAACTTGTAGCATGGAAAAGATATGTTTGGCACATGACCTCAAAAATAATTTAATCAATTGAAGTTGAAGAAGGAAGAATGTTAATTGATTTATAAGTCCCTACCATCTAGATACAAAGTTTTCAATGGGCTCATATTTAAATTATCTAATGGTTTAGAGGTTGATGATGGTTAATTTTTTAATATATTAATCAAAAAGTGTTTTAATAAAGTCTGAGCTGATTAACCAAAGGAAAATGAAGAGTGTTGGGGATATAACTATACCAATCTAGATTTGGCCCCATTAATAACATAGGGAAAGTCCTCAAAAGGAGGACATCCTCATGGGATATAACGTAACATACATTATTAAATGCCCTAATAAGTTATTTAGGATATTCCTTATTTTGAAACTTCATAAAGTTGGGAAGTTCCCTTTGAGCTAGATATGGCCTGATTGAGATGATGGGGTTAATAAGTTCATTGAAGATTTGTTCATATGTAAGCATCTTATTTTTCCTAGAGGTAGAGGATTCTAAGTTTTCCATCCTATCCATGAGGGTGAGAGTGAGTTTTGGTTGGGTATTATAATGAGGGATACCTACTAAAACATTTTGTTTCAAATGTTGATAAGGAGGAATCAAAGTTGGAAGTGGTTGTGAAAGGGGATAGTTGATAGAAGTAGTGATGATCAGTTGAGATGTAGCTATATAATGGAGGAATAGTATGAATAATCTTTATTTTTGGGATGGGTTAGGATAAGTACTCATAAGGATTTATGATGGAATTCAGTATTGGCTAGTTAGAGGATTTTTTATTGGAATGTTTGACTCAGGGGATTTTTTGTGTGGATGGTAGAGGCTGGGTGGTATGTTATGGATTTAAGGTCACATAAGTTTAGATTGGAGGGAGATTCATTGGAATGGAGAATACTAAATTCTAAAGTGTGGGATATGGTGGTTAATTGGCTATAGGTTGTAGTGTAGTAATGTTTTGAGTTAGAATAATGGTTATAGTGGAGCTACTAGCTACTAATGGTGATTGGGTATCTAGAGGTTGTCATGCTAGTATTTAAATTTATTAGAAGTCATTGGTTGATAGATGAGGAAACCATGGCCACTGTGCACCCTTTAGATGTTTTTGGTAGCATGCCATAGAAATATTTTTAGGTTTGGCCATGAGAGGAAATAGGGATTCATGTTCGATCGTGTGGTAATATAATATTTTAGGGTGATCAGATTGTTATCTAATATATATGCAAAATCAAAATCATCCTAAGGGTAAAATTGAGGGAGACCATCCACAATGGAATTAAAAGAGGTAGGGGCTTGGTTAATGTTCAATTGAAAATAATGAATGCAATGATTCTATATATTTTAGTGACTATTTTCATGTTAGAACCATGTAGTACAAAAAAATAATTACAAAGAATAAATGTAAAACACACAACTCTTTTTTATTATCTAGTTTTAGTGAGGAAAAGCACACACTATACTTGAAAATACTTAAATATTTTTATTTTTCTTAAGAAATAAACTTTAGAATGTGATGGGGCATTAGGTTAGCAAAGGTCCTAAGAAGTGGTAATCTAAGTTTGGTTTTGGGTTTGTTTAAAGTTGGGAACCTTGATATACATAAAGGTACAGTGAGGACTAAATCTATGTTGGTGGTATTATGTGGCTTGGTATTTGGGCCTACCCCCTCACTTCACTACCCAAAAATAATAATGGTTTTGGATGCTTATCCTATATACTTCTAACCAATTGTTTATACTCATCTAGAACACTTAATCAGCTTTTCCCTTGGTGATCAAATCCAAGTTGGTCTACTTGGGTGGGATTTGTTTTGATTACAAATTTTATGATTATCATGATTTGGTAGTGTGTGGAAATGAGTATGAATATAATGATAAATTAATCCTCCTACTTACACTATATGTGTTTCTAAATTAGGGAAACTAGAAAAAATAATTTCTTTCAAAAGGAAAGAAATTTATATTTTTTTTGCCTTTTTGATTTTTTTGATTTGCATTTATTTTAATGAAAAAACAAATAAAAGTTTAACTAAATGAAATAAAAAAACAAAAAAATAATAAATAATAAATAACAATAAGGCCCAAAAAGGCTCCCATTGATCATGCCATAATATTTAAGTAGATTTCAATCATTCTTTTATAAAATAGACTACTAAAAACATAAATTGAAATATAGGGTTTTTAGGCTTATCTATGACTAAAAATATTGTGCATTATTGATCCAATGATGTGGGAGATCTTTTTTGGATAGGAAGGACTACCTAAACATAAGATAAAACCTAAAAAATATTGATTAATAAGATATGTTAGTGGGTTGTTTGGTATTAGACCAGTCCCAAGAAGTGGTACACTTCTTAATAAGGATGTTATCCCACTTTATAATCACCCAAGAAGATAAAAATATTAAAGGAAATTACAACATGTGTGTAAAAATATAGATAATAAATTGAAATGATTTAGATTAATATACATTCATTGCATGGAGATTTGTAAAATGAGCATTTCAATAAGCTTCAATTGTGTCTTCTTCTACTTGTATTACTTATAATTGATTGGTGGTGGTCTCTATGGTGGGGTAAAATACAATTACATAGATTCCTAATTCAAAGGAAATGTCACTCTTTTCAGAGAATAAAGGTTATTAGATTATAGGCAAATCAATAATAGTGATTACATCATGCACAACTCCAAGCAATGTCATCTACAAGTGAAATTTGTAGTTTAAAAAACATGTAGAATTATGTGTGTAGAATTATAGTTACAAAATTATGGTCCTTTACTCAAGGGATGTTTATGGTTAAATAAATGTTAATTTAATATAATCAATGTCTATAGTAGGGATCATTAATGATTCTTGCCTAATTTTTCCAAAGGCTATTGAAATGGTTTCAACCATGAGTTTAAACTAGGCCTTAAGTTGTTAAACAGATTTGGGATAGGGAGGGAGTTGTTAGGGGGTTAAAAAAAATTATTTTTATTATGCTTTGGTTGATTTAGCTATATTTTAACTGCTGGTAATTAGTTAAAATAAATTACTTAAGTAAAATAGTAATTAATAAAACTAGCTATGTGGGGTAAGGGTAACATAGTAATTGGGTAAAAGTAATTACATGGGGTGAAATAGGGATGAAATAAGAAAGGGGGCCTAAGACCTAGACTAGCGCAAATATTATTATGCAAAATCCTAGTGCCTACACCTACCTACGGGATCTCTTATCATATAATATGGTTAGAGAGGGTTCTAAAGCCTCTAGTCAAGCAACACCACATAATAACCCTAGCTATGTCTAATAATACAATAATAAAGTAAATATAATCTAGTGCTCACTAAAGATTATGTCACAAAATAGGGATAAACATAAATAATATAAATGCAAAGTAAAACTCTACTCAAATCAATGTAGAGTTAATCCTAAGCAAGGAGAGACAATACATTAATTAGCTATTATTTATGAAAATCTATCTACTAAAATAAAAGATTAAGATTTAGGAATACTTACTTTGAAGATGAACCTGTCGAGCCTCAACCTCTCCCTTAGATAATGGTGCTTTAAAAAAGGTTGTGTATTTTTTAATAAACTAAGATAGACAATGGACTATAGTTTATCCAAGGACCTCCTAATGAATCTCAAGATTTCACAAGGTAAAGGTTCTCCTTCAATAATCATGAAACCCTAAGCAATGACTCCTCAAGTAGAATGGTAGAAGGGCACATCATAAAGAAGTGAAAATAAAGGATTCTCTTAATCAAAAATGAGATGAAAGAGGGGTATATATATCCTAATTTATCCCTAATCCCTTCCATAATTTTATCATATGAAATTGGATAAGTCAACCTTATTAGATGGAAAATATAGAGTCATTAGGTCTTGAACTTAGTTAGCCTAGGCTGACACAATCCCATAATGTGTGTTATTCCTAAAACTAGGTAGACCAATTAAACTACATTCAAAAATTGGTAAAAATGGGTTTTGCTTAGGTAGGTGCTATTTAAGGTGGTGAATTGTTTAGAGCATCATGTGAGCAAGGTTTTAAAGCTTAGGTAAATGTATAGGAGTTTGTATTGGTTTTAGGTGGTGGTATAGGGAATAATATTGTGAAGCAGTAAAGGTCTATCCACCCTCTCTTAGTGCACCTTTTAAAGCATGCACTTAGAGAGATTGAGGTTCAATGAATTTATACAAGAGATAAATCATCAATAATTGAAAAAAATTTTAAAATATTGTGTGTATACATATGCCTCACTCTAATCTCATCACATGTCATGTAGTTGAAACATGGTATGGTGCTTCAGGAAAAGACATAGTAATAAACAATGCTAAGCTAAATAAATTAAAATATAAGTATAAACTAAAACAAAACATAAGGAAATAACTAAAATAAACAATTAATATATATGTACCTTGACTTACCTTTATCATTGAATGGTTGTCTGATGTATTTATAGTTTTTATCATGGATGGTGCATAGACTACTTTGGACAAGCCTCAAGGATACAAAACTAAAGCTCAAAAATAAACAATCATAGGGATGTCAAAATAGTTGAAATTTTTATATATTACATACTTATAAATTTTGTAATCTAGGGTGATAATTTTTAAGTTTGGACCAAAGTGACCAATCCAAAATTAGAGTGAATTGGGTAACTAAAAATCCAAAGCTATTAAATGACAAAAAAACTCAAACAAAATGTGTTCTTTGGGTAATAAAAGTGACATAATAAATCAAACCAAGGGTTTATAAAATTAATATGATAATTCTAACATCAATTTATAAAAGAGTAACAAAATAAACTTCAGACAAATATAGAAAAGAAAGATAGAGTAAGACAACATTGATGAGTGACAAGTAACAATCCAAACTCAGTCATCAATGGAAAAAGTCTATGAAGTAAAAACAACATTGGTGAGTGAGAAGTAACAATCCAAACTCACTCAATAATGTAAAAAGTATGTAAATCAAAAACAACATTGGTGATTGAGAAGTAACTATCCAAACTAACTCAACAATAGAAAAATAGAAAAAATGAACTCAATTGTCCTCAAAAAGAATGATAAGTGATTTTTAAATTTTTTAATGAAACTAAAGAAATTTTATAAATAAAAATCAATGGTGTAAATAAAACAATCCATAGTCACTCAAGCATATTTTTCTATTCTAAAGATAGATAAAACCAAAACAAAGTGATGTAAGCATTTTTTAAGATGTGAAGAAGAGGTAATATAGAAGTGGGGAAATAGATTTAGAATTAAACTTGCTTGTCAAAGTGGAATAAAATAGGTGGTTAGGGAAATGTAGGAAAAAATTAGGTAGAGGAACTCTTTATCAAAGTTAAGACACTAAAATTTAGTTTGTGAAAATAAGAGGACTTTTGACATTAAGGACTCTGAAGAAAATTTTGTAACCACACAAATCTTGGATTATCTAATGAAGTATGAATATCATCCCATGAATGTTATATGCATGAAAATTAAAATGGACCTACCTTTCCAAAACATGTTCCCCATTCCTCAAGACCCCTTATACAGCCATCGATCTACTACAAATATTAGGTACATGCATGAGAAAGTAGGTAGTACTTATAGATAATTTTGAAATCTCCTATCGAATATACTAGCCTATCACACCCCAATGGAACTCAATATATTATGAGGCCAACTATGGATTTTAAACTTTGATTAGGAATATGATATGTGATATGAATCATGTCTTTTGTTGTGATTTTGACTTTTTTAATTTTTATTTTTACCTTTTGATCATTTATTTTTATAAATGATTTGGATTTTAACTTTTTAAAGTTTTTTTCTATTCCTCTTCCATAAGGATTCAGAGAACTAAACATGGGTGCTAAAAATGGCTAGCATTAGAAAACTATAAATGTGGTAGCTAAAAAAGAGGACTTAGAGAGCATGGTATCTAAGATTCTTGTTTATTCATGTTAAATAAAAGTGTTATTTTGACCTCGACCTTGTTTTGTCCACAGTGGAATGAAAGTAAGGGAAACAAAGGGAAATGAAAATGAAACAATTTGAATTACCTCAAATCTTAAAAAATTTGATAATGTGAAAGGGATACAATGACAAGTAATCATGATTCTTTATCATAATATTATATTTAAGTCTAGGTAGATATGTTAACATAATTTTTGGTGCAAGTTTTATCCATAGAAAAAATAAAAATTTGGGTTGAGAATATGAAATCATAAATTTTTAGACATATCTTTATATTTTAAAAAGAACACTTAGTTTGTAAAAGGTTTGAAATAATACATAGATTTTATGAGGAAATCATGGTCCTATCCATGGTCTTACACTAAAATTCATAAAACATAAATCAAAGTAGGTGAAAAATATAAAAATGGTATTTGTGAGGAATGCTTGGTCCTATCTATGGTGTTATATTGCAACTCACAAAAGAAAGAAGAGAATGAACATAAAATGTTGTAAAATAACAGACTCATGATCAAAGAGAAAAAAGTAAAAAATGGATGTATGAAATAAAATATATTCATGAGTAAGATTGGATTCTATCCATAGTATTACACTGCAGCTCATTAATTAAATGAAATTGGTAAATAGAAACCAAAAGACCAAAGAATAGGATTAAGGTTTATGTATAGAATAGACTACTAAAAATGAGAGATCATTACATAAGTCCTAAAAAAAGTGTTAGTATTTATAGTATATAGAATTATGAAAATAAATGAGGAATTTAAGATAAATATTTCTTTAAAAATTATGCATTGGTGGGTTCTTTGAAAATGTGTCCTTCATTAGTTTGTAGACGATAAGTACTAGGACCAAGAATGTCTTTTACTAAGTAAGGGCCCCACCATTTTTGGGCATATTTTCATTATTTGTCATGTATATAATCTAATTTTAGGACTAAGTCACCAACATTAAATGTTCATACTTTGACTCTTTCATTATGTTGTTTAGTAATGTGAGCCTTATATTGGTGGTTATGTTGTAAAGCAGCCATATGGTGTTCATAAATAAAATTTAAAGCATGAAGATGAGCTTCACGTAATTATTCATCATGAATTATATTTTAAAGATACATACATAGGTGTGGGAGTTTAAATTCTAATGGTAATACTGATTTTGAACCATATATAAATGAGAATGTTGTTTCCCTAGTTGCAGTACATATGCTAGTATAGTAAGCCCAAAGTGTGGGATATAGATGAAGGTGTAAATCATTACAAGTTTCTCAAATTTTATTTTGTAAGATTTTATTTATAATGTTTTTATTATCTTGTGCTTACCCATTACATTGAAGATGGTAAGGTGTGGAAATTTTTTGGGAAATTTTAAATTGGCATATAATTGTTTCATGTATTTGTTTTCGAAATTGCCACCATTGTCAAAGATGATGGTATGGGGAACTCTAAAAAGGTAAATGATTTAGTTAATAATAAATTTGGAAATGGTGGTTTTTGTGACATTGACAAGAGGCATAGCTTCTACCCATTTGTTAAAATATTAAGTATTTATAATAATAAATACACGTCCATCTTATGATTGAGGTAATTTTCTAATGAATTATAATCCCCACATAGAGAATGACCAAAGAGAATCCGTTGTTTAGAGCTTAAATAGTTGTGAGTGGATTAGATTGTCATGGAGTTGAAAAATATTACACTTATTATCAAAATTAATAGCATGTTTTTCTAGAGTAGGCTAAAAGTGGCCCATATGTAGGCATTTGTGGGTTGTAGAATGTTTTCTACAGTGAGCACCATAAATTCCCCCATGTGATTATTCTAAGAGAGTAGTAACTATTAGGTAACTAGGCTGCACCCTTGTTGAGGAAAATATTGTTCATTTCTACCTCAAACCAAGACCAACATTGGAGTGACCTATAGGTTGTGGGTTGCCTAATATGTAGGTCAAACCTCTAGATTTTATGGGGATATCTCCCCTAATTTTTCAATTCAACTCTCTCTAAGGCCTAATCTTATCATAATGAAAAGGGAAAAGAAATGAAACCTAATGAAAGAACCTACTCTAAGTGGTGATGCACTAATTGATTAGAGACCCACTCTTAGTCATATCTTTTGAAACTCACTAATGAACTTGATGGAGATTACAAATGATCAGACTTATTTATGGTATTCTAATCATGAATATTTCATATGGAGGTTAATTAGGATTCTACAACTTGAAGAACAAATACCTAGATCTACACAAGATACTATTGACTTATGAAACTTCAAGAACACTCTTACTTGCCAACACTTCATACAACCCATAATAGACTAATAACCTAAATTTATGTGCATGAAAGGACCTATAAATGACAAACAATGCATATATTCTACAAATCAAACTTTCATCGAGCACACTAGCATTCAATATAAATTTTCAAGTATTATCTTATTGATTCAAATGATTATAAGGTAATTTTGGTAGAGCTTTCATGTACCCAGCCAAAGGATGCTAAAAGAAGATCTTAATGCTTACTTAAATAGAATTTTTAGGGAGATTAGGGAATATTTTAGGCATGGGAGAGGCCATGAATGAGGCCAATGTGTTGTATAGCAATTACACTAGGCATATTCCCCTCCTCATGCATTGACAAGCCTTCAATGAGTCCACTTTGGCATTGAGATCAGGCATGGAGGTTGTAACTCCAAAGTTTTAATTTATTCAAGCCTTAAACATGATTAAAATATTCCAATGTCCCTTATAATGGTAGTTACACCACATAAATAGAGTGTGGATGGGTCACCTAGAGGCATTAGGCAACCTCTCCTTTATTGTGCATGTAAAATTATCCTTGAAACTACCTCTACCCTATCATAATGGCCTTCATTTTGGGATATGCTCACCTGGATGATAGTTATAAATTATTCAATATGGTTCATCAATTCTACAATGTCATTCTATGTCTACTATATCATTCTACTTGAAATATAAGTAGACCTATTCTACTTGTCCTTCATCTTTATGCTCATATTCATTGCTTAAATTATCAATTAGCTTAACTAGGATTCCAACTCATTTGAGAATACTTAGATCATTCGTATATTATCCCCTATGTATTATCATTGATATCTCTCAAGTCTTCTTCACCTATAAACACATTAGCATTATATGACTAGGCCACTTGAATTACTTCATAGACTGACAATTAAGAAAGAGATAGCAAAGTTATTTTTAGGCACCTTCATGCATAATTTTTACATTATAAAGATAGAATAATCCTTTAATTTACCTCTCCCATAAATTATAACTCTTGGTTAGGCTTTAAAACACATATTATACCCAAAACCTTACAAACTTTCACTTTTAGGAAGTGATCATTTAATTTTTGTACCATCAAGTGTTATGGATAAGAGCCCCTCTGAGCTGTCAACATGTTCCAAGTGTTAGACAAGCAAGTTCTAATAATTTAAATTTAATTTTCACTCAACCTCTTTAGTCAAGTCACTATTAGGGTTTAATGGAGGTTTAGGAGTGTTTGGGGTCTTAAGGATGGTTCATAGAGATTAGAAATTGGATCTCTAAACCAATTCTGCTAAATTCAAGCCAATAGACCTCCCCACCTTCCCTACAATATTGGTATCCCTGTGCATATCATAAAATTTGTGATGATCATTTGAGGATGCTCTTTATGGGATGAACATGCCTTTTCAGTAGGTTCTAGATGTCTATAGGTAAAATGACTAACTATAGGGCCTTTCTTGGGATCCAAACTAGCCAAAAGGACTCCAAACATTGTGATGACCTTCCCCATTCTATTTAGAAGCATTCTTACTTCCCAATTTATTCTCTAATTCACTTTTTGATATAAAATTCATAGTAGAGGCTATTTATTATTCTTCCTATAGAACTAAATCATGAAAATTAGCCTAAACCTTAGGTTATGAGCCATCCTTACACAATATAGAACCTTAATATCACATTAGAGGTCCCTTAGAGTAGTAATATTGGCATAATTAGGCCATTTTACTTCCTTTAAGAACACACAATCATGAATTCAAACACTTTTGATTTTATACTTGATGAACGAATCATGGAGTTTACTTTGGTGACTACTAGAGAGCTTGATCAGATTCTCCAAGATCCATTTTTCCTCTTTGCCCTGATTGTGTACATAGACACTCCATATCTCCTTGTTTTTGAGCTCAAACTAGCACTTCCAAGCCTATTACATATAGTTTGACTCCTGTACCTCCTAACTAGTGAGTCATTATGATGTTTTTAGGACCTTATGAGGCCTTAAAGGTCATTTCATGGTCAAATTATCTCATCTAGATGGGTTTTGAGGCCAAACTTCACCATCAAGTTATTAAAGGGGTTTATGCAGGGTTTGATTTTCCACCATCTTAATGATGGTTAATAGAATACAAAAGTCCAAACTAGGAAAAAATATCATGAATCTATAGGTCACTAACCTCCTCATCTTCCATGAATGGCATGGGTTCCCATGCAAAGGATGTGTATAGATATGAATGTTAGAAGATAACATTAAGGTTATTTGCAAGAAATTCTAAGTGTTTATTTTATTAAGGTTCATTAATATAGATTATCCTTCAAATACCAACCAATAATTCATGAATATTTGGTCCATAGGGAGACTTGAACTTTCTTAGGAGCTTTGGCCCTGAGCATGCATGTGGTGGAGTGGGTGAGAATTTGAAGGTGAGCTTCGAATTGACTATGTATAGGCTAATTGGCTTGAGCAGGGTTTGAAGACACCTTGATAAATTTTCTCACCTCTTTACACTTGAAACTTCCTTAACAGGTACTAAACATCTTCATACACTGCACATTGACCATTCAACTTGTTATAAGAGCTTGAAGGAATCTTAAGATGGTAGTAGGGTCTATGGGTAGGCCTATGTGCTTGACTATATTGGCCTATCTCTAAGGTTATTAACTATAAATTTGAAATTTAAACCTTTATTGGATGTTTAAATACTCTTAACCATCATCTCTCATTGTTTTAAGACCATTTTTAGACTCTAAACTATCTACAAACCCTACATGGCATGGATGCACCTTTTAATCCACAAATCAACTATCACAAACAGGGCTTGTATGAGACAAAAAAATGGGTATACCCACTATTTTTCTAGTCCAAGTGAAGGCATGGATACTTTTAATGTGTCATGATGACCATTTTTACTAATTTTGGAGGCTTGGCCATGCCCATAAGGATCTCAAAACACCATTTTGTCTTAGATTGGCAGTAAACTAACCGTTGACTATGTGATTAAACATGAACACTCTGAGTATGGTCTTCATCATTATCTCCTAAGGTATTTTTGACCATAAATGTGTAAATAATGTTCTTTAGGTCTATCATCATGCTCAAATAATGATTTTCCAATGTTTATTTCTTTGCATACTACCCACTACTCAGGCTTAAGGTTCATGACTGAGTATGCCTGTGTGTTTCCTTTGCCATCTTAGATGTGATAACCATCAAGTTTTCATTATCATTCAATATTAACCCTAATAGTCTTTGCATAAATGCTTTTCTTATACCATAATAAAATTATGGTTTTTTGTATGCATTAATCTACTATAGGTGTATACTCATACATGTTAATTGTGTGCAAGGTTTAAGTGTCATGCTTGTTTAAGGGGAGATTGGTAAATAGATACTCAAACCTTAATAACACCTCCATATCTCCACTCATCCCATAGAATGCATATCTTCTTATGTTCACATCAATATCCATGTCTTTGAATTGTATACACAGTGCCTTTTGGAGACCCTATTATAGTAGGCTTAAA
The DNA here is from genome assembly GCA_037957365.1 of Torreya grandis. Classification (NCBI taxonomy): domain Eukaryota; kingdom Viridiplantae; phylum Streptophyta; class Pinopsida; order Cupressales; family Taxaceae; genus Torreya; species Torreya grandis. The sequence goes on along the minus strand of JARHVA010002089.1, from coordinate 684,475 downwards.
TGGGTTGGTTGTAGGTGTCACTGGCCTTCTCAATTCACTATATGACCATGTATGACCAACACCACATGATCTCATTTATATTGAGAGTTTTAAGGGTGTATGGAAGTGTATTTTCATGAATGAGCCTTGGAAGGAAGGGTGGATGAGTGAATGAATATGATTGTGGGGTGAATGAGGGTGAAACATGGACAATAGGGTTAGAATATACCATGAATCATATTAGAAAAACTATGAAATAACATGAGCATGAAGATGACATGAAATGGAGGATAAGAACTCTTCTAAAACCAAAAACATGTAGATTTTATATCATTACACATATATCTAAGAAAATATGGAAATTTAGAGATAGAAATGAAGCATATACATCCCTAAAGTGAAACCTCAAAAACTCAAAAAAACCTTAATTTTTGTAAAAGACCTTAAAATCTACTAAAAGTGATTGTGTGGGTTTGTAGACAAGGAAGATGGTTCTTGGGCCTATGAGTCCACATTAAAAGCTATTAAAGTTGATTTTAAGGCTATGAAGACACTCCAATTTGACTACAACACCCTATTACATGTTATTGAGTTGTATTTGAGGTCCTATAGATGTCATTTAGTCATATACTGTAATATCCCCTCCAAACAGGAAATATAGCAACACAAAAAACTCTGAACCAAGATATAATTTATGTTGAATAAATTCAAAATGATAACAATAACATAGTTTTTCAATAGTAAATCACAGATCTTATCACTTGTACTTCTAAACTATTACAATTGCAGTCCTCTATTATGCATATAAATATGAAATACAGTCTTGAAAACCCTGGCTTTGCAAATTTGGAAGTGCAAATTGAATTCTAGAAGGTCTCAGCCTACTGTGTCAAACACACAGTTGCCAGCGTCAGTCGATATACTGCCGACGTCGGTCACTGCAGGTCCTTATCTGTCGAGGTCGGTCTCCAGTCGGCCGATGTCGGTATCTGGAAGCTCTCTGTCAGTCGATGTCAGTGTCTGTGTGGATCTGTACGGACCTGTACGGACTTCGTACGGCTGCCAATTAAGCACAACTTCCCTATTTTCAACCCTTGATCTAAAAATATATGCTTTTAGCATAGAAGATCTCTAGCTGTATAATTTATTGAATCAAAACATAAATAAATAAATACCTGGAATATCTATAATAACTTCTGTGTGAAGTTATCTCTCAACCCTGTAAATTCTATGATAACTTCTGGATGAAGCTATCTCTCAATTTGGCAATAGATCAGCTAATATTCCACAGCCTCTTAATTGCACACACTGAAGAGGGAACGTTCTCCAATGCAAATGGAATCCTAGAACCCTAGGCTCAGTCTTCACAGAATAATTCTTCAAAAATCAAAAATCAATAATCATATGCATAATCACAATGGCCTCCATGAGAAACCCTTATACCCTCAAAAGATATGCTTGACCTAATTAGGGTTTTCTTAAATTATAATTAGGGTTTCTAATTTAAAATTAGACCAAATAATTAATATTTGATTAAATAAATCAAATATTAATATCTCCCTCAATACATGTCCAATCGAGCCCAAACGAAAGCCAATTAGAAAATTTCTACTAAACGAAGCCACTCCAATCTCCATCAAGACCCTCTAACCATCCCATCAGCCTACGAGGGTCACATAATAGGCTAACCATGTACTCAAAAAATGGCAACTGAAAAAGGGGACATGACATATACAGTGTTCACCATTCAGTGGTTTCGAAGTATGTACAAGCCATTTCTCCTTGAGATAGTCTAAGGTGAGAAGAGGCCATTATACCTCTAACTTGAGCAAGGAGGCATTGTAAACCTTGAAATACTTATAAAAAAATTTCAACCTAGTTAACAACTTTTGGGAAAATACATAAACACTTTGTCTATTACACAGGCCTATCTATAGATCACACACAGGGGCTAGTCTTGAAGGTCTATTAGTCATATGAGCTTACACATATTAATCAATTGATTAAAATTCTATGGAAATAACCTTAAAAATCCAAGGAGATAACATCCATCATTGGTTTGAGCAGACAAGTCAAGAATCCCTTAAAACCATTCAATTCAACTTGGCCTGTGCAGATGAGAATGGCATAAAAATTCCTTAACTTCTTAAGAAATGTTCATAAAGTTCATGATACTAATCCTAGGACAAATTCCCATGGGTGGAAGCTTCCTAAGTGTAAATTCTGTAGTTATGAGCTTGGGCCCCCATTCTCTCTCCTCTATATGGTACAAGCATAAACCTGAGGAGCTCTCTGAGTATACCAATGAGCTTGAGGGAGATATGTTATGGTTTTGAGCTTCCATGGAACTAATAAACACTACTTTCTTCTATATTTGACATTTTAACCTCCTTCTACAAAACCATGACCCTACCTAAGTTGGTTCATATTGTATAGATTTATACCACTTAAGAAACCTTTCTAACCTACCATTTTCTTTACAATTATTCTTATTTCAGACCTAAATACAATATTTTTAGGTGTTATGAAGGTAAAATAGGGGTCATGTGACACTTTGAACCTGATGTTATGAGTTAAGGGAGTTGAAAAGTTAGTATTTAGCATGTATGGGGCCCATTTAGGGGAATTTAGGCATTGACCATGTTGGTAATAGATTCAATGAGGTATGAAATGGTCTAGTGATGGCTTGATGATGTTTATGAGGTCCATTAGAGGCATGTGGGGTGACTTGGTGGTTTATCAATGCCAGATTAGGTCTCATTAGGACCATAAATATTGACTTTAGCATATATATATGACCTCAAAGAGACATATCACTTAAATATAATATGAAAAGACTTGTATGACCTATGAGAGACCTCAAATGAATCTTAGGACACTTTCCATGATATTTTTGAAATCTTGAAAGTGAACATACCTCATGTTATTAGATAAAACCAACATGTTTATGAGCCTTTATTAAATTATTTCCTTAATTAACCTTCACCATGGCATTTTTTTAACTATTAGGACTCCATCAAACTGACTAGGGACCATATAAACATGTTTGATCATCATGATGACACTTGATTTAAGTTGGATAGAAATAATGAAGGCTCACAAAGTAGAGCTATAACATGACAAGATAATGAATGATTTGAACAACCCTCATAACTCACAAGGACAAGATGTAATCATGAGACTAATAATAGATCAGGACTCAAGGCATTAGGTTGACCCATTTCTAGGTCTAGGACTAGAAAGTGGTCAACATTTTTGGTGACTCAATTGGCTTGACTGGCCTACTGGTCAAAGAACTCAAAAAAAATTGAACCTGCTCTTGATGGATTCAGCAGATGGGACATGACTGTACATGGATTCAACCTTATACCTTATATACTTTGAAATAATGAGGCACAATAAAGTAACAAAGGATAATAAGAAAGATAACACATAACTACCAATAACAAGACCAAGAAACAAACACAACACATGTGTAGAAGCACTTAGAAGGGAAAGATAAAGTCTAGCTACTTATGTACAAGAGGAACATGAAGGAGACTAATAGAGAAATTTGAGGAACATCCCATTGATAGGTATGGGGAGTTCATCACCATTCAATCTATAAATTTTAAAGTCATTACTTTCCTTACATCTAGTGATGATGTAAGGTCCACTCCAAAGGCTGTCAAACTTGGAGTGTTTTCCTAGCTTTATACAGTCCTCATCCCACTTAAGGAATACATCACCTTATTTGAATTTCATAGATGAATCCCTTTGTCAAATTATTTCTTGACTTGATGTTGGTTTGGCCACATGGTATGAATGGCATTGTCCCTTGTATCCTCTGACTGTCTTAGCTCATACATCCTCACTTGAAATACATCATCTTCCAAGAGCTCAAGGTAATTAGCAAGCTCTAAGGTAGGTAGTTCAAGTGAAATGGGAAATCTTGCCTCTCTACCATAGATAAGGAGTAATGGAGAGTGTCTAATGGACCTCTTAAGTGTAACTATATCTGTCCATAAGATAGTTATTAACCTTGTATTCCACTCTCTTTGATTGTCCTCCATGGTTATTTTGATGATCTTTATCAAATTATTGTTTATGGACTCTAATAGTTCATTGCCCTATGGGTAATAGTTGGAGGAAACCTCAAGGTAAATTTCATGGCTAAGGGCCCACTCACATACATTATTATTGTTGAATGCCAAGGAATTATCAAAGATGATTGTTGAAGGTACACCAAATCTAGTCATAAGAATATCATAGTACTCCAAGACTGAGTTCTCATTGGCCTCCTTAAGTCAAACCGCCTCCACCCACCTTGTGAATTAGTTAGTGGCTATTATGACCTATTTCTATCTATAACTATAAGGGTGTGTATCATGCCCATGAAATCTAAGCCCCATTGCATTAAGGGCTTGTCAACTTATATTGGTTTCAAGGGAAGGGAAGATAACTTCTATTTGTGAGTGAACATGGCACACTTTGAAAAATTTATTAGCCAAGTATGTGAATATATAAATAATTTAGGCAAAAATTATCTAGATATAATGATTTTAGAGGTTATGGTCTTGGTATCAAAGTTCCCACCAATAGGTCTATCATGAAATTTCTCAAGTAGCTTATCAACTTGGCTTGATTCAACACATCTCAAAATCATGCCTCTTACATATTTATTAAAGAGAATTCCATCTATCAAGACATAGGGTATGGTCTACAGTATAAATTTCCTTCTTTTGGTCCTATCCAAGCCCATAGGACATTGTCCTATTAATATTAACTTTACCACATCGTTGGTCTAACTAAGAGGAGTGGTATTTGTAACTACCTATTGACTGTCATGACTACTAACACTTTATCTTTGTATTCCTTTACCTCTGCTAAAATATGATCACATAGACCTCTACCTCTAATTATATTCGTCACTCTCACCTTAATGACATATTCCATGTGCTTTTTTACCCACCCAGCTCTCTTCTCACTCAAATCTCTTTTGAGTATAAACTCTTTGATGTTTGGGTGCACTACCATTACTATGACCTTGTTATTAGACCCCATATGCCTAAACTTATTCAATCCTCTCACGAAAGTAAGTACATTATTCTCAAAAAAGGTATATATTTATTAATATCCTTCTAAGGCTAAACTAAATAAGGTAATTAGTTATTCTAAACCCTCATCATTCCACTACATAAGTATAGTAAAAATTGCATCTAATGTGGAGAATACATACAAGAAACACTCTTTGTCAAATTTAGGGTTAAGGAGTGTAAGGGATTGAGAGATGGCCTATTTTATGGCCTCAAATATCCTCTTTCCTTCCTTTCTCCATGTAAACTCTTTGTGCTTCTTAAGCATGTGAGTAAGGGGCTTAACCAATTCTGTAAAACCTAGGATAAACCTCCTTATAAAGTCGATCTTCCCTAAGAATATCTTCAAACCTTTCTTATGATTGGGAAGTGGTAAGTATAATATTGATTCAAACCTCTCATGGTCTATGGAGAGACCATCCTTTTACACTACATGCCCCAATAATCTACCTTCATGAACATCAAAAATGCATTTCTTAAGATTCAAGGATACTCCAAACTACCTGCACCTATCAAAGATCAACTTCAAATGTGCCATATGATATGTTAGATCCTTTAATAACATAGTGATGTCATCAAGATAGATGATCACCATCTCATTAATTAACCCCTCAAAGGAAACATCCATTACATTTGGAAGTTTTCCCCTATATTAGATAGTCTAATGAGCATTTTCATATATCCATCAGTAACCCAGTTTGTAGTAAAGCCAGTCTTATGTCCATCCTCTTCCTTGACTAAGATCTGATTGTAACTAGAGTAAAAATCAAGCAAATAAAACATCTGAGAGCCTACAACCTTATGAAGGATCTGATCCATGGAGGACAGTGGGTAATGGTCTCTCAAATACACCTTATTAAGGTCTCTAAAGTCAACACATAGGCATATCTCTCCATATTTATTCCTCATAGGCACAAGTTTTTCCACCCATGAGGAATTTTTAATTGGGAATATAATCTTAGACTCAATCAAATTAAACAATTCCCTTCTCATGAGCTCTTCAACCTTAAGGTTGACTGGTCTTTACTTTTGCCTTACCAATTTGGCATTGTTCTCCAACTCTATGGTGTGTTGGGATAGCTTAGGGTAAAATAATTTTATATCATGGTATTCCCATGAAAACACATCATCATATTCTTGACACAAGGCAATTAAGGCAGCTCTTTCTTCTATTATGTTTACTTTTTCCAACTTAAGTAACTTGTCCTTAAAGATGACTATCTTCTCATAATGTTATTCTTTAGTTGAGATACTCACCTTATCCATTATCAACTAATAATATTCATTAAATATGATATCTAATGTCACTAATCCCTTGGGAAATTTATTATTCCTTAGCTACACTATTTGATCATCAAACTGATGCTATAACTTACCTTGATTCCTATGATAGAATTCTACCTCGTACATGAGAAATCAAGCAATCTTCTCATCACTATTAAAGACCTACCAACTCATTTAATTCTTAGGTATAGAGGGCCTACATATGACCTTGATTTTTTAAAATACTTTAGTTCCCTTACCTACATCAACAATATCATATTGGGCACCAATAGTTATAAGTATATATGTATGATGATTGGACTCCCTTAGTATGGAATGAATGTCAAATGCTAAGAATTCCTCTAAGATGTCCCATAATCAATGATTTTAGGCCTTAAAAATATGATTCTTAAATACACTAACACCCCTCACTTGTTTCACTATAAGCTCACTATCATCTTTCACTTGAAAAAATTTTGATGCCTCTTATCCTTACCTCTTGTAGCCCATATATGAGGGATTCATACTTTGATGTGTTTGAAGTACAACTAAATTAAAACCTAAATATTGAGTAGTAATTTTTAAATTAATGAGAAACAAGTATTAATCTATCCCCACTACCATTCTTTAACCTTGGTCCATCCAAGAACAAGGTCTATATGCCATCATGTTCTTGATTTGGGCTTGTGATACTAAGAATAGCATATCCTTCTTCATGCATGCAGTAGACTCCTAGGCCTACCTCCTCAATGGTATCATGGGGGTTAAATCCATGGTTATAAACTACCCATTTATCAATTATCATATCTAAGATGCCTTCAAGATGATCATTGGGTTCTTGCTCATTGATGTTCTCATCCTCATCTAGTATAGTGTAGTTTACATTAGAGAGGCTAGGCATATAGTTTTATAAGTGGAAAACATATATAGGTTAAAACATAATAGTGATCCTTGTACCATATTTCCTTCTAAATACCATTTATGACCATTTAGATAAAATGTATCGCCCAATCTTTGTAGTGAAATCCCTAGATAGGCATAGAGGAAAATATGAGGGGAGATCAACAATGATGACATCTTGTGAGATAGTGTAATTGGGGTAGGTTGCTAACTAATTTTGAGATATTTTAGGACACCTACTATTTTTATGGGAGACCCATATAATTTCAAGACTCCTTTCCCTTTGGTTTCATATTTTCGCTCTTGCTTATCATCTATGGATTTTGGCATGACTAAGGTAGAGGCACCACCATTTATTATACAATTGTGGACAAGACAATTTTCTATTATGACCAACAAGTATAATGAATGTGTATTAAAAACCTTAGGAGCTTAGACTTCATTAGGTTGACTATCATTAGCATAAATTTCACTCACCTTATCAGCTTGTTTGTTCATGAGAGAGATCTTGGAGAGCTCTTGTTGGATAAAGTTATTTTACCTTAGAATGAGTAGAGCATCCCACATAGGAATGATAATATTGGATTTCTTCATGTAGTCCACAATCTTGAAGGGAGAACTGGAACTCTTAGGCTGAAACTTATAAGTGGAGGCATCACTTGTGAGTTGAGTGACTTGTGGAATGAATGGACTCTTTTGTTGTTACCCATGTGTTTGAGATGTCTACTAACTTGGAGATGTCTTATTGACTATACTTTGAGTGGTAGGTTACTGAGTCACTTAAGGATGTGTTGAAGTGGTTTTAGATTTCCCCAAAAAGTCATCAATCATTCTCCTTTTAGATCTTATGTGGGTTGAAATTGAATCATCTGACTTTACTACATTCTACCCCAAGTTTGATGCCACTTGCTCAAAAGTGTTATCACCTTCTTGAAGGTTTGTAAATGTGGTCTTAATAGGTGTATTAATCATACTCCCTCCTTTTTGGCTTGGAATTTATATTAGTTCATGGTAGCCATATCACCATGAGGCATTAGAGGACCTTGTTATGGAGGAGGCATGGTGTCATGAGATTTAAATGTAAGACCTTATTGCATATAAGAATTATAATTTGTTCCCCACTTTAAGACATCACCATCTCACTTGATTTCCCCCAAGGATTAGACTATTGACCTTCTTATGTAAGGTTGTTTTGTGTTGGCACCAATACTCTTCAACTACTTGCATCATTGGGGTTGTAACTATTGTAGCGTCTAACTTGTGTCATATGACCTTGGGCTTGTTGGTTGGGTGGATAAGGTTGGCTATTTCAAGAATAATATGGATACAAAGCCTATTAAGGGGGTTTACATGTTCTATAATAAGTATGTTGTTGTCTCTCTAAGGCTACCAATTTATTATTTTGGGCTTTAATTAAACCTTCAATCTTACCAAACCTATCTACTTGGGTACCATCAGATTGGTCTTAATTATTTGGAGATGGAAATGGAGAAATGGTGGGGGTAGTAGGTTGGATATTAGGAAATAGGGGCATGAGGGGTCTAGGAATCAACTTTTTTACTTGTATCAAGAAATTTTTTTCTGTTATGGATGTTTCATATGCCTCTAGCAATGTGGTCCCACCCATTGATTGTACCATTATAGCAATGTCATAATTTAAATACCTTAGGTAGTATAGGAAGGCATAATTTGGGGAGGATTGATGATGACAAGGATTTTATCCTGAGTCTTTTGAAATCTATAGTTAAAATCAACCTTAGATTATTAGGGTGCCCTCTTAATGAGGTGAGTTGCTCAACTAGTGACACATGATCACTTTTATCTTCAAAGTGTTTATAAAGGCACTCACCAAATTCATCCCAAGCATTTATGGAGATAGGAGTGAGATCTTTATACCACTGAAGAGATTTTCCTCTCAAAGAAGTTGTTAGGAGTCTCATGGTTACATTTTTTGGGGTAATGTTGTGTACTAAACATAGGTTTGCTATATTAGCTATATGTTCCATAAGAGTGATGGAGTTTTCTCCTATGATATGGAAAACTTTTAAAGGTTAAATTTGGGATATCATCACATTGGTTGAGGTTTAAAGGATTTCCATTAAATGGTATAAATTCTTACATTATAGGCCTTACCATTAGATTTAGGGGACTTGTAGTAGGCTATGTATGGATATAATTGGAAAAATTAGGAGACTTGGGAGAATTAGGAGGTGTGGGATTTGGGTTAAATCTAGGAACCCTCTTTTTCCTTATAATATTTAAAGATAGTTTAACAAACTCAATCTACTTACCTTTTAAAGCTAACCTAGTGGACACCTTTTGCATGAAACTACCTTCTAATCTGATACTAATTATCCTTAACTATAGCCAATGTCTTCCCACATTGTCAATCTTGTCAAATAAAGTCTCCAAGTCACTTGATATCTGGTCCCACTAAGCATTCTAGAACTATTAGGTAACTAGGTTGTACCCTTACTGAGGAAAATATTATTCATGTATACCTCAAACCTAGACCAATATTGGAGTGACCTATAGGTTGTGGGCTACCTAATATTTAGGTCAACCCTCTAGATTTTATGGGGATAGCTCCCCTAAATCATCACTTAAACTCTCTCTAGTACCTAATATTACCACAATGAAAAGGGAAAATAAATGAAAACTAATGAAAGAAACTACTCTAAGTGGTGATCCACCAATTGATTATAGATCCACTCTTACTCATATCCTTTAAAAATCACTAATGAAATTGTTAGAGACTAAAAATGATCAAAATTCTTGATGGTTTTCTAAGAATGAATATTTCATATGGTGTTTGAGTAGAATTATACAACTTGAAGGATAAAGGCCTAGATCTACACAAGATACTATTGACTTATGACACTTAAAGAACACTCCTACTTATTAACACTTCATACAACCTAAAATAGACTAGTGACCTAAATCTAGGTGCATGAAAGGACCTATAAATGACAAAATAATGCATACATTCTATAAATCAAACTTTCATTCTAGAAATATGTAAGTATTCTCTTATTGATTCAAATGAGTACAAGGCAATTTTGATAGAGCTTTCCTACACCCAGCTAAGGGATGCCAAAATAAGAGCTAAATTCCTACTTAAATAGAATTTTGAGAGATATTATGGAATATTCCAATCATGGGAGAGGCCATGAATAAGGCCAATGTGGTGATGGTAGTTACAATAGGCCTATTCCCCTCCTCATATGTTGGCATGCCTTTAATGAGTCCACTTTGGCATTAAGATCAGGCGTGGAGGTTGTAACTCCTTAGTTTGACTTTATTCAATACTTAACCATCCTTAAAATATCCTAATATCCCTTAAAATGGTATTTATACCATGAAAATAGAGTGTGGATAGTCCTCTTAGAGTTATTAGGTAGCCTCTCTATAAGTGTGTATGCAAAATTATCCTTGAAACTACCTCTAACCTATCATAATGGCCTTAATTTTGGGATATTCTCTCCTAAATGGTAGTTTAAATTGATTAAATATGGTTCGTAAATTATATCATGCCATTCTATGTCTACTAGACTCTTCTACTTGTACGATAAGTAGACCTATTCTGCTTGTCCTTCATCTTTCTGCTCATATTCATTGTTTGAATGATTAAATAGCTAAAATAGGATCCAAAATCATCTGAGAATACTTATATCATTATTATACTAACCCATATGGATTGGAATTTAGATCTCTTAATTTTTCTTCACGTGTAAACATATTATCCTTACATGACTACGCAACATGAATTGCTTCATAGACTGGTAATTTAGAAAGAGATCAAAGATATTTGTAGGCACCTTCATGCCTAATTTTGCATTAGAGAGGTATAATAAGCCCTAAATTTACTTATCCCATAATTTTTAACTCTTGGTTATGTTTTAAAACACATATTATATTGAAAACCTTTCAAACTTACACATGCATGAAGTGATCGTACAGTTTCTATACCATCAGGTGCCATAATTAAGAGCCTAATCTAAGATGGAAACATGATCCAAGTGTTAGATAAGAAATTTCTAATAATTTAATTTTAATTTTAATTAAACCTCTATATTCAAGTCATTATTATGGTTTAAGGGAGGTTTAGGAGTGTTTAGGGTATTAGGGATGGTTCATAGAGATCAGATATTGGATAGTTGAACCAATTGTGCTAAATTCAATCTAATAGACCTACCCAAATTCCCTACAATGTTAGACTCCCCATGCATAGCATTTAATATGTGATGATAATTTGAGGATTCTCTTTATGGGAGAAACATGGCTTTTGAGTAGGTTTTGGATGTCTACAGGCAAAAATAACTAACTAACTAAACTAGACAAAGGGACTCTAAACACTATGATGGCCTTCCCCATTCTAGTTAAAAGCATTCTTACTTCTAAATTTATTCTCTTCTTCACTTTTTTTATGGCATAATCATATTTTAATTTATGTATTAGTCTATTTAAAAACATAAATCATGAACATTGGCCTAAAACCAGGGTTGTGAGCCACCCTTACACTGTATATAACCTTAATATTACCTTAGAGTTCCCTTGGAGTAGCACAATTAGCATAATTACACCATTTGACTTCCTTCAAGAACACACAATCATGAATCCAAACACTTGTGATTTTATACTTAATAAACCAATCATGGATGTAACTTTGGTTACTATTAGAGGTATTGATCAAATGCTTATGACTCATTCTTCCTCTTTGACTTGATTGTGTACATAGACACTCCCTATATCCTTGTTTTTAAGCTCAAATTAGCACTTCTAGACCTGTTTCATATATTTTGAATCTTGTACATGCTAACAAGTGATTCAATTTGATGCTTAGAGGATCTTAGGAGACCTTAAATGTCATTTCATGGTCAAATTATCTCATATATATGGGTTTTGAGGCCAAACTTCACCATCAGGTCACTTATGTGGTTTATGCAAGGTTTGAGACATCCACCATCTTAATGATGGTTTATAAAGTATAAAAATATAAACCAAGAAAAAATTTCATGAATCTATAGGTCAATAACCTTCTCATATTCCATGAATGGCCTTGGTTCCCATGCAAAGGATGTGTAGAGATATGAATGTTGGAATATGACATTAGGGTTATTTGCAAGCAATTTTGAGTGGTTATTTTCTTAAGGTTCATTCATGTATATTAGCCTCAAAATACCAAAAAATATTTCATAAACTTTTTTTCCATATGGAGACTTGAACTTCCCTAGGATATTTGGCCCTGAGCATGCATGTGGTAGAGTGGGTGAGCATTTGAAAGTGAGCTTCAAATTGACTATGTATAGGCTGATTGGCTCAAGCAGGGTTTGAAGACACCTCAATTTTCTCACCTATTTGAACTTGAAACCTCCTTAATAGGTATTAAACATCTTCATACACCTCATATTGACAATTAAAATTGTTATAAGATCTTTAATTAATCTTGATATGGTAGTAGGGTTTATGGGCAGGCCTATGTGCTTGATTTTATTGGCCTATATCTAAGGATATTGACTATAGATTTGAAATTTAAAACTTTGGATGAGGTATAAGGACTCTTAACCATCATATCTCATTTTTTTAGTACCATTTGAGGAACCCAAACTATCTAAAGACCATACATGGCATGGATGCACCTTTCAATACATAGATCAACTATCATAGATAGATTTTGGTTTAAGACAAAATAGTGGGTATACCCACTATTTTTCTATCCCAAGTGAAGGTATGGGTACTTTTAATGGGTCATTATGACCATTAATTCTGATTTTTGAGGATTTTTCATGCCCATAAGAGTCTCAAACCACCATTTTGGCTCAGATTGGTAGTAAACTAATTATTGACTATGAGATTAAACATAAGCACTCTGAGTATGTCCTTCATAATTACCTCCTAAGGTATTTATGACCATGTAGGTTTCCATAATGTTATTAAAGTATATCATCATGCTTAGATTATTATTTTCTAATGTTTTTTTATTTGCATACCACCCCCTACTTAGGCTTAGGACTCATACCTGAGTATGCCTATGGGTTTCAAGTCTATGTGTTTCCTTTGCCATCTTAGATGTGATAACCTTCAAGTTTGAATTATCATTCAATATGAACCCTAATCATATTTTCATTAATTATTCCCTTATACCATAAGTAAAACATTATTCCTAATATGTCTTAATCTACTATAGGTGTATACTCATACATGGTAACTATGTACAGGGTCTGAGTGTCATGTTTATATGAGGGGAGATTGGTCAATAGTTGCTCAAACCCTAGTAATACCTCCATATCTCCACTCATCCCATGGAATTCATATCTTCTTATGTTCATATTAATATCCATGTCTTTGAATGGTATACATAGTGCCTTTTGGAGACACTACTATAGTAGGCCTAAAAGGGTTGGTTATAGGTGGTCATTAGCCTTCTCAGTTCACTATATGACCATATATAACCAAGACCTCATGATCTCATTACACTTAAGGGTTTCAATGGGGTATCAAAGTCTATTGGCATGACTAAGCCTTAAAAATAAGGGTGTATGAGTGAATTAAGATGATTATGGGGTGAATGAGGGTGAGACATGGACAACAGGGTTAGAATACAGCATGAATGGTAGTGGAAACACTATGAAATAATAGTAGCATGAAGATGACATGAAATGGAGGATAAGAACCCTTCCAAAACCACCACATGGAGCTTGTATACCCTTACACATATACTTAAGAAAATATTACAATTTAAAGGTATAAATGAAGCATATATAGTCCTAAAATGAAACCTCAAAAACTTAGAAAAAACCTTATTTTTTTCAAAAGACCCGAAACTCTGCTAAAAGTGACTATGTGGGTTTTTAGACAAAGAAGATGATTTCTAGGCCTGTGAGTCCATCATGAAAGATAGTAAAGTTAATTTTAAGGCTATGATGACACTCCACTTTGATTCCAACACCTTATTACATGTTTTTGAGTTATATTTGAGGCTTTGTAGATGCCATTTAGCCACATAAAGTGTTCACCATTCAGTGGTTTTGAAGTATGCACAAGCCCTTTCTCCTTGAGATATTCTCAAGTGACAAGAGGCCATTGGACCTTTAACCTAAGCAAGGAGGCATTGGAAACCTTGAAATACTTCTATAAACTTTTCAAATTAGTTAAAAATTTCTAGGAAAATACTTAAACACTCTGTCCATTACACAGGCATGTCTGTAGATCACACATAGGAGCTAGTCTTGAAGGTCTGCTAGTCATATGATCTCACACATGTGATTCAACTAATTAAAATACTATGTTGATAATATTTAAGACTGAAGGAGATAACATACATCATTGGTTTGAGTATAAAAGTCAAAAATACCTAAAATCCATTCAGTCTAACTTGGCCTATTTAGATGAGAATAGCATATAAATTCCTTAACTTCTTAAGGAATGTTCATAAAGTTCATGAGACCAATCCCCAAACAAATGCCCATGATTGGAAGCTTCCTGAGTGTACTTTCTCTGGTTATGAGTTTGGGTCCCCATTCTCTCCTTTGTATAGTATAAACATAAACCTAAGGATCTCTCTAAAATTGCTAATGAGCTTGAGGGAGAGATAGGATAGTTTTGAGCTTCCACAGCACCGACAAACATAGCTTTCTTCTCCATTTGACATTGCTAACCTCCATCTACAAAATCATGACACCACCTAAGCCTATTCATACTATACAAATCTATACCACTTAAGAAACTTTTACAACCTACCATTTTCTTTATAATTCTTTTTATTTCAAACCTAAAGACAAGATTATCAGGTGTTATGAAGGGAAAATAAGGGTCATGTGACACTTTGAACCTAATGGTATGAGTTGAGGGAATGGGAGAATTTAAGGATTGACCATGATGGTAATAGATTAAATGAGGTATGAAATGGTCTAATGATGTCTTAATGAGGATTATGAGGTCCATTAAAGGCATGTAGGGTGATTTAGTGGTCTATCAAGGCCAAATTAGCTCTCATTATGACCAAAAATATTGACTTTTATCACACATATATGACCTCAAAGAGACATCACTTAAATATCATGTCAATATCATATAAAAAGACTTTTATGACATATGAGAGACCTCAAATGAATATTAAGACATTTTCCATGATAATCTTGAAATTTTGAAAGTGAACATACCTCATGTTATTAGATAGAACCAATGTGTTTATGAGCCTTTATTAAACTATTTCCTCAATTCACCTTCACCATGGCATTTTTAACTATTGGGACTCTATCAAAGTGACCAAGGACCATCTAAACATGTTTAGTCATCATGACAACACTTAACTCAATATAGATAGAAGGAATGAAGGCTCACAAAGCAACCCTCACAACTCACAAGGATAATATGCAATCATGATATTAATAATAGATCAGGACTCAAGGAATTAGTTTGACCCCTTTCTAGGTTTAGGACTAGAAATTGGTCAATAAGAACCTATTATTACATTAAAAAATATATTAAGGTTCTTTTTGCATTATGGTTGTAGAGGGTTTTAGAGTGAAACACATAATTGAGAGCTTGTTTGTGTATTTGAGTCTTTTCATGAGAAATTATGTTGGATGGTAAGTTTGATGTTCAATAAATTGAATATGATTTTATAACATGGGCTTTCTTGAAGAGTGATATCCTTAATATGATAGATTAATGAATAATTTTATTATATATAAGAAGGTTATTTTTTAATTTGGACAAGAAATTGGTAATCATGAAGTATTTGATGAGGGTGAAATAAAAATGTTGATGAATCAAGAGAATTAGCTATGGCATTTTGATCTCTTGGAATAGGTTTGATGGTAAAAAAATCAAATTCTTTGGCAAGTGTAGTAGTCATTTGATGATATGTGATTAAATTTTAACTTTTGCAATGAAAATCACCATTAACCTAGTGATAGATAAGTTTTGACTCACCCAAATCATGTAAATATGGGATATCTAAGTTAATTACATCCTTCATGCCTAGTATTAGATCCTCATATTCAACCATATTATTAGTGACATCAAAATTTAATTGAAAGGATAAAGGTGTGATCTTACCATGTGGATTTCTTATAATACATACTACCCCATCTCCTTAGAGGTATTAGACAACATCAAAGTGGATTATCCAAGTTTTTTCATGTAATTCAATGGTAACTTCAGGTATTTCTTCAATAACTACTTTATATTTAGTAGTATCAATAGTAATATCAGTATCTTTGTGATTATTTGATTCTAGATCAATAGTAAAATTATTAAAATAATATTTGAGAGAGATAACTTGGTTAATACCTTCAATATTATAATCACATAAAAACTCAATTTGTATAACTTGAGAATGACTTTTGGAATATAAACCATAGGTCTTTCCTACTTGCTTGCACAATCCACTAGGCATGTTTTCACTACTTCCCAATTACCTAAAGCCTTCTTGAATTAGCCCCAGCTACCTTGAATTCCTCTCTTAGGTAAAAACATGTCCCCTTGGACAATAGATCCATAAGTTATACTATAGTGTTGGACCCTAGGGAGTCTACTTTCCAATGCTATTGTCCAAGTCACTCTTAGCCCCAAATGGTCAGATTTCCCTAGATCCTTATCTTTTTCCTTGTCAGCCTAACATGAAATCATCTAACCTATGATCATTATTTTCCCTATAAAATCCTATTAAATGGTAATTTACAAGTGTTGGAAATCATTCAAAAGGCATGAGCTATAAATATACTAAGCACACTCAAGTAAATCTTTCTATTCTTTACATACAGCCAACCACTACTATTTCCAGCCTACTCAAGCTCCCACACAAGTCATGAGTCATCTCAAGCTTGCCCAAATTCACATAATACTTACATTTCATACATAATATTTCACAATACACATTTAATTTGGGATAACTACATTAGCCTTGATCCCTCGTCAGAGTATTGGTATGTAGGCAGTGTGCCCACACATGGGGTGTGATCATACGTTCAGTGCATAATACACACTAACCCCTATTTGTAGATGATTCAATACCACTTGTCAATCCTAAGGAGGAACTAGGACCCTAGAGGATATAATTAGTTGCATGTGGAGTTTCATGGATGATCGAGACCTGAGATTCTAGACATAGAGCCTCCTAAAGTATCAGAATAGAACCCAAAAAGCTCAAAAGAAGTAGATCAAAGGGACTATAATGCCAAAAAATGACTATAGAACTAGACCTCCAAGTGTCTAATTTTTAATGCTACTATCTAGGTAAAAAATAGACTTTTGGGTCCAATTTCTGATAGTCTACCTAGTTATCTTAGTAATTTACAGTTCCAAAATCCTGTCTCAATCCAAAAATTGGCTAAGTTCACTCTTTATCCCCTTGTTTGCTATGTTTACTAATTAATTGATCAAATCCAGATTTAGAAAATTAGTAGGTTAATTTAGGCATACTATATTCACATATTTTTTATATTAACCTAGACCTCTTTACTAATTAGGAAATTAAACCCTTAGTTTCCCAAAAATAGTAAAATATTTGGTGAACCCAATTTACTTCAAATCTTCACACAAAAACTCTAAAAACCCTAGGGATATTTATTTCTAATTTTTATCCATATTTTTATAATTTTTATATAATTTAAAAATCAATAAACTACAAATTTAAGTGTAATATTTTCAATAATTCACTAAAACCCTAGTTTTCACATACTAGGTCCTTTTTGCACAAAACCACTTCTAGACCACTAAGAAAAATATTATGCTAATTTTAGAAATATTTTTAGATTTTTCCTAATATATTTCAAGTCAAATATACTAATTCTCAATAAAAAATTTAACTAATTGCATTAATTTTGAAAAAAAAATCATTTGAAACCCTAGTTACATAACTTAATTTCCAATCATTTTCCAAAAGATTCTTCTTATTTTTTGTAAATTTTGATTGACTATCAAAATCAGAAAATCATTTTCAAATTCAAAAGTTCATAGTATTGTGCAAATGATATTCCTAAAAAATCACTAGGTGCATACACTAGGTCCTATTACATCTTGAGGTATCACCTTACATACATAGCCAAATTGCTAAAATGATATTTACAAATTTTTCTTACATTTATTACAAATAATAAGGAAGCATAATAGGCCCTATCATGAACATGAATGATGATGTTTATCACATGTTAGTACAAAGTTTCATTCTTTGCTTTGCATGTTTGATTTTTATAGTATGGAATGCTTTTCAACAAACTATTGTTACATATGTTAAGACACTTCTTGCCCCATCTCTTATGGAACATGTCTTCCATAATGACTTGTTACATGGTTGATTTCACCATCCCACAGGTTACTACCCATTACCAGATATCCCAGTTGGCACACTTCATCCCTCTACCTCCCTACCTTATTGATTATATACTCTCTCCTCCCACACACACTACTAATACTATATGGATAGTGGATAATACAGTTAGAGATATTACTCAACCTACCTTTATCCAACTTCCCTAACCTATCGATTATCTACACTCTCCTCCCACACAAATTACTAATCCTATATGGATAATGGATAATGCAGTTAGAGATATTACTCGACATGCCATTATCCCTCCTCCACCTACCCAAGAACCCCACAATCCACTTATTCCATCCTTTCCCTAACATGAGCCTATTACACAATCAGATGCAACCAAGGCATATGATATTATGGATTAGTTGTGCAATACTCTAGAAAAAAATTCAATGTTAGAATTTCTCCAAAAAGCTAATGTGTTTAAGGACATTCTTTATCAAGCACTCACTAAGACTTCCATGCTAGCTAACTCCAAGCATACTTATTTTGCATCTGTGGTTAATACACTAAAAACTATTGAATATGTCATTTCTTTTTATAAAGATGACACACCATCTCAAGTAGTGATTGATCAAAATTTACCACTATTCATATAAATTCAAATTAAAACTAGTGTCGTAAAGAGAGATCCAATTGATAGTGGTGTCAAAATAAATATATGCAATATCACTTTCTTATAGTCTATGGGTGTAGATATGGCATCCATGTAGAAAAAATACAAGACCATTAAAGGGTTTGATGATATACCATGACAAACATTGGGCACCATTGCATTAGATATCATAGTAGGGCCAAAAACCCTTACTACCTAGTTTTAGGTTATGTCTAGTCCTCTCCATTATAATATTTTACTTAGATGACCATGGATACATGATATGTAAGCATTGCTTCTATTCTGCATCGATGTGTCAAGCTCATTCATGATGGATATCTCTACACATATCCAATAGATAATCATCGATTCAGATACTACCAAGTTATAGAGTCATCTTCGACTATTTCACTAGATAGGACACCTCTTAGTATGCAGTCACCACCTCATCATATTCCTATAGATAAAATACATACATATGAGGTGGGAGAAACTAGCACATCTAATGTTTCTCAAACTCAATCTTATCAACCAATTATAACAACTCCAATCACTCCAATAGTCATAGTAAAAACACATGTTACACTTATGCCATCACCAACCATAATTCCAACATGTCAATTACTCCCAAAAATATAGTCCCTCAGACTAATACAGATACTCTCCCAGTATCATCACCTTCTCCTACTACAAATACTGAGACTTATATATCATATTTTCCCCTTGGGGTAAATTTAGAGTTATCTTACATGCATGATGATGATAGAGATTCCAAATCTACCTCAGATAATGATGATACAACACCCACATTCATAGATGATTATCTGTGTGGATTAAACTTTACATCAGTTGGCTTAGGACAATATCGATATGATTCTAGAGCACTTATTAAGCATCATACAGTTAACATGGTCACTTATACAATGAAAAGGATGGTCATTCAGATCTAAGTAGGTAGTATATAGCATTGAACATAGATTTTGATATAGATGTTACTTGATCATAAATTAATAAACCTTCCTATAGTATGACATAGATCTATCAACATATTATCACAAAAGGAAGGTAATCCATTTTGCCTTTTTCATAAGATCACCAGCCATGATACCAACTCATGTGTAGCTTTACAACAATGATTGAATAAAATAAAAAATTAAGGCATTATTCAAATCACAACTCCATCATCAGCACCAGCACCACTTCTAATGAAATCACTCACCAATAGGGCTAAATTACTAAGAGCAATAGTAGCATCTCCACCAATAGAGAAACCTTCAGTTCATCTTCAATTTGATGACAACACAAACATAGCATTTCCACCATATGATGATACTAATGATGATGATCTTGATGCATTTGATGATGGTTGGAATCTATTCCTCTATTTTTATCCCCAGTAGCCTCCATCTCAGGATCCTTTCCCACCCCTAGCCTAGTATCTATTATATTATGATGTTATGTTTGTACATAAATTTCATTTCTCACAATATTTGTACATTTTCTCTTTTGCATGATTATACATAGCTTATTCCAAAAATATAACAATAATACAAAATACAAAAATATGTCAATTATATGCATCATCTATGTTCTTATGTTACTAAAACACTATGCTAAAATTACATTAAGTTGTTCTATGTTACTTGTTTGTCAATTTATCTATATTACCAAGATTCACTTGATATTATTTTAAGTGTGTGTAGTACATCCAAATCCTTGATTTCTTTACTCCACCCATCAAGGGGGAATCTTACATCTACATTCTAGCTACATATCGATACATCTACCCACTGGGGGCACACTCTACATGACTACACCATCTAGGTTATGTCATTCTTCCACTACACACTTTAGACATCTTGTTATAGTATCTTCCTTACTTACATAGATATTATATCGACATCCAATGGCATTTATCACACTTTTGTATTTCATAACATATATATTAGTCTTTTATTACATATCTTGTATACTCTTGCTTCTCACTATTTATAGTTAGATGCATGTTTACTTCTTCTAGTACTTTACATGCTTCCACTCTTCACTTTGATTAACTAGATGTGTTTGCATTTTCTAGTTCTTGTTTACTTCCTATTTTCATTTTAGGACATTTTCCAAATGTCCTTTGCTTTTTTATATATGTGTGTGC
This sequence comes from Torreya grandis, assembly GCA_037957365.1. Lineage (NCBI taxonomy): Eukaryota > Viridiplantae > Streptophyta > Pinopsida > Cupressales > Taxaceae > Torreya > Torreya grandis. The sequence continues at coordinate 663,191 of JARHVA010002089.1, read as the reverse complement.
CTTAGGAATTTTGCCAATGTCCCTTGTGTATACATTTCTATGTGCTTGCGGCCCCTATGCCAATCTTTGTTTGTTCTTTTTTTATGTGTATATGACATTTTAACATGCCTTATATGCCTTACATTATTATTTTTCCCCTTGGTCACCCTTGTGTGTGTATTTATTCTTGGTTTGTATGCTTGTTTACTTGAGCATTTCTCTTTGTGTGCAAATCCATGATTCCAATCATGCATTTACCTTGCTTCTTGGATGCCATGATGGACATCATGCTCCATTCCTCCATGCTACTAAAAACTAAAAACTAACATCTCACATTCCATATTTATCTAATACACATTATATTACATTTTTATATCTATTTAGGCATACCCATGTAGATCTAACAATATCTCCTTACAAATTTTGCTATATCTTGAGATCATGAATAGAAAATGTTTTTGTAGCTTAACACACTTGTAGGGCTTATTCTTCTGAGGGCAATCATTACAATGTCTTCATTCCTACCCTCAAAAGAGTGGGAAATAAATAGGGGTTTTTTCATATATATCAGAGCTTCTATCAGTCAAAAAAAATAGTTTCAGACTAGTTCAATCCAAAATTCAGTATAGGTAGGCCAGATCAAGTAAATAGTAGAGAACACAATCTAGTTTTTAGTTTTGGATATGGATAATAGTGTCAAAAATAGGACTATAATGTTAGAACCCAAAGTATCCAATTTTTGGTGATAGTATCTAGACAGTAGAATTTCTAATTTTTCTAGAATTAGGTAAAGGAGTGAGTTCAGTTATGATTTTACCATAACAGTGCAGTCTATAATCTAGCATTTTTCAACACTTCTCTACTCAGAGAATCCAGATATAGGGGGCATCATGTTTGGCATAAGGGTTTCCACTTAAAATTTATACATGGTATTTGATAAAACTTTTAGTTTAGAATCTATGTTGTAGACACCATTTATTGGGGGTAATGTGCATGGCACATGTGCCTTCTCCTTTTCAATTTCAATACATTTTCTTGGATGTTCCCAGTAGTTGTATGCCTTACTCCATCTACAGGTGGTTGGCATCACTTTTAAATAAACTTTTATACATGTTTACTTCTTAAGTACCTAAGTTTCTAATTTTAGAGGGGATTTTTATACGAGTTCCAATCTCCATCTTTCAAAGTGGATAACATTGGCCTAGTTTTTAGTTACATTTAGTTATCCATGCTAACATTATCATATTATAGCATGTTCATGGGCTTCATTATCCATCTCATATGACATTCATCTTATACTAATATCTTTTTATTCAGCTTCACATCATGAGGAAATGATGGATCCAAAGGTCTAGTTAACCTTTGTATTCTTGAGCCACCTATCCAGAGAGATTAGACACATAGTCCAAACATTGACTAGCACATGCATGATTCATTAACTTCACATAATTGGTGATGATTGAGCCAAAGGGCCTACCTTTGCATTATTGAGCCACCTTCTAGGGGATTGAGCACTTAGCTCATCCATCGATATAACTCTTGGTTTAGTATTCATTCAACATCACTCAACACAACCTAGCAGCATAATAGGTTTTGTATTGGTTCACATACCTAGTGAAGTTTATTCATTCCTTTCTCTTCTTTTCTCTCTCTCTTCACCTATATTTATATGTTCTTATTTTAGATATAGTGTATCTAGTAAGAACTGATCTACTTTCAATTTCCTTTTTTTTAAATTCACATAGTACAATATGCTCTCACCATGCATAAATCAACCATCACATAGCTTCTTGGGCCTATCCTCACAGGTAAGTTTAGGTACACTTTTATTTTTCTTCTTTATCCTAGAATTTTTCTTAGCTTCATACTTAGAATAAATGTGGGGCAAATGTAATCACATAAAAATGCAATTTTTATAACTTGATCATGACTTGTGACATCTAAACCATAGGTCTTGCTTGCTTGCTTGCACAACTCACTAGGCATGTTTTCACTACTTTGTAGTCACCTAAAGCCTTCCTAAATCAGACCTAGCTACCCTGCGCTCCTCTCTTAGGCATAGACATGTCCCCTAAAGTCCCTATCCCCTTATAAAATAGCACCATAAGTTAGACTATAGCGCTAGACCCTAGGGTGTCTACTTTCTAGTGTTATTGTCCAAGTCACTCTTAGCCCCAAATGGTCAAATTTCCCTGTATCCTTATATTTTTACTTGTTATCCTAATATGAAGTCATCTAACCTAGGATCATTAGTTTCCCTATAAAATCCTATTCAAGGGTCATTTAGAAAGGTTGGTAATCTTTTAAAAGGCATGAGTTATAAATACACTAAGCACACTCAAGTAAATCTTCCTATTCTCTACATACAACCAATCACTACTATTTATAACCTACTCAAGATCCCACATAAGCATGAGTCATCTCAAGCTTGCTTAGATTTGCATAATACTTACATTGCATACATAGGATTACATAATACACATTCAATTTGGGAGAACTACATTGGCCTTGATCCCTACTTGGAATATTGGTATGTAGGAAACATGCCCACAGATGGGGTGTGATCATATGTTTAGTGAATAATACACACTAACCCCTTTTTCCAATTGATTCAAGACCACTTTTCAAGCCTAAGGAGGAACTAGGACCCTAGAGGACAAAATCAGTTACATGCGGAGCTTTGTAGATGATCAAGACCTAAGATTTTGGACATAGAGCCTCCTAAAGTATCATAATAAAACCTATAAATCTCACAAGAAGCAGATCAGAGGGAAAATAGCTCCAAAAATAGGACTATAGCGCTGGACCTCCAAGTGTCCATTTTTTGGTGTTATTATCTAGGCAAAAAATAGACTTATGGGTCCTATTTTTGATAGTCTACCTAGTCAACTCGGTAATTTGTTGTTCCAGAATCCTCCATCTCAATCCAAAAATTAGATAAGTTCACTCTCTATCCCCTTATTTGATATTTTTAGTAATTAATTTATCAAATCTAGATTTAGCAAATCAGTAGGTTAATTTAGGCATATTGTATTCACATATTTTCTAGATTAATCTAGACCTTTTTATTAATTAGGAAATTAAACCCTTAGTTTCCCAAAAATAGTAAAACAAATATAAATAATTTATTCATCATGGATATTATATTTAAGGTGATTTATGGCTAGTAATGAATTCATTACAAGTTGTACTATGATGACTTGTCCTTTGATAGATTTTTTTTAACAATTCATAGATCAAATTTCATCAATAGGACCATTCAATTGCCAATTCTATCTCTAGGTAAAAATGCTTTTTAGAATAAATGATGAAGTGGGTTGGAATGAAAAATGATATAAGTGGTCTAGTAGAGCATATAATGATGGAGATTTTTGGCTATGAAATATATAGCAAGGCAATCACATTCTACTTTGGTATAACATTTTTTGTAATTGATGAGTCCTCAACTGATGTAATAAATGGCATACTCTCTACCAGTATTATCTTATTGGGTAAGCATTACCCTAACTAATATGGGGATATAGGAAGTATATAAAATTAAGGGATGATAATTTTAAGGTGGTCAAAGAGTAGGTTGATGGAGCAGAGATTATTTCATACTATCAAATTATTTTTGTTATGAATCTATCCATTCTAAAGCATTACTTTTTTTAATAAGTGAATTAATAGAATATATATGATAAGCTATTATTGGGAAAAAATATTGAATTGACTGAATTTTTCCAAGGTAAGTGTGTATGTTAGGAATGGAGTGAGGAATAGGTATGTTGATGATGGCTTTAATTTTATGAAGATAAAATGATAGCTATATTGATGAGGTGCATTGTACTAATTTTAGATTTGGTAATGAGATCATCTACATAGGTTTCCAATATCTTGTGTATAATATCATGGAAAATGTGGGTCACTACACATTGATAGGTTAATCTAGCATTTTTATGATCAAAATGCATTTTGACATAACAATAGTTGTCCCACTCTATAATAAATGTTGTTTTATGTTGGTCTTCAGGAGCTATGTAAATTTAGTTATAGCTTGAGAAACCATCCATAAGTGATAACATTTCATATCCAGTGATGGAATCGACTATAGAATCTATTGAAGGTAAGGTAAAGTTATCTTTTGGTCATGCTAAGTTAACACTACAAAAATAAATTCATATACGAATAACCATGGTGATTTTTTTATGAATGGGAATAATGTTTGGTACCCATTCCAAGTAATCATCAGGTTTGATGAATTTGGCATCCAAAATTTTAATGATTTCTTTGTGACATAAGGTATAAATTTTAGAAGGAATTTTTTATTGTTTTTTTCTAACAAGTTTGGCATCTAGGTAAGTGATGATATTATTTAGGATGATGCAAGGATCAATACCTGACATATATTCATATGACCAAGTAAATTCTTCATGATACTTTTCAAATAATAAACTAAAGTTATCATGTTCTTTTGGAGTGATTTATTTAGAGATAGTAATAGGTTGCAAACATGTTGGTGTACTATATTCTATTTTTTTAGTTTCTTCAATGATCATAGCATTTTCATCTTCAAAATGATATGGAGTAGGAGGGAGAAAAGAAATAGCATTTTTTTTAGGATCCAAACTGACAATGAAATTATTAAAGGAAGGAGCCTTTTGCATAAATTTTCCAAGTTTATGATGTTGTCATGGAAGTTAAGGTTCTCAATCATGGAGTATTTTAAATATAGCTTCATCACTAGGAAGCATGAGTAATAGTCCATAGTATTCAATGTCTACTTTGAGATTAATGATTTGGTTGCCATTATGATCATATTCATAATGTATTTGCCATACATTTTTGGATTTAATATCTAATGTAATTTTGAGTGTGGGTTCAATTTGAAGGGTAATAGGTTGAGTGGTGTCAATTAAACTAGTGATGGGTGTGTTAGTTTGTATCATAAATGAACCTTCAATTGTATTAAGGTGGATAGCCTTGGTGGTATCAATAGAATAAAAAGGTTGTAAAATTTTTGGTTGTTAGAAAGTGTATAAGGTTCCTGAGTTGAGAGTTATTCAAGTACCCATGGGGTATCTAATATTGGAGGATTAAGGGGAGATATATAATCTTCAAGTTTTGATTCAATATTAGTTGATATGTGAATGACATGGACATCATGGGTGAAGGCATGTATTTTGGATAATGTCTTTTCATAGTGTTGTACATATAAGTCTCATGATTAGGATTGGGCCATGATATAATTATCATCATCTGTGTGGGAAATAGTGAATGTATATGTTTTTGTGGGAGAATCAAAAGTAGATATGCCTAAATCACTAAATTTTTGGGTACACATTGTTAAAGGATCTTGAAATAATTTTTCCACTCCATACTCATCACGTGTGAAATCATCTTATATTTAATAAGCTTCATATGTATTTCATGGATGAGGAGTTCCAATTATATCATCAATTAGAGGAATGGTACGATCACATGGAAGTAGAGGAAGAGGAAGCCATTTCATAATATGAGGTAATTTAGTGGTATTACAAGTATGTTTTAATTCATTAGGTTCATTATCATTAGAATTAGTGAGAGTGGCCTATAAGTTTGGGTTCATGCTAACAAATTTAGGCAAAGGTGCATGGGATGGTTGGAATCTAGTATTAAGATTTGGGGTTTGGTAGTTGTATACTCCATGGATTTGGATCGGCCTCATGTTTGTAGCATTTGTGTTGGGATTAGTTTTCACATTGTGTGAATTTAGGTATTTATGAAGAGGTAAATAATAAGTTTTATTATTTACTTGGTTGGTTTATTGAGAGGTAAATATTAGTTACAAGGTTGTTAGTAACTGTATGGTTAATATGGTAAGATATATTAGTTATATTATATTATTATTAAGATATATTTTTAATAGGATATAAAAATATATCGTAATAGGTTTTCATAATTTTAGGGTGAGAAAAATCAATGGAGAGAATATAGGAATATGATTCCTATAAATATGTAAGCTCACAAAATGATTTCATTATTTAATAAGAACTAGAGCAGATGATTATTATTTTGATTAAAATTTATCTCCATGTTTAGATGCATTGGTCAGTGTATGAGTTAATTCTTAGAATTGGATCCTCCAATTCTCAACAATGGTATCAAAGTAGGGATGGGTCTGTGAAGAGAATGTGAGGGGTAGTTATTTTATGCTTCACCCTTGGGATGAGAAAAGAATATTTTTTTGGAAAACTTTTAGTATAGTATTATTCATTACCATTCTTTTTTATGCTTTCCATGAGATCTGATCCATGTCCATCCATCATTCTAGAGTCTACACCTACCCATGAATGACTACCATGTTTAAAAAATAGCCAGTCATATCACCTTTTCAACTCATATTTTACTTTATCTTGATATGCTTACCTCAAACTCATTCTAACCTTAACTTCTCCAAAAAATTGATTGGATTCATTGAATGGACCTAGGTTATATCAAATTATTTTAACATATTGGAGACCAATCTCAGTGAATCCTTAAGTCCTTATACTTGGTGGATACAGGTTAAAACTCTTTCATAGCTCTAAGTATAAGTCTGCTCTCCCTTATCATTATCTAAAACAACAACATTTCAACATTGACACGATGGCTCTAGTCTCAGTTATTTTTGTAAGGTCCTTTTGCATGATCTGGTGACAAGATTCAAGCTTTGACTCCTAGTGAATATTTTAATAAGATTTTTCTATGAGCACCTAACACTTATATAGTATATCATCGACCTACTAAGTGTGGTGTTATACATATAGTCTATTTATAGTTGGGAATAATGTAAAATTTTCATAGAGTCTTCAATACTACACTCTCAACTCCTATGTTGCTCTACCACGAATCATAGTCCAAGCATGATTCATTTTACAAGAATAGAATTTTAGTTCTAATCTGACAACTTTGGTTTCATACTATCATCTTAAAATAAGGACATATTTTTAATGAATTAAGTTTGTATAGTGGATAAGCTAGAGATACTGTATCTCTTTGTGCATGCAACGTTAGTCTTCGCCAGTATTTAGATATTTAAGTTGCATCAATTTTAAGATATTTTTTAAGTTATTATTAAAAATCTATTTGTATTATTATCTTGTAAAAGAAATCAAAAGTGTTAAAGTTTGTTTTTAATTATTTTATTGAGTCTTATGATCTAAATAGTAGATCAATAATTAAAATGGTTTTTATTATTATAATAGTCATTGTGTGTCAAAAATTCTTTAAAATGTCATTTTTCTAGTCATTACAAAATAGTATGGGTCATTGTATATCTTCGTCAAGTATTTTTTAAATCATTGATCATTTGGTCATTAAAATTATAATTACTTTAGTTATCAATTGTCTTTTTGAGTCATTTGTCAAAATAAAAAAATTATGAATCAAGAGTCATTTTTTAATAATTGAGTCATCAAAAATTCAAAAGTGTCAAAGTTGTTTATTGGGCCCATTTTTAGAAATTTGTCATTTTGTCAAGTGTCAAAAGTGAGTTATGTCAAAAAAGCCAAAGTTTTTTAGGTTTAGAGTCATGGATGCATTTTTGCTTGTACGCGATGTCCACATTGTGGGGGGGATTTCTCCTGGAAAAGTTATAGCTAACATTCATCAAGATATTTGTTGAGTGAGCAGCTTCATCTACTGAAGTTTGGAGGATACATGGAGGAAGGAGGTTTATAGAGCCTCTCATCAGTCACTAAGGATGGGGCCTATAATGTTTTGGTGGAATTTTATGTGGTGTGAATTTTATTTCTATTGTGTAGTCGTTATATTTGTTTTTAGCATGTGTGAAAAATAAGAATAGTTGTACCTATTCACTTGTGAATGATATTCCTATGTAATCCCTTTTGTATATTTACATTAGAGAATATTGATCTAAAAATAATTGTATCAATCATGTTGTAAGATTAGTGGTAAACTTGTGAAAACCATTCTGTAAGGTTAGTGGTGAACCTGAGAAAACCATTCTGTAAGGTTAGTGGTGAACCTAAGAAAACCATTTTGTAAGTTTATTGGTGAACCTATGAAAATTATTTTGGAAGGTTATTGGTGAATCTATAAAACCAATTGTAGATGAGTGTGAAAGAAGAGATGTGAAATGGCACTTGTATGTAAAGAAGATCATGAGCACATGGAGGTGGCACGCTACAATAAAAAAAAATGAGATATATTGTACCATCTAAAAACTATGGGGGGAATGTTGGGATTAGTTTTCACATTGTGTGAATTTAGGTATTTACAGAGGGGTAAATAGTAAGTTTTAGTATTTTTATGGTTTATTTATCAAGAGATAAATATTATTTACAAGGTTGTTAGTAACCCTATGGTTAATACGGTAAGATTGTATTAGGGGTGCTGGAAAAAAAGAGACTGGGCCAAAAAAATCTATACTATGGGGGTATTCGGTGAATACCCCTCAATAGGGTTTTTATCTATATAAACTCTAATATATACCATGCCCCACTCCCACTCTATATATCCTATCACCCTATCCCTAGATCACCTCTAAATTGAAAGGGGGGTGAGTTGATTATATTATTGTTAAGATATATTATTAATAGGTTATAAAAATATATTGTAATAGGTTTGCATAATTTTAGGGTGAGAGAAATCAATGGAGAGAATATAGGAATATGATTCCTATAAATATGTAACCTCATGGAATGATTTAATTAAGAGCAAAATATTATTATTGTGATTAAAATTTATGTTTGTGTTCATCTCCATTGGTCAGTGCATGAGTTAATTCTTTGAATTTGCTCCTCCAATTCTCAATATTTTTCCATTATGGATTAATTTAATATATTGACTATCTGAGTATGTAATAGATTGCATATGATGCATCCATGGGTGACCTAGGAGTAGATTGTAAAATAGTGATAAATCAAGAACCATGAACTTAGTGTGTATTTTCTTGGGTCCAATAGTGAGTGGGAGCCAAATATAACCAAGTTTTTTGTGATTTATTTTATCAAATCCTCTACATGTGAGATGATTTTGTTTAAGATAACATTTGGTATATCTAATTTTTTGTATTAACCAAAGAGAGGGGACATTAATTCATGATCCTTCATCTACTAAGAATTTTTGAATAAGGGTATTATTAATTGTAATTTTAATAAAGATGGGTGGATCATCATCTCAAAAATTAATTTCATCATTAATCATGTCTTCTTCAAGAAATTATATGGATGGCTTAGAAGATGTACAAATATTTTCAATAGTATGTACTTCTATAGGGGGAGGCTCTTTTGGAGGATTATCCAAATCAAGTGATGGTGCTTCTTCAATGTCTAGTAATTTTTAAATTATAAATCTACAGTGATATGGAGAAGTATGAACTAACTCCAAGAGGAGAATTTTACAAGGCATTGAATTGAGTTCTTACAAGAAATTCCAATGTGATATAGAAGATGAAGAACCAACATGAGGTTTATGAGGTACATTTTTTTTCATAGAATAAGAGAAGTAGAGTGGGGTTCTAGTTGTAGGAGTGTTCCTCATTTAGTTTTTAATGTATAGGTGTAGTATTTGTGGTATCTTTAAGTATTTGTCCTTAGTTAATGGGTTTTTAGGTTTAGTGATGGGATCTTTATGGGTAGGTTTATGTCTATAATTGACTTTGGTTGCATTCACATATAGAGAATTGGTATAATATTGGTCATAATGAGCATTGATAACATAGATATCATCATTTGAATGTTGTGGGTTAGAAATAGAGAAGGGTTTTTGAGGTTTAGATGATGGAGGTTTGGTAAATAGTTTATTTTGAGAGGTTTTAAAATAGTCATGATGATGTAATTTGATCATAGTATCATGGTCAAATGTATCCCCTAACATAAAATAAGTAGTGAATTTAAGAAACCCATGACATGTTTCATGAGAATGACCCACAGTAGCATGGAACCAAAATAATTTTTTAGGGTCATACCATGAAGGTGGGGAATTATTATAGGTGAAAGGTTTAGAGGGAGATAATAGTTACTTCATTTATTGGACTATTAATAGTGTATGAGAAGGAATGGGATTATCCTCTTTGAATACTCATATTTTTATTAGAAGATGATTACTAGTAATTACATTAGTTGAATTTTGATGGATTTATGATTTGGCTCAAATTATTTCATAAGAAAACCTTGTCTTTTAGCTTGATCAAGTGCTCCATTTAGATTTTGTGTAGAAAAAAATCAAACCTTATATTGAATTGAAGGTGTTAAAGTGGTTATGAAGAGTTTAAATAGAATATCATCATTCATGTTATGATCTACTTTATGAGCCAAGGATTTCCATCATTTAATTGAATCATGAGCTTATTCGGAGGATGATTGTTTAACATTGATAAAATGACTAAGACAATTTTTGGGAAGGTCATTTTGTTGAAATTCCTAGACTAAGGTATTAATCAAATCTTCTAATTTCCAAATATAATTTTGAGGTAAGTGATTATACCATTCTAGGACATCTCTTGTAAAATTTTTGAATAGAAGTTTGGTGGTAGTGAAGGTATTTGTTTGAATCCATTCTTTGTAGAGATTAGCAAATGCCTTAATAAAAGATGCAGGGTCTTTATTCCTATCATTTGTAATAGTTGGAGAGATATTATAATATCAATAGAAATAATGAAGGGAGTTAAAGGTTCATTTTAGATATTTTGAAAAATCATATTATGCATAAGGGTTTGTAGAATGATATTTCCATTAGCATCTCTAAAAGGAGGAGGGATAAAATTTTGATTATTTTGAAGTAAAATAAGATGAGGTTGATTATTCATGTGTAGTAATTGTTGTTGCATTTGCATCATTTGAGATGCACTTGTTATTTTCAAAACAATCATTTATTGCACTATTTGGACAAAGATTTGAGTAGTATCAATTTTTCCAATTGGATTATTAAGATTTGGAGGTGGAATATTGGTGTTGTTAAGAGGAAGAATGTTATTATTTTTAAGAGGAACATTCCCATTATTAGGAATTGGGATGTTGCCTATTAATGGATTTCCTATAATATTATTCATTAGGCTTGTATTGATTACTCTAATAATGTAATAAGGTAATTTAGATAAGGCAATCTCTTTAGAAGTTTGAAATGAATAAGATCCATCGATTTCATCATTTTGGGTAATTTGAACCATATTGTAATCCATAGATGAAGGGTGATAGAATATTCACCAAGAGTGAATATTCTCTTGGGTAACTAGGGAAGGAAGGAAATACTAACCTATGTATCATCTAAATAGATTAAGCTTATCTAAGAATATTTTAATAGGGGATTTAATGATGTTTAAAATAGCAATCTAAGAAGGAAAAAAAGTATGAAATTTGGACAAAGTCAGCCAAGTACTATATGGGATCAGCTAGATAGTAGTTTAGAAAAAGATATGAGTTGGCCATTGGGTACATAATTGACCAAATGGTATAGGTTCAAATTGATTGACTACATTTATAAGGAAAAATAATAAGAATAACTTATAAGATATTGAGTTGATTGTGTTATATGGGAAAATAAATAGAATAGCCTATAAGAGAACGAGTCAAACAGGTCGATGATGTTCTATAGGTAGAAAAATTTTAAAATGTTGAAAATATATATGATCGAGTGGTTATGTATAGATAAATAAGTTAAACACATAGGAAAATAGGTCAATTGGGTTAATCTAGCTACAACACATAACATAAACCTTATACCAACACTGGTTAATACAAGTTTTGTAATACAAAATATAATTTGCAAACAAGTAGTAATATTAAAATGTAAATGATAATATAATAAGTGGAAATTACTGATGGATTTAAAATTATGATTTAAAAATGTGATAGGGTGTTTGGATTTACAAAATAACTAAGAAGAGGTAAGTTAAGCTAGTTTCAAGTTTGTTAAGTATGAAAAGGATCTCTATTAGTGATGGTACAGGCTTGGTATTGGGACCTACCCACTCACTTCAAAATATTGAATCAATAAAAGTGTCAAGTGTTTTGATAATAGACCATCAATCACATATTTATACTTGGCCAAAAAATTGAGTCAGCTTCCCCCTTGGTGATGAAATCCAAGTAGACCTAGGTAGAATTGTTTAAATGATTATTTGATATTTTTGTGATTTGGTAGTGTGTGAGGGAAGAATGTGACCAATATGGTAAATTAACCTTCCTATTTATTATATTTACACTAGTCTAATCAAAGAAGTAAATAAATGAAAAATGTATTAATTACTACCAATGTGGGTTAATTTCCTTTGCTTTGAAAAGTACATAGTACTAGGTCGATTGGGTCAACCTAGTATGCAAATAATACAATACAGAGTTGATCTAGTCAACTCTGTCTGTTGAAAACTAATTTAAAGAGATTAAATTGATAAATTTGATTTTATTCAGCTAAAATTAGTTACATAACTAAATTTATCCAATTGACCTAGTTTACTATGAGGTTATAATTTTATAGAACTAAAAAATTGGGAAAAATAAGATGGAAAGGAAATAACTAGGCTGGTTATAATGAACCCAATAATTAAGACAAAGTTAATTATTTTGATTTAGTAATATAATGAAGATGTTATATTTTTATTTTTAAACTGTTTTATCTATATTAGGGTTCGAACTTAAAAGATATAATGTTAAAACAAAGTTGAACTAGTCAACTAAGTTTAAATAAAACTGAATAATCAAAATAATAGAAAGAACTATATCGATAGAGTCGATCTAGTAATCTAAAAATAAATTGTTAGAAGATTTAAAAGATAGGATGAAAAAATTAAATTTATAAGATCAATCTAGTGTGTTAAGATGGAAATCATGATTACATAGAGTCAAAAAAGATCGATAGGCTCACCTTAGTTAGAAGACCTATTAGATGATGCTCTTATTATGTCAATCATATCAATGATTTAAAAATGACCTATAAAGAGTATTAAATTGGGTCAATCATATCAATCTAATTGTTTATAGAATCAAATGACCTACACACAGATTTAAACTAAGTTGATTGGATTGATTGAGTATTAAGACACGCAAACAAACTATTATACTGAGTTGACAGAATCGATCTAGTAGTCTAAAAATAAAAAATAAAAATTTTCAAGGGTTAGTTCACATTAGGTTCACTAGAATGTATAAAATCAAAAATTAAATTTGATCTATAAATCAATCTTAACTCAGATAAGATATATTTGTTAACTATACTGCTAGTAATACTTAGATTATCAGGGTCATGACCACTATGGATATGCTAAACCTACCTAAGGGACCTCTTATCATATAATATGGATAGATAGGATTCTAAATCCTCTAGTCAAGTAACACCACACAATAACCCTAGCTAGGTATAATAATGAAATATTAAAGTAAATCTAATCTAGTTCTCACTAAAGCTTGTGGCATAAAATAGAGGATAAACATAAATAATAAACATGCAAAGTAAAACTCTACTCAAGTTAATGTGGAGGTAATCATAAGTAAGGAGAGACAATACATTCATTAGCCATTATTTATGCAAATTTATCTACTAAAATATAAGAGTAAGAGTTAGGAATACTTACTTTGAAGATGAAAATGTCGAGCCTCAACCTCTCCCTTGATCAATGGTGATTTTTAAGAGGTTATTGTGTATTATTAAAGAAACTAAGGATGGACAATAGACTATAGACTAGTCAAGGACCTCTTAGTGAATCTCAAGCTTTCACAAGATAAAGGTTCTCCTTTAAGAAGCATGAAACCCTAATCAATGAATCCTCAAGTAGAATGGTAGAAATGCATATCATAAAGAAGCATAAATGAATGATTATCTCTATTTTAAATGAGGTGAAATAGGGGTATATATCTTTATTTGACCCTAATGCCTTTCAAAATTTTAGCTGACACAATCAGTGCAATCAAACTTGTTAGGTAGAAAATAGAGTCATTAGGTCCCAACCTAAGTTGGCATAGGCTGACTTAGTCCTACAACATGCATTATTCCTTGAACTAGGTTGACCCATTTGATTATGTTTGGAAACTAGTAAAAAGGATTTTTGCTTACATAGGGGCTATTTGAGGTAGTGAATTACTTAGAGAAGCATGTGAGTGAGGTGTCAAATCTTAGGGAAATGTATAGGAGGGGTTTGTATTAGTTTTAGGTGGTGGTATATGGAACAATAATATTATGGTGCACCAAAGGTTTACCCACCCCTCTTGGTGAACCATTTAAGGAGTGTACTCAGAGAGATTGAGGCTCAATAGGTTCTTGTAAGAGATAAAATATCAATAATTGATAAATTTTTAAAAATATTGTGTATACACACTCTAGACTTTTCATCATTCCAAATCATGCTAAGCAAGGGGGAGTTTTTAATTACATATCAAACATTTATATGGATTCTTACATAATCATTATTATTATCTTGAGTAATGATAGAAATCCAAATAAAAATACTCTTGTTATAAGTAGAGATAATAAAGGTACATCCTTTATTCAAATGAACACTTTTAAAGCAACTAATCCAAGAATACCTTAGTATATGATTATGAATATTATTCTTCATGAGTCACATTAGGATTTTCCCTATAAATTTTTTGAGCTACATCCTTATAAATATCTTATTTCCTAATCCACATCCTAAATTTTTGAGAAATAGCTCCCATATTGGAGAAATAGTTTGCAACCTGGTTTCCTTCTCTATATATGTGTTAGATGTGAACATTTTATAAGGACTCAGTGATTATATCTTCTTCCATAATATTAATAATTTTCCATCATATTATCAAAAATTATATAATATACATGAATTTTTCATGTGCATTGGTTAAATCAAATGGAATAACTAACAACTCGACAAACCTTATTTTTATTTGAAGGTTTTTTTTCATATGTTTATAGTTTCAATAGTAATTTGATGATACCCAAACCAAAGATAAATTTTTGTGAAGAATTTTTCATCATGAATGTGGTCAAATAGATCCACAATCCTTGTAAAAGGATAGCATTTCTTCACTCTAATATTGTTGCTAACTATAATCAATTCAAAACCTCCATGTGTCATCCTTCTTTAGCACAAACAATATTATGTTATCGTAAGGTAATGATTCAGCAGTGATGTGTTATTTATCCATGAGTTTATGGATTTTTTGCTTGATCTCTTCTTTCTCTATAAATTAGTTATGGTATAAATATGCATTAGGTTAAGGTAGTCCTAGGATCAAATCAATAAGATAATTTGTTGCATAGTGTGTAGCCACTTTTTTAGGTGACTAAAAGTCATCCTTGTATTCTCCCAACATATTTCTTAACTATTTTATATTTTTTAATGTTGGAGGAGGAACTATAATATGAATGGGTGATATAAGGATGTTCTTACATTAGGTCTCACTATCAAGAGTACAACCTTATTATTAGAACTGACTAGTTTCTTTTACTACTTAATGATAAAGATTGACAACTTAAGAAATACTTATGGTATGAAAGATATCATATCACCAACATCTATCAAAAAAATTCTATGTTTTACCATGTAGGCTACATGTCAATGTAAAGATATGGTTTCCAAATTAAATGGTGCAATATCACAAAGGATTGCATCTTGAAAAGGCTTGATATTTTTTTATTGTTGTATACACCCAAATTTGACACAATCTCATAAAAATTATATATTTTTACATAACCTTATTTATTTAGAATTTTAATGGCAAACAAATAGATTATTGGCATATCTTGTTTTAATTCACATTCACTATTTTATTCATAATTTTTATCTATCTTATAATTCTATCTTATCTTCTCATACCACCTCAGGGATACCTAATTTTCATTCTAAGTATTTGTCCTTATGTTTTTATTCTTTTGGATAAGGCCATATTACATGGACAAGACTACACTATGGCCCTCTCTAGGTTATGCAAACTTGTCCTAACATAACTTGCAAAAGTTTTTTGAGTTTTTGTTTTTGAAATGGTCTATTTTATTACCATTAATATTTTTAAATTGATTCCCTCACATGCCAATAAGACCAAAAATATAATTCAAGAGCTCCATATAATCAAATGTCCTATTAGGAGCTAAATATTGATTTTCTTTCATTATAAAAAGTTATACAAAATTTTATATTTACTTACTATTATAGAATTACTAATTTGTCTGTAAATTCTAGAGTTGAGTACATCATTTGCATGTTTGTGTTAATCATATTCATAGATGAAATATCATATATAATTCTATCCATGATTGCACACATATATTTAGGGGGGAGAACTACATTACCCTGAGGCCCATTTGGGTTATGTAGGCAACACTCAGATTACAAGAGAATTTTTAGGATAGTTTAGCTATTACCATTACTCATTTCCCCCCTTTGCATTTGATCTCATATTTAGTTTTTGTACAAGAATAAGGGTTATATTTTTTAGGTTCTTTATATGGTATATCAGCACAAAGAATTAATCTATAAACCTTCACAAACTATCACACAAACATAGATCAAGAAATCAGTTGTTTAGTTAACCAAGATACAACCATAGTAAACAAACAAGGTTATAGTAAGGCCTGACCACCTTATATGAACTTATCCCACCATATTTTAATTTATTACATTCAATCATGACATATTACACACGTCATGTCAAGTAGTTTTTAGTCATAATCAACTTGTATAATAAACATAAGATCTATTTTGGGGAGGTTTTCATATCTATAGGCCTATTACTATTTTTATCAAATTTAAAAGTCTATAAAATTATGTAGCATACTATATTTTACTATCATATTTGTCTATTCCTAGATTTAAATTTTTAATAATTTAATACTATTAAGTTGGATTCATTATAATTAAAATTTATTAAACATTTTGTGAACCTGCTATTTTGAGAACATTGCTTGTTGTTTACTTGATTTTTGTCTTCCATAAATTATTGACATTGAAATATAATAACCTTTGAACTTGGATAAAATCTAACATAATGATTAAATTCTTTTTGACCTTGGAGTAATCCGATATTGAAAATATTGTCTTGTCACCTTAGATAAATCTGGCACTGAAGCTTTTTATTTCAATCTTGGGTTGAATTTTGTTGATATTTATACATAAACATATATTAAATTTATTTTTCTTTAATTTATATTTGATTGTGCTTGTTTATATAAATTGTATTCTGAAATTTTTAAAATTACTTAGTGATTGTCATGAGGGGTTGTGTGGTGATCGATTTATAAATATCATGGCATGAGGCATTTACCCTAATACTTATAGCCATTGTACAATAATAAATACATAATCTAATTTCTACATAGCTCACAAGATATTGTAAACACCTAGGGTCCCTTGTTTATACCATGATAATCTTATTTTATCTATTTGATTTATGGTGCACCTGAGAGGAGTGTATCACCCAAAGAATTTACTCTATTATACCCTTGAAAATAGGGTTAATGGAATATAGGCATAGTTTTACCTTTGTATTTAGTGTTATAAAATTAAAATAATATTTTATAAGAATTTAATTAAAATAAACTAAAAATAATAAATGAAACAATGTTACCTTGTCAAAGTGAGCAAATTATAAATTCAAGACAAGAGATTTGACAAGTGGGGAACTGTCAAACGAAGAAAAACTCTACAATATATTAAAAATAATTGTAACCAATGAATCTCTAATTACATAGAAATAAGAATCTAGTAGAGATAAATAATGTCATTAGGCCAAAATAGCATCTCAAGGATGCAAGAGTGAGAGAAATATCAAGATTGAAAAACTACCAAAAAGGTAAGAAGATAAGGAGAGAAGAGCTCAATTAATAAAGCTAGAGGGACTAAGGAGTTACATGTGCAAGATTCAACATGTGTTCCAAGTTTCCCTAATCTTATTACAAGTTAAGAGAGTGTGCGTGCCATGTGAGGGGAGATAATTTATATGTAAGTAACTTCAAATCCAACAAGTAGACTACAAAGGTGAGTGACATGTAAAAAGGCTAGGATAAAATATATTTATAAATATAATAAATGCACACATAAATAAGATTTAAGATAAAATTAAAATACTATTTAAAGGACCTAAATAAGATTAATTATCCAACACTCCCCCTTAAACTTAATTTGGAGCTAAAAAGTGGATAAAACCTTTTATAGGAATGAAATTGAAACTGCATAATACTCCCCCTTAATAGAAATTTCCTTCAACAGGAATAATAAAAATTTAAGAGAAGAAATAAAATAAAGTGTTGCCAAAATTTGAAAGGAATAAAGTGTGACCATAAATAATCTCCAAGAATCATTTTTAGACAATGTAGTTAATTCGCAATGAAACAAAAACCAATAAGAAGGAGAAATAGTCCATGAAACACTACAAAATAAGTGAACACCAATATTTTAAGTTAAGTAACTAATATACCATAAAAATATGATTTATATACATAATGTAATAAAATTAAATGTACAACTAAACAAATATTTCTAAAGACAACTTCCATCACAAAGTGTGAAATCCTACACGAAAATAAGTTGGTCAAAATAATCAAAACATATATTCTATGTAACAAAAATCAAAGAATGGAATAAATAAAGATTGAGTTAATTAAAATAGAGAAAAGGAATATGTGTCACTTTAGAATATATTTTTCATAAAGCATTAAAATAATTATGTCAAGAAAACACATCAAAGTCTCAGGAAGATTCATTTTCTTTAAGAATCCAAATAGTTTTACCCTACTGATAGGATATTTAGTCATTTTCAAATAATGCAAAGCATCGTACGTAGATTTACCACAATATTTTCATGGATAAAATTTTGAAAATTTAAATATACAATGCCTATGTTTTTCAAAATGCACACAAGGTTTAGAATTTTTAGCCATAGCATGAGTATTACAAGTAGCATAATCAAAATAAGTTGCATTATAATTCCTTTGATGTGGAGGATGATAAGATGTAAAATTTGTATGAAAAATAGTTAAATAATCAAAACTTATACCTTTATAATTTATATTATATTCAAACAAAATAGTTTTAATAATACCATCTTCACACTTACCAAGTGCACCACTCAACTAGCCCATATTGTGCATGAGTTTTAGCCAGAGTTGGTAGAAGTGTTCAACAAAGTTTTAGGTATTTGAGAAGTACAAAAAAATTCATCAACATTAGAGTGACTACTATGTGTAAAAGACCATAAATTTTGCATTAATATCATCAAAGTATTTTTGCAAAGACATTAAAATAGCATTGTAAATTATTATAAGTCATGTTTTGACATGCAAGTTGATATTTCAGAATACTAATTTCAATATTTTTTAATGTAATTATTTATGTAAACTTTTGAAAAACTAAAAAATAACTATTCTAAATTCCATTTAACATAATAAGAAGCAGATTTTAAGTGAGAAATTAAATTTGATCACCAAAAATATGTAGCATAAGATCTACACTTAGAAATAAAATTTAAGAATAATAAAAAGTGAGCTTGTGTGAAACCACTTATAAATACAAGTTCACATCAAAACACCATATTTACATGGAAAAGATTTATGGATTTAAAATATAAAAAAGAATTTAATTCATATTATCTAATTTTTCATAAGAGACAAAAAGAAAATATTAATATGGTTTTTTTTAGAATGAAGTGAGAGGAAGTTAGGTTTCTGTAGCTCTACATTGATGAGCCTTTAGGCCTCTATCATATTTTTTATTATTACATATCTAGGTAGGATATTGATTTTATTCATATTTATTGATAGTTTTGATCGATAATTCACCCTCTGGGAAGTATGGGGTACCCTATTTTAAATGATCATTACCTCCCTCTATGCATCTACAGATGTAGAAAAATTTGGAGTGAACGAGCGCAACCATGGCCCCAAAGCAAGTGAGGAAATTCATCCCTAAAGTATTCCACGAGGTAATGTTGATGATTATGACTCTCCATTAATTATTTTTATTTTAGATATGCCTAAATTTGATAAAGCCTATCATTTATTTGAGTATTTTACTTTGATTTATTACTTTGTTGGTTGCATCCCCCCTGAGAGCCTCTTAAGCAATGGGTTCACAATCATTGGCAAGGCCATGGTGTGGAATTAGGAGTCCAAAACCTTACCAAGATATTTTTTTGTTTCATTTTTCAAACCTAGAGCACTACAAATCCATTAGTAACCATGGGCCTTAGTTTATTCACAAAACTTTGGTTGTCTTTTCTCATTGGACTCGAGATTTTCAAGTCTTAGAGAAAGAAAAATTAAAAATATTTGTTTGGTTTGAATTTATTGGCTTACCTCTCAATTGATAAGGTTTTATTTACCAGCTTATAAAACCCATAGGGTGATTCATATGCCATGAGTAGACCAATTTATTTATGGCTCATCCCCAAAAGAGGGTTTGTGTTGAAGTGCATATATCTTGAGATTTGAAAGATTATATTGATATAAAATTGGCACTAACCATTTTTATCATCATATTTGTATATCAATCTCTTGAATACTTAATTTTGGTGTCATTCTTTGGAACATATGATCTGATAATGTCCTTTGATCATTCATACACTTCCTTATCCTTAGGAAAATGGTGGATTTGAAGCCAAACTATAGAATGGAAATAATGATGGTTGGAATCCCAACACCAATAAAAACAAGTCTTCTAAAGGTAGCAATAGGAAACAAGATTCTTCTTATAAACCTATTGGGAATAAGCATGAATCAACTTCTAATGGTAAAACTACTTTGCCTAATAAATCTTCTCCTCCTCGTGTGCATACTCTACAATCAGTGGCCTCTCTAGTTGAGATGCCACCTTTACCACCACCGTCATAATCCTCTCCTAGGGTGAGTCTTCTAGAGGAAGAATGGAGTTTGGTCACCTTGGAATGTAAAATAGTGTTTTGGTATTTTTGTATCCCTTTTCCATCTCCAAAACAGGAAGAATATATGATAGATAAGTGATAACTATTTAGAATTAATGATTTCTTTCCCAACAAACTCATGTTTAATCAGTTTTTTGCACTAGAAGATGTCATAGAGGAGAATGACATGCACCTTGATAATTCTTGATTGTGTACTCTTTGAATTTTTTAGGCCTTAATGATCTACTATTTAAGTATATAGTCAGGAATAGTTGTTAGCTCTTTAACAACATGAAAATTCTTTGTTTACAAGAGGTCAATATTTATGGATTTTTACTATAGAATATAACATGAATAATTTAGCCTAGATCTATATGTCAAGATATTGGGAATGTAGTTGGGAATGGTGGGGCCATCACTTTTTTGTCTCTAAAGCTTGTTTAAAATATCATTTTATGGGGCTTGAACCCCACCCACTAGGTGGTATGGACCCTTTTTGACTTTAATAATTGCATCATTGGGATGGTCATTTTGTATGCCTTTAATGATGCTTTGGAATGGGCTGCCCTATAGAGGTGGTTATCTGACTCACTTCTAGATGCACATTGGATCTTCTTGGTGATTTCAACATGGTAGAATTAACTGAGGATGAATAAAGATGCCTTCTAATGTGATGGCACACTGGGGAGCATGAAGCCTAGTTTTATATGCATAATAAACTTGAGGTTTTTGATCCTAACCATCATTAGAGATAAAATTAGACTCCCCATGGTTCACTTGGTCTAACTTTTGATAAGGAGAAGATAAGGTGCTTTAATGCCTCAACTAAGCTTTGATGGTTGAGAAATATCTTTTCTATTTTGACCCTATCCATGATAGACTAGTTTTAGCCATCCTTGATATTTTTCTATCAGATAATCACCCTATTTTATTTAATATTGAGTTGAACACACCTCAAGTTAAGCCTACCTCCACTCAATTCTATCTCACTATTACTCACTTTAAGCATGAAATAATAGTGGGGCATATTGTCAAAATTTGGAACTTGGTCCCTTGGCCAGAGGGAGATACTAATTGGATTCACTAGTTGTCATATGCTCTTATTCATATTTCTACCTTTCTTTAAATCTATGACAATAAAACATCTTCTTTTAGATGGTGTTTTCATAATGATACAAACCATGAATATATCTAGGTTTCACAGGAATTGGAGAAGTCACTTTTTAATGTTCACCTCCAAACTTAAGTTGCATTTGAATATATAAGATCTAAATTAAGGAGACTCACGAAGCTAGAGGATTTTAGCTATGAGCTTGTATGCACTGGTTTAAAATTGGAGACAAAGTCTCTAAGGACTTTTTTTTCCTCCTTCACTCTAAGAGAGATAGTGATAGAATCAAAGTTATCAAGGAAATAAATAATCAACTTAGCAAAGTTCCTAACATTATACAATATTTTTTACATCATTACCATGGTGTTTTATTATTACAAGCTTATTTTATATAATGGGAGGCATCTCTCCATCAATGCCTTCAGTTTGTACCTTACAAAGTTTCCAATTTTCAAAAAGTTGCCTATGATAGTCCCTTATCTCTCAATGACCTCCATGAGATTGTTAAGCAGATGATAATTGACAAAGCCATAGGAATTAATGGTTTCCATGTGAGTTATACCAAACCCTTTGGGATACTATTGGTCTTGATCTTCACTGAGTTTATTCTAAAGCTATTATAACCAACTCTTTAGGATCACTTATAAACTAGAGTAACATCAAGTTTATTCCCAAGGTTGTTGATCCTAAAATTATCAACAACTGGAGGCCTATTACTTTGATCAATGTCTCCTATAATATTATTGTTAAGGTTTTATCCCTCAAAGTTAAACACATTTTCCATTTAATTATTAGGAGTGAGCAAACTAGATTCATTAAAAATACATTCATTTTGGACAATGTCATTTCCATCTAGGAAGGTATATAATGGGCTCAACTCGATTTTGAGAAAGTTTATGGCCATATTTAGTGGCCCTTCATTCTATCCATGTTACAGTCACTTGGTTTTGGCCCTAAATGTGTTTAGACTGTTCACATGCTCTTTTAGGATGTTGGGGCCTATAGCACTATCAATGGCACCCAATCTTCTCAAATTGAACTTCATAATTCTATCTAATAAGGATTCCCTTTATCCCTTTCTTTATATGTGCTATCAGCATAATTATTTAGCTACCTTCTATCTAATTACACTATTAAGGGCTTGGTGAAAGGTATCTCCCTCCCTCAGTCTGATAGATAGCTTTTAAATATCCACTTCACAGATGATTCTTTTCTCACTCTTCAAGAGGAAGAAGAGTCTATTTATAATGTCATGGAGTGTCTCCGTCTTTTTTATTTTACTTCAAGTTCATCTATCTTGTGGAGGAAGAATCAGTGTTACCATCAATATCTGAACCCCAAACCTTCTTGGTTGGAGGGATATCCATGGTAGTGGCTTCTTCCATGGGTGTAGTTTAAGTTTCTTAGCATTCTTTTTGATTTTTGGTCCTCTCCCCCTGAACTATGGTCTTATGTGGTGCAGAGAGTTGAAAAAAATCTCTTTTTGGATCACCAAGCCTCTATCTCTTACTTTCAAATTTCAAATTTTCTCTAAAGTCTTGGCATCTACTCATGTGTATTATTCCTCTTGTTGAGCCCCTTATAATGTAATATACATAAAATTAGAAAATATTCTAAGAGATTTCCTATGGGATAAATCTAAGGGTCATAAGGGTTTCTACAAAGTTGCTTAGAACATATGTTGTCGACCAAAGGAAGATAGGGGACTGGGTCTCCTAGATATTGAAATTCAAGGCCTTACTCTTGATGTTAAATGGTTTATCAAAGTTCTTACTAGGGATGAATCCTAGAATATTATTCTATTCCATTTCATCTATCAAGGACTCCCATGTGCTAGAAAGGCATGGCAAAGCCTAAGACTTCACTCTTTGCTTATAACCCTAATGCCTGTTAAAATCAAGGGTACCTTTGTAATTAAAAGTATATGGAAATCTTGGGAAAAGCTTAAGCCTCACCTTAATTGGGTAGGTGAGGGATTTAGGAATGGCCTCTCCATTAAATTCCAATCCCTTTAGTGGTCACCTTGCTTAAATTTTCACAAAGTTCCCTAAGCCTTAGTCCCTTGGGTTAAAGGGTTAAGGATCTTCAAGAAAGGTGTGAAGGTTATCAGTGATCTCTTTTGCAAAGAGAATAGGGTCTAGCTCACTTTGTAAAAACTTTAGAATAAATTTCATTTAGATAATTCAAATGCAGAGGCTATTGTAGAAATTTAAGGTTTCATACATGTAGAGTATTTATATAAAATAGGAGTCAACTCTCTTGTTCCTTGATGGAATGATTAGCACTAGCCTATGGTCACCCCCTTTACCCAATAATCTCCTCTGATGGGGTATCATTTACTAACCCCTCAACATATTCTAGATGAAATGATCAACCTCATATAGAATCTCCATTCTAGACATAGGGTTTAGGCCTGACAGTTCAGCATTATGTGGTTTGTTATTATTGATCCCAAAAAAATTCATTTCTTATAGTGTCTCATATATCAAGTCTTATCTGTGGGTGACTAGCTCAAGCATCTGGGCATGCCTAAACCTATTTGCCTAGCTTATTAGTAACTAGAAACTATTAATCACCTTTTTTTGATTTTGCTCTCATGAAAAATCTATGTGGCACTGGATTCATTCCCTTTTCCATCCATTTTAACTTGAATGCTTCACATGGAAGATAGCTCTTTTTAGGGACTCCAATTTGTTTATTTCTTTAATCATGAAGAGCTTGAACATAGTTTTTTTATTACTATCAAAATTACTATTATATCTAATGTTACTCATTATATTCAAAGTCAAACAGACAAGGTCCACATAGAATTCAACCACCTCTAACATTTATTTGACCACTAGGGAAATACCCTATGCATGATCAACCATAAACCTCTAGAGTCCCTAGGGTATCCTACACCTCCTCGAAGATGAGGGCATAGGCCACATCAATGGTAATCCAAAACTAGACACAGTAGTCATTCTCCTCATCAGTCACCACCTCATTGGTCTTCTCTTCATCATGGTTGTCTGAGTGGCTCATCCAAATTTGGAGGTGATGGTAGGGGTTGGGGACCTCCTCCCCCATCTTAGGATGGTGATATAAAAGGTTGGGGTCCTCTCCCCCAAGGCAAATTTTTATGTCTAGTTTTGGTAATCTCACCTAAAAGAAATTAATATGAGACATTAGAGGCTTAGCAAAATACTAGTTGGGACCCCTTACCTATGGAGGAGGATCCTCGTGCCCTAGGAGGATAAGGTGGTAAGCCTCAGGACCCACTATCTCTATCACCTCCATTGACATTCATGTTCATTGTAATGCTTAATTAGTCTCTTTATTATTATTTGTTCCTTGATTTCTCTACTTTGTTGTCAATCTACTGATGTGATATTTTTTGTGTAGATGTAGCCATTTTTTGACCACTTTATCTTTGACCTCAGTATG
The DNA here is from genome assembly GCA_037957365.1 of Torreya grandis. Classification (NCBI taxonomy): domain Eukaryota; kingdom Viridiplantae; phylum Streptophyta; class Pinopsida; order Cupressales; family Taxaceae; genus Torreya; species Torreya grandis. The sequence goes on along the minus strand of JARHVA010002089.1, from coordinate 637,889 downwards.
AGTATACTCATGGGGTGTGACTTTTTCACCTATTTTTTTATATGATTAAAGTTGTACCATATCTTATTTGATCAATATATAAACATTCTTTAATTAAAAAAATAAAAACAAAACAAACTTTATTTTATGAAAAATAAAATTATCATTTAAAAAAAAAAACTTTTAACTTTATTTTGCAATAAAACCACTTCCCACATGGAATAAAAACTTTTTTATATAAAATATTAAAAATGTAATGTGCATTCCTATAAAACTTTGATAAATTTTATCATGCCATGTAAGAAAAAGATTCCTTTAAAATTCTTTTGAGTGGTTTTTGTTTTTTTTTTACATATTTGGATTCATTATTATACAAAAAGTGCATTAAAAAAAATATGTTTTGTTTTTTTTTGAAAGATTCCTTTTTTTTAATTTTATGTGAGGAACTTGAAAAAATAAAGATATGTGGGGTTGAAAAGAGATAACTTAGTGAAATTGATTTTAAATGAAACTCAAGACTGAATGCTTCAAAAAAAATGTTATGATTTTAAAGAAAGCATTATGAAGTATGAAAATCATTATATTTTAAGATTATCATACTCAAAAATAATAATGCACACTTTTACATTTTAATTTTCTAAAACAAAAGTTACTATGCTGTAAAAAATGTATTAAATATATCAAATTACATATAATCAAAAAAAAACATTAACCATTTGCTTTGTCATATTAGATATGTTATTATTGAGCAGATGCATTCATATAATAGATAAAAAATGTTAAGATAGGATTATGCACATCGAGGACTGACCTTCCAAAGCATTAAGGAACCAATTAAAGTGCTTAATAAATGCACAAATAGTTTTTAGTAGTACCAACCAAGAAAGAACTATGCATAGAGTGCAACTAAGCAAATAAATATTGAAAAAAAATGTTGATTAATAAACTATCAACCAAATTTACATAACATTAATTAAATAAAAATAAAAACTAATGGAAAATGGTGCCATAAACATAAAATCTATTAGATGAAAAGTAGTTTACCTTAATAGTGAACCAAAAGGAAAATTTGATTAAAACAAACAATCATTCACTACCAAAAAATTATTACAAGAATGTAGTGTGCTATAAGAGCAAAGCAGTTAGATTGATTATATATACACCACATTTTAGGAAGCATGAAGATCGAGGTTATGTAATATTATAAATCAAAATGCAGTAAAAGAAAATACATTTTTTTTAATAATCACCCTAAAAAAATCTAAAATATGATTAAGATAATGCTTTTGAATACAAACAATTGATAAATTAAAATAAGATAACTTTATGAATGTAAAGTATTGATAAAAAAAAGAATCAACTTAAAAAAAATTTGAACAACGTGAAATTCAAGATTAGCATTTAATTAAAAAAAATGTGCATACAAATAAAAGAAGTGTGTGTGTGTGTGTGTGTGTGTGTGTGTGTGTGTGTGTGTGTGTGTGTGTGTGTGTGTGTGTGTGTGTGTGTGTGTGTGTGTGTGTGTGTGTGTGTGTGTGTGTGTGTGTGTGTGTGTGTGTGTGTGTGTGTGTGTGTGTGTGTGTGTTTTGTGTGTGTGTGTCTGTGTCTGTGTGTGTGTGTTTTTATTTATTTGTATTTCTTCAAATGTACAATAAATTTTTAAAAATCAATGTTAGATTAATTTAGATCTATTATCATGAAAGAATATTTTTCAAGAATCAAATTAAAATATGTTAAAAATAAAAAATAGAACAATGTTATCATGCCAAAGTGAGCAAACCACAAATTCAAGATAAGAGATTTGACAAGGAAATTGTCGAATTGATAAATCTCCCTCAATCTATTAAGATGCCTTACAACCAATAAATCTCTAATTAAATTTAAAAAAAGGATCTAGGAGAGAGAAATAATAGTCTTAGACTAAAATAAAATCTCAAGGATGCAATATTAAGAACAAGCTCAAGATTGAATAACTACCAAAAAAACAAGAAGAGAGGAGAAGAAGAGATCAATAAATAGAGCTAGATGGAATAAAGAGTTTCATGTGCAAGCTTCAACATGTGCACATCAAGTGTCCATCATATTCCTATAAGTGAGTATAAAATGTGTGCCATGTGGAGGGAGAAGAGTTACATGTAAATAAATCTAAATCTAACAAGTAGATTAGAGAGGTGAGTGACACCTTAAAAGACTAGGATAAAAAGCATTAATCAATACAATAAATGCACACATAAATAACACTTAAGATAAACTTTGAAGATTATAGGAAGGACTCAAATAATTAATTCACAAATAGTCCCTTTGAAGCTTAGTTTGGGATTACAAAAGTAGAGAAAACCTTTTATAGGGAGTTGAAATTACATAATACTCATCCTGTATAGAAACATCCTTCTAGAAGAATAACAAAAGTTTGAGAGAAGAAAGAATGGAAGGTGTTTCCAAATGTAACAAGGAAGAAAGTGTGATCATCAAGAATCTCCAAGAATAATTTTTAAATAATATGATCAATTTAAAATAGAACAAAGACTAACAAGAAGGAAAAATAATATACAAAAACTTGGAAAATAAGCAAGCCAACATTAATCTTTCAAGTTAAGTAACCAATATGTGATAAAAAAATATGATCTACATACATAATGTAAAAAAATTAGATGTATAACTAAATAAATTTGGCTAAAGACAAATTTTATCACAAAGTATAAATTTTTATACAAAAATAAGTTAGTCAACATAATCAAAACATCTATCTTATGCAATAAAAATTAATGAATGTGTAGTCATATAAAATACAAAAATTGGTAACTTGAACGTGGATAATGACACCCAACCCTTATGTACCTTGTGCTTGCTTTCATGACCTTCTTAGACTTGTTTTCACTAATTCTCAATCATATTTAGCCTTCCATACTTGGTCTCAGATCACCTAGACTACTCTTTTCAAGACAAATCAATCCCCCTAGGTTCCATCTGTTCAGAACAATAGCACCACACTTGGACTATAGAATCATTGCCACTCTTAGCTACTTTTATCATTATTATCCAAGTCTATTTCTAGCCCCAATGATCAAATTATTTCAATTACCCATTCTTATCTTTGTCGATGTAACACAAGTAGATTCAACCCATGACCAATAGATCCCTATAAAATTCCATTCAAAGATCATTTGGAAAGGGTTGAAAATTAACACTAAGAAAGCAAGAATAAAAACAAGACTACTCAAGCAATCTTTCTTATTCTCTATATATATCTTGCCAACACACTTACAAGCTCATTCAAATCTTTACACTAGTTCCTAGCCACCTCAATCACATCTAGTTTAGCATTTTGCATTTTTATATACACAAATTACACAAAGCACATCAAGTGGGAGAATTACATATGGCTTGTTCTCTCTTAAAAGTATTGGTATGTATGCAGTGTGCCTACACAAGGAGTGTGGATCCACGTCCAATGAATATTATAGACACTAACCCCCCCTTATTCAAAATTGGTTAAATCATAATGGAAGATAGGGTTTAAAGAAATATTTTTCTCTACAAGGAGATCTACAGACTTCTAACTATCAAAAATTCATAGATAGGGTCACATAGACATAGTGAAAAAAACCCAAAAAGCTTAGATCCTCAAAAAAATAGTGGTAGAGGTAGACTATAACATTGGTGCCACTACTATCTAGTTCTAGCACTCTTGTACAATCATAAAATGAAGTTCAGATCTTAGTTGGTGATAGTGTCTTAGTCTTGTATAGTGAATTCCAACCTCTATCTTAGCCAGTTCAATCAATTTCCAACTAAGTTTTGTTTTCTTCTCCTTATTACTATTTTTTTTAAAGTTTAAATTACAATTTATTTACATAAATCAATAGCTTTTTTTTAACTAAATAGGGGTAAAAATTTATTAAGATCAAAGATAAGACAGCAGTTACAAATCATTCTCCTGGTCCACCATATGAACCAGTTCCTGATACATACTAACAGGGAGCAATACCTGATCCGTAATATTCCAAGTAGGACCATTCTCCGATGCCCATTTGGCAAGGCGGTTAGCAACAGCATTCCATTCCTGGGGAATGTGTTTGAAAGAACTTGAATTGAAAGAAGTACTTAAATGCCTAATTTGGTGGACAATAACACTTAGATGCCAATCCACTTTACCTGTATGACCGTTATTCACCAAGTTAATCACCACTTGTGAATTAGATTCACAGATAAAATCATAACATCCATGTTGATAGCTGAATTTCATAGCCTCTAGGATCACCATTGCTTCCATATGGTTATTTGTGTGACAGCCTTTGTAAATCAAGAAAAGAAACTTGATATTCCCAGAACTATCCCAGGCAATACCACCTATTCCAGCCTCGCCTGGGTTCCCTCGTGAGGAACCGTCTGTGTTTATTTTTACCATGCTAGCTTCAGGGGGATTCCATCAGCCAGTTCTATTGACTGGTCACACCTTCTGACCTCTCCCATTCACCGCAGCTCTGCCCAACACAAAATCAAAGCTCATGCTCAGGGCCAATCCTAGGCGCTTGAATAACCCAGTCATTTTAGTGTCCAAGTCTGCACCACTCAGACATTTAAATTGCAATGTTTCTTGCAATGAATTAAGGATTTTTGTCCACAACAGCCTTAGCTCAAGCTGCACGCCCCTGAATATTCTCCTATTTCTTTCCAGCCATAAGTTCCATAAGATGAATGATGGACCAACAGTCCAAGCATTTTGTAAGAGGGAACTCCTTGCTGGAGCATGACCAAGTTTGTTCCAAAATTCAATCAATGAATGGACATGGTGGCATGGGACACCCCAGGCAATCCACCACAAGTGCCAGACCTGTTTAGCAAAGGGGCATTAAAAGAATAAGTGTGCACCTGTCTCTTCACTACTGTGACAGAAAACACAGATAGACGGCCCCTGAAAGCCACGCTTGCACAAATTGTCCCAGGTGAGGCATTTGTTGTGTGTAAGGAGCCACAAAAAAAAGTTACATTTGGGCCAAGAAATCTGGCTCCACACCTTTTTCCCCCATAAGAACTAATCTCCATTGAGAGTTTGCTTAACCAAAGTCATATACCCTGCAGAAATAGAATACGGTCTTGTAGCATCTCCACCCTAGGCAAGAACGTCACATCTTTGCAATGAATTACATCCTCTGGACTCAAGGATTTGAGTTAATTCTCATTTCTCCTCAGCCGAACCTCCCAATGGCCAATCAAAGGAATTTTTCCATCTGTAACCAATAGATATGTCCATGCTAACAGCTTCTTTGTAATGCCTCACAGTGTTCCAGCTAGCAGCGTGAAAGGAATCAGCAAGAATCTGTAAGTGTGGATGTGAAACTAATAAGGGTGGCGCACCATCCCATGAGTCTTCCCAAAAGAGGGCTTCATTTCCACTATTACACACCCAGAAAAGGCTCTGCTTCACTAACTGTGCTCCAGCCTTAAGGACACCCCACACCATCGAACCTCTCCCCTCAAGAGGAAGTCTAGATATATCATGGGGTGCAACACCTAGAAAGTACTTTGCTGTCAGAATGCGGGCCCATAGGGAGGATTGATTAGAGCACCACCTCTAATATAGCTTGGCAGCCAAAGCTTGGTTGGCTAAAATAGCCGAACGTAATCCAAGTCCTCCATACTGCTTTGGTCTGCACATCGTAGCCCAATTGATAAGACTCCATTTCATATTTTTTAGATTCCCGCTCCAAAGGAATTTCCTAGAGAGGGCATCATATTCCTTTAGGAAGTACACTGGGGCTGTCTACACCATGCTACGGTATATGGGTAATGCCTGAATAACTAATTGAAGGAGAATCACTCTACCAGTAGTAGAAATCCATCGGTGAGTCCAATGACTAATTTTGTGCCTTAGCTTGTCCAAAACATTTTGCCAAAATAGCCTAGGCTGCCTTCCCACAACTATGGGAATACCCAAGTAAATCACCGGAGGTGTTTGAGTCTGGAACCTCAGTATGGTAGCTATCCTTCTCTGAATAGACTCAAGCATATTAAAGAAGAAGATTGAGGACTTATGATCATTTATCTTTTGTCCAGAAGCCTGCAAATAATTATCCAAGGTGAGGTGGAAAGCTTATGCTTCCCTGATTCGAGCTTTACCAGCGAAGATAGTATCATCAACAAATTGAAGATGGGTCAGGGGGTTATCTCTCTTCCCCATTTCCAGCCATGTAAAATATTTCTAGAGACCCAATCTTTGAAGAGCCATCCTAGTCCCTCAGCCATAATGATGAATAGGTATGGTGAAAGCGGATCTCCTTGACGAAGGCCTCTCGAGGCGCTAAAAAGCTCTGAAGGTGTTCCATTTATAAGGACTAAAAAGGAGGGCATAGTAATACAACTAAGCACCCAATTAATCCAATCTTGATTGAAGCCAAATGCCAAGAGTATTTTGCTCAAGAATCTCCAGCTAACTCTGTCATAGGCTTTGGCAAGGTCAAGCTTAATAAACATTGCCCTCTCCTGTGAATTACTCATATAGTGAATGGCCTCCGAAGCTATCACCACACCATCCAATATCTATTTTCCTACAACAAAACCCCCTTGTTCCTCTGATATAAGACAAGGGAGGAGTCCTTTCAGCCTCTGTGCAATAAGTTTAGAAATGATTTTGTAGATCACATTGCAAAGTGCAATGGGTCTATACATTTCCAATTTATCTACATGCTCTATCTTCGAAATGAGAGCTAGGAATGTAGCATTTAAATCTATAAGCATTTCCTTGCTGGAATAAGATTCTTGAATCACTTCCATCAAATCCCACTTTATGATATCCCAAAAGTCTTGGAAGAATTCAACCAGAAATCCATCTGGCCCAGGGGCTTTACCTCTCTTCATGCTGAAAACCACCTCCTCCACTTCAGCCAAAACAACTGGCTGCATAAGTCTCTCATTCATATCCTCCTTCACCAATGATGAAATGAAATCTAAAATAGTATTTTCTACCCCTTCATCTAGTACTGGGTCACTGGTAAAGAGCTTAGAAAAATACCGGATAGCTTCCCTGTTGATAGCTTGGGAGGAGGTTAGACAAGTCCCATCCTGAGTAACAAGAGAGGTAATAAAATTCTTGTTATGGCATGCCTGAACAAAATTATGGGAAAAGGCCGTGTTTTTGTCTCCCTCCTAGAGCCAATCAATGCGGGCCTTCTATTTCCAATATATTTCTTCCTGGAGTTCCCACTCTAATAAGACATTTACAGCTCTAGCTTCTTCCAAACGAAGGTTGTCTGAAAGTCCATCATCTCTTATCTACCTGGTAATTTCATCTAGCTGATCCTGAGCCTTCTTCTTCATACTATTTAAGTTTCCAATGCAAGTTCTATTCCAAATCTGCAACTTTCTTTTAACATACTAAATTTTTTTAAGGAAAGAATACATCGTTGTCCCATATGCAGGGCTTCCTTGCCTCCACCATTGACCAATGCAATCATGGAGAAATGGGTCCCTAAGCCACATCAACTAAAATTTGAATGGAGGCTTTTTGGAACCATCAATAAAACCAATGGAAAGCTTAATAGGCTAGTGGTCAGAACCTCTCCAATCTAAGATTTCAGAGGTGAGTGACATAGCACTAGACTGTCAAAAGCAAGAAACTAAAAATCTATCAAGGCATTCAGAGATGGTAGCATTACCTGATCTTCTGTTGCACCAAGTGAATAGTCCATTCAAAGGTCTAACATCAAAAAGGTGTAACATTTCAAAATTATGGCGAAGGCATTCCGAAGAAGGGCCTAGCCAGTTCAGCCCTCCTCTTTTCTCCTCCAGACTTAGCACCGCATTAAAGTCACCTACAACTATCCATGGTAGAAATGGTTGACACATTCGAATGTAGCAGATGTGTTCCCAAAGCTACAGTTGTCCATCAATATCAATAGGCACATACACTGTGGTGATCAAGCACACTTCACTAGTTTCAAAATAAGATGCCACCATTGACAAGGCTGATATACTAGCAATCCAGTACATGGGCAGAATTTTCCTTAGGTCCCATCCCATGGCTAAACCTCCCGAACTGCCCCGAGCACCTATACATTGCCACTATCCTGTAGGCCAGATATTTGGTGTATAAGCAAATAGTGAGTCAATCGATAATTTAATCTCCTGAATACATAAAATATCTAGAGTATGATTCCACACCAAGCTTCACATAGCTTTTTTTCTAGGGGAGCTATTCAAACCCCTTACATTCCATGATAAGACTATCATTGATTAGATTAGGGGAAATGCTCATTGAAGGTTTTAACAACCCCAGCTTCCACCAACAAATCACCTATAATTTTAAGTCTCTCTTGATCCTTCCTACACCCACCTTTGGAAAGAGCCACAGAGGTGGCTTTTTGAATTGTTTCTGCATTATCCCAAGTGCCAGGGCAGGTCCTTTTTCTTTTTTCCCAGCATCCCCTTCCTTGACCAAATCAGCCCATCTACCTTCTTTCTCTTTCATCTCACATGAAGCCTCAAGCATCCCTTCCTCATGTCTCAAAGCACTATCAAAAGGTGCTTGGACCATCATATCTTGCACTTCATGAAGGTCAACCAATTACTTAGATTGCTCCATGTCTTCCCCCTGATCGTCCATCGAAATACCATCTTCAAGGGCCATACAGTCAAGGGCTTCAAATCTATTAAACCCCAAGTCAACCTACCTATCAGCATTCCCTCATTTTCATCCATGACCTCTTGTTCACCTTCTAACTGGTATGAATCCATCCTTCCCAGCATGATTTTGATCACCTAACCCCTGTGCCAGGCTTGCATTAATTGAACCTTCCCCTTTACCCAGCCTGTTCGGTTGAGTTTTTGCATTTTTTGGTAGAACTGAATGCCCAATCCCTTTCCCAGCATAAGTTATGTTTGGCGCTAAAGAATCAGGTCTAGTTCCTTTGTCTTTGGTAGCCTGAGGGCATTAACGATGCAAATGCCTGTATACATGGCAAATTCTACACCTGAAGGGAATGGCTTCATAATCAATCTACTAAATCCATGACAGGGAACCCATACAAATATCTATAGAGTCTGGTAGTGGGTTATTCAAATCCATGTCCACATAGATGCAGGCATAAGAAATCATCTTCTTGTCCAATGATTGATGAGCAATAGCTGCTGGTGTTCCCAGCATAGCCGCTATTTGCCTGAGAATGTCCTCTCTCCAAAATTCTAACGAAAGCCACAGAAGATGAACCCAGACTGGAACACAGGCTGGGAGTTCATCAGTAGAATTGAAACCCACATGCCAGGGTTTAATAAATAATCCCACACGCTCATAGAAGTATGGGCCCCCTTCAAAAATATGATTCTATCTGCTACAGAGGAAAAACTTACTAGGAAATAGCTATTCCCTGCCAACATAATGTCAAAATCCCCTTCAATGGCCCAGGATCGACAAATCCAGGCTTCCAAAGCCACCACAGGGATTCTAATACCCAAAAATTTACAAATCAAGGTGTGTGAAGACAAGTATTCAACATCTTCCTGAACTGTCTCTTGGGGTATGACCAGAACCGGTCTATCCTGGCTCCTCAGTAAACATCCATTGACTTTGATGAGTCTAGTCCGCTCGCTGGAGTAAAAATCATTCTAAGCAGAGCCAAACTCACCCCAGGCATCGCTCATTCCTTCCTGGGGCCTGTCGATAGACTGCCACTTCCTCCTCCACGTGCAGCCATCTGCTCCCTCAGATATCTCCATCCACATAAATCAATAGCTTAATAATTGTCTATTTATTTACTTATTTTACTACTTAGACCCTTTAACTAAATTAGGAATAATACACCACTATCCCTAAAACTATTAAATCATTTGGTGAACTCAACTTACTTCATTTGTGCATAAAACTCCTAGAAACCCTAAGGTAAATTTTCTACTGATTTTTCATCTATTTTCTAGTTTTCTACCTACATAATAAAATCAAAAATTAGCATTAAATTTTAAAATTTGATAATAATTCTAAAATATTTTTTTTCAAACCCTAGTTGACCATACTAGGTCCCAATAAATTTTCAATCATTTTATGAATTTTTACTAGCATATTTAAATTAGAAAATCTATTCAAAATTCAATATTAATTTTAAGAAATATTTATTTTTCAAAACCCTAGTTGCATATACTAGGTCTCATTAAATCATTAATTTCCCTATAATTTTTTGATTTTTTACTTGCATATCTAACTTAGAAATTCACTTTTAATTTCAAATTTTCATAGTCAATTTCAAAATAATTATTTTTTAAAACCCTAGTTGAATGCACTAGGTCTTATTGCTTTTCAGATATAACCTTACATTCTAAAATTAGATTTTAAAAATAGATCTTACTTATTTACAACTATTTCTTACATTTCTTGCAAAAAATAAGGAGACCATCATTGGTCCGATCATGTAAATGAATGATGAAAATTACCATATGTTAATACAAAGCTTTATTCTTTGTGTTTTATGTTTATTTTTCATAATATAGGGTGATATTAAGAAATTCATTATTAAACATAGTAAGATACCTCTCCTTCAGAGCAAAGTTTACTTGTCTTTAATACAAGGTTTCATCTCTTGCTTTTTATCTCTCATATGGAAAAATCAATTTTATCATGCAAAACACATTAGAAATGTCATAGCACATGCCATATTTTTTTATGCATTCATGAAAATATTCATGATTTCTATCCCTTACTTTCTATCTCTCATATGGAAACAATTTCAAGTTTATCATGCTAAACATGTTTAAAATGTCATGTTACAAATCAAAGTTTTCTACGCATTAGTGCACAATTACATGCTCTCTATCCCTTGTTTGTTATCTCTCATGTGGAATGTTCTTAATAGTAATATTCTTATACAAATTATAACTCCAATAACATTTATTTTATACCACATACATGGTTTCTACCTAGAGGATCCATTACATAAGCTAACAACCATTTATCAAGTTTCAATGTCTTATCTTATGCATAGGAAATAGATTCCTTCTGCTCCTCTCCCCCAAGAGGGTGATAGTTAATTTCCCTCTAACTAGGTCCATGCTATCACCCCTCCAAAAGGTGAGGCAGTCCACACTATTATTCCTAATTCGTACATTCAGCCTATAGCTTCTTCAAATCTTCTTCAACATATGTGCTTACATGTTCAATCGGAAGAAACTACGGTTTGCACTTGTAAGACTCTAAGGGATCAAATATCCAATATGAGAAAGTTAATTTCAGATTTAAAAATAAATAATCAACTATTAAATGACAAGCTCACAACATTAAAAAATCATATTATAATATAAAAACCTCGAAAGCATCCTAGTGTCAATCATGTATATGCACCCTCACCTAGTCAATTGGTTACAAGCAATGTTACATATCAAAACAAGAAATCACAACAGAGTAACTCTACAACTAGTGATTCAAAAAGCATTCAAAGATAAAATAAGAGTTCAAGTGAGGTACTAATGGAAATGATTAAATCTAAGTTGATCAAACTACCTCCTCTACATCCAGTAAGAAGATTTAGATATTATTGTGCATATCATAGAATGCATGGACATCACATAGATTCATGTTTGAAAATAAATAAACATGTACAATAGATATTTACTAATGAGGACCCTATACAAGGTAAATCAGTCAATAAATCTATAGTGATATAGGAACACATTCATAAATAGTCAAATTTAGAAACAGTATAAAAGTGGTTACCATAGCATAACTCAAAACAAAAAAAGGTTCAAAAAATAAAATTAGAGCAACAAACAATACCACAAGCATAGGTAAAACATGAAAAATATGAAAATTTATCTCTCTAAAATGAGGCTCAACTTTCAAATCAGTATGGGTTTGGTCAAAAATATCTACAATAGTTTGATTATCAAGGTCAAGGGTTGGGCAAGCATGCTCAAGGCATCACTACTCTTGTTCTAGAAGTTGATAATGTTTGTCACCAATGTTTGGGATTTATTGAACATCCTAAAGCAAATAATTCATAGACATAGTTCATCAAATGAAAAGATATAGATACAACAAAAGTCAACAATAACATTCCATTGGTTCAAAATCAAGATGATAATCATGAGTGAAACAATATAAGTTATTATGATTTCCAAAATACTGGCAATGAATCTGAATATTTAGAGTCATATTCATATCCATTCCCTTATGTTTCATAATCACACATGATTACTTTATTCAACACTAGACACCATGATCAGGAAACTCCCATGAGACTCATCAGTTAGTCTCATTCCTTTTTCACTTACTTGTACATAGCTTCTTTTCAATTACTTGTACATAGTTTCTTTTTGCTTACTTGTAAAAAGTTTCTCAATTTTTCTTATACATTGTCTCTTCATGATTGATTATACATATCTTATACAAAAAAATACAAAAATATTTAAATAATTCAAAAAAAACACCAAAAATATTTTTATTGTATGCATCATCTATGCTTTACATTTATACTATCATGCTAGACTTACATTTATTGTTTTAGGCTATTGTTTAACGATTTATCTACATTACCATGCTTCACTTGATCTTCTTTGAGTGTGTGTGGTGACATCTAAATCCTTGATTACTTCACTCCACCCATTGATAGGGAATCCTACTTCTACATAAAGACACACATTGATATATATACCCATTAGGGGCATCTTCTACATGACTACACCATCTAGGTTATGTCATTCCTATACCACACACTCTAATTATCATGTTGATGTACATTATTTACTAGCTTACATAGATTACTCTTTCGACACTCACTAGTATATAGAACTTGTGTATTTATTAGCATATACCTAGTCTTATACTAACATGTATTACATACTTTCACATTCTTACTTTGATTAGTTAGATGCGATTGTATTTCTAGTTAGTACATACTTTCCTTTCTTGATTTGTGTAGCTAGATGTGATTGCATTTTCCAGTTCCTTCTTGTCTCCTATATGTACCTTAGGACATTTGTCAATGTCCTTTGATGTTATGTCTTGTGTGTGTCTTAGGACATTTTTCAATATCCTTTGCCTATACTCTCCTATGTGATTATGGCTTTCACACCAACTTTGTTTGTTTTAATTTTATATATATATATATATATATATATATATGCCATTTAAACATGCCTTGTATGCTTGCCTTCTAGTATGAGTGACATGTGCCCATGTCCCTTATTTGTGTGGCCCATTGGCCACTCTTGTATGTTTCTTACTTCTTGCCTTGTATACTTGTCACTTTTGTGTTTTTCATTGTTTACAATGCCATAATCCATATCATTCATTTATCTTGATTTCTTGGATGCCATGATGGATAGCATGCTCCATCCTTCCAACTAACTAGACTTTCATTTCTATTTTATTACATTACACATGTTATTAAATTATTATATCCATCTAGGAATATCCTTGTTGATCTAACAATCTCTCAATACAAATCATGTTATATCTTGATATATCTTGTCGATTATCATTGTTATATCATGTATCTTTATAGCATAACACACTTGCAAGTCTCTTTATTCTAAGGGTAGTCATTGAAATGTCTTCATTCCTATGATCAGAAGAGGGAGTAATACAAGGGTTTTTTCATAGAGATCAGAGCTCCTAATGATCAAAAAATAATTTTTATCACACCTAGAATAGCAACTAGACATCAAAATAATTAGAATAGACCAGGCAGATAGTGAGAATATCATAATAGTTACTAGATTTGTCCTAAGATATAGTGCCCAACTTGGACTACAAAATCGATGCTACTAGTGTCCAATTTTGGCACTCTTGTCCAAATAGCAAAAAAAAATTATAAAAGCAAGCAAAAAATTAGGTTCATTTATAGTTTTACAAAATCATACTAGTTTAAAATTAGTAGTTTTTAATACACTTTTGCTCAAAAAATATAGATATAGGGGGGATCATGCACAGTATGATGGATCTCACTTCCAATTTTAGATATGGTAGTTGGTATAACTTTCAAATAAAAATCCATGTTTCAGACACCAATGATTGGGGATAATGTGCATGGCACATTTTTTTTTTCTTTCTGAGCTCAGCATTACCTAGGCATTCTCAGCAGTTATGTGCCTTATTCCATCTATAGGTGGTTGGAATCATTTTGAAATGGATTTCATACAATATTAACTTCCACATTCCTGAGTTCCCAAGTTCTTGAGTGGCTTTCATATAAGCCTAGTGCACAAATTTTGGATTGGCTTTCATACAAACCTAATATTCATCTTTCAGAGTAGATAAGAGTGGCCTAGTTTCGATATTCAGGCCATCATTGTCATATTATAGATCATTCATGAGCTTCAAGAGCCATATTATTGACACACATTTCATATCAATATCATTTCATAGCTTTACTTCACAAGGTAATGATGGAGCCAAAAGACTAGCTATCCTTTGTATTCTTGAGCCACCTATTTAAAGGGATTGGACACATAATCTAAACATTGATCGACACATGTATAGCCATTTATCTTCACTTAGTGGGTAATAATGGAGCCAAATGGCCTACCTTTTGCATTCTTAAACCACTCTTGAGGAATTGATCACTTAGCTATGTTCATGATATTACTCTTAGTATAGCACCTTTCAGCATTACTCAGTATAATCTAACATCACTCAACATCACAATAGGTTTTATATTGGTTCACGTACCTAGTGAGGTATATTCATTCCTTTCTCTTTCTCTTTATTTTACCTAATTTTATAATTTTTATTTTTGATATAGCATATCTAGTAAGAACTGATCTACTCTTTATTTTTCTTGTAGATTCATACTTCATAGCATGCTCTCTTTATACACACCTAGCATCACATAGTTTCATGAGCTTCATCCTTGTAGGTAAGTTTAGGTACATTTTCTATTTTTCCTTTATCTTACTATTTTGTTTTATTGCATCACTAAAATAAAGGGAGGGTAAATGTAGTCATATAAAATGCAAAAATTGGTAACTTCAATGTGTTTAATGACACCCAACTCTTAGGTCCCTCATTCTTGCTTTCATGACCCTCTTAGGCTTATTTTCACTTATTCTTTGTCATATATAGCCTTCCATACTTGGTCCCAACTCATCTAGACTACTCTTTCTAAGATAAATCAATCCCCCCAGGTCCCATCTACTCAGGATAGTAGTGTCATACTTGGACTATAGCACTGATGTCACTCATGTCTGCTTTTGCCACTATTATCCAAGTCTATTTTTGGATCCAATAGTCAATTTCTTCCAGTTCTCCATCCTTATCCTTATCAGACTAACATGATTACATTCAACCTATGACCAATAGATCCCTATAAAATTCCATTCAAATATTATTTAGAAAGGGTTGATAAATATCACTAAGCAAGCAAGAATACAAACAAGACTACTCAAACAATCTTCCATATTCTCTACATACAGCTAGCCAACACACTTACAAGCTTATTCAAATATTCACACCAGTCCCTAGCCACCTCAAGCACATCTAGTTTAGCATTTTATATTTTCATATACATAAATTGCATAAAGCACGTCAAGTGGGAGAACTAAATATGGCTTGATCCCTCTTCAGAGTATTGGTATGTCAACAATGTGCCCACACAAGGGGTGTGGATCTATGTCCAATAAATATTAAACAAACTAACCCCCTCTCTTAATCAAAATTAGTCAAAGCATTATGGAAGATAGGGTTTAAATAAATAATCTACTCTACAAGGAGCTCTACAGACTTCTAGTTGTTGAAACTTCATAGACAAGGTCACACAGACATAACAAACAAAACACAAAAAGCTCAGATCCTCATGATAATAGTCATAGATGTAGACTATAGCACCGGTGCCACTACTATCTATTTTCAATGCTCTTATCTAATCACAAAATTAATTTTAGATCTCAGTTGGTGATAGTGTCTCAATCTTGCATAGTGAATTCCAGTCTCTATCTTAGTCAGATCAATCAGTTTTTAGATAAGTTTTGTTTTCTTCTCTTTATTACTATTTTTTTTAAAGTTTGAAGTGAAATTAATTTACATAAATTAGTAGCTTAATTATTATCTATTTATTTATTGATTTTACTAGTCAAACCTTTTAACTAAATTAGGAATAATACACTAATATTTCTAAAACTATTAAATCAGAATGCAATAAAAAGAGACTGAGTTAATCAAAATAGAGACAAAGAAGATATATCACTTGAAAAATATATTATGTGTGAATTATTAAAATAATTATCACAAGAAGATATATCAAAGTGTCTATAAGATTTATTTTCTGTAAGAATTCAAATAGTTTTACCCTTAGAGGTAGGAGATTTTGTTATTTTCTAATAATACATAGTGTCTTGTATGGATTTACCATAAGATTTATATGGATGTAATTTTTAATATTTAGATATATGATACCCATATTTTTCACAATGCACATAACATTTAAAGTTATTAACCATAACATAAGTATTACAAATAATATAATCAAAAGAAGTTGAATTATAAATCCTTTGATGTCAAGGATGATAAAGTGTTTAAATTTACATGAAAAACAGTTGAGTCATCAAAACTAAGAGTTTTATAATTTTTACTAGATAAGTAAAAGAGGTTCAAAAATACTATATTCACACTTACCAAGTGCATCATTCGAATGGTTCATATTGTACATAATTTTTAAACCATGCTTAGTAGAAGAAATGATCAACAAAGTTTTAGGTGTATGAGAAGTACAAAAAGTTTCATCAACATTAAAGCGATTTTTATGTATAAAAGATATAAATTTTACATTATGAACATCAAAATAATTTTTGCATAAACATCAATATCACATTAAAAAGTATTATAAAATATTTAAAATCATATTTTAACATTCAAATTGATATTTAAAAATACTAATTTTGTCATTTTTTAATACAATTATTTATATAAATTTATGAAAAATTTTTTAAAAAAAAGATTAATTTAAATACCATTAAACATGATAAGAAATAAATTTTGAAAGAAAGATTAAATTTGATCACCAAAAATATATAATACAAAATCTATACTTGAAAAAAAAATCCAAGAAAGCTAAAAAGTGAACTTAATTAATTATACTACGCTTTTAAAAAAAAACATGTTAATACAAGTTCACATCAAAACAACGTATTTACATGGGAAAAAGTTTTGACTTAAAATAATAAAAATGAATTTAATTCATATTATCTAATTTGTTGTAAGAGAAAAAAGAAAATATTAAGTTTATTTTTAAAAAATAATAAAACAAAGTTTCTTCTGTGAAAAAGGGAATTATCATAAAAGAAAGAGAAACTTTTAACTTTGTTTTTTAATAAAACCACTTCCCACGTGGAATAAAAACTCTTTTATATAAAGTGTTAAAAAAATAATATAAAGTTTTGATAAATTTTATCATGTTACATAAGAAAAAGATTCCTTTAAAATTCCTTTGAGTGGTTTCTGTTATTTTTTTAAACATATTTGGAAAAAGTATATAAAGAAAGATTTTTTATTTTTTTTTATTTTTTTTAATTTTTTTTCTGAAAGATTTTTATTTTTATGTGAGGAGCTTTAAAAAATAAAGCTATGTGGGGTTAAAATGAGATAATTAAGTGAAATTAATTTTAAATGAAATTTAAGATTGAATGATTCAAAAAAATGTTATGATTTTAAAGAAAATGTTATGAAGCAGTATGAAAAGTGTTATATTTTAGGATTATCGTGCTAAAAAAAGGTAATGCACATTTTTTAGGTTTTAATTTTTCAAAAAACAAGTTGTTACATTGGAAAAACATACTAAATATATTGAATTACATAAAACAAAACAATAATAATTAGATATATTATTATTGAGTAAATATGTTTAGATAACAAATAAAAAATATTAAGAAAAGATTAAGCACATTGAAGATTTACCTCCCAAGGCATTAAGGAACCAAGTAAAGTGCTTAAAGAATGCACAACCAATTTTTACTAGCACAAACAAAGAAAGAACTGCATATAGAGTGTAACTAAGCAAATAAATATTAACAATATTTTTTGATTAACAAACTATCAACCAAATTTACATTACACTAAGTAAATAAAACTATATAATAATAGAAAATGGTGCCATGAACATAAAATGCATTGGTTTAAAAGTAGTCTACCTTAATAGTGAATCAAAAGTCAAATTTGATTATAACAAACAATCACACACTATCAAAGAAGGATTACAAAAATGTAGTGTGTTACAAAAGCAAAATAATTACATTTATTGTATATGCATCACGTTTTGGGAAGCATGAAGATGTAGATTATGTAATATTATAAATCAAAACATAGTAATAGAAAATACTTTTTCTTTTGTTATAAACACCCCAAAAAAATTGAAATGTGATTAAGAGAATGTTTTTGAATGCAAATAACTAGTCAACTAAAATAAGAGAACTTTATGAATGCAAATGGCTGATAACAAACTAGATTCAATTAAAAAAACCTTCCTAAACAATTTAAAATTTAATATTAACATTCAAATAGAAAAATGTACATGCTAATTATATATATAATATAAAAAAATTGCTTATTTTTCCTTCTTCAAACTTGTAATAAACACTCAAAGATCAATATTGGATTAGCTTGGATCTAATACCATGAATTAATATTTATCAAGAATTGAATTAAAATATGTTGAAAACAAGAAATAGAATAATGTTACCTTTCCAAAGTCAACAAACCACAGATTTGAGACAGAGATTTGACAAGTGGGGAAACTGTCAAACGAAAAAAAACCCCACAATCTATTAAGAAGTATTGCAACCAATGAATCTCTAATTACATAGAAATAAGGATCTACGAGAGAGAAAGAATGGCCTTATGTCAAAAGAGTATCTCAATTATATAATATCAATAGCAAGATCAATATTGAATAACTACCAAAAAGGTAAGAAGATAACTCAATAAAAGCTCAATAAATAGAGCTAGAGGGATTAAGGAATTACATATGAAAACTTCAGCATATATTCTAAGTGTCTCTAATCCTCTTAAAAGTGAGTAGGATGTGTGTTCCTTATGGGAGAGAGGAGTTAAATTCAAGTAACTCCAAATCTAGAAAGTGGACTAAAGAGGTGAGTGACACTTCAAAAGGTTAAGATAAAATGCATTTATAAATACAATAAATACACACATAAATAAAACTTAGAATTAACTTAATAGATAATAGAAATGACATAAATAAGATTAATTATTTAATATAAACATTGGGCTGACACTAATCAATGAACTAACAAGTATATTTGAGAGCTTACAAAATCATTCAAACCCTTTCCTAGATCACCCTTATACCTTGATTTTTTTTGTATTATATTCATAGCCATTAGTTTTTTTTTACATGTTATTTTATTTATTTATTACAATATTTTATTGTTATATTTACTTTTATTGTATATGTCATGGATAGTCGAAGACAACATGCTAATGATGTACATCATTTAGATAAATTATGCTTTACTCATGTTGTGCCTTTTAGTTATTATAATGAATAGACAAACTATCAAAAGTAATAATTTATGGAAGATGATTTAAGTGATGATTATGATTTTGATACTATTGAAATAAATTAAAAAAGTGATTTTTTTATTATTGGGAATAAGTGTTTATTCAATCAAACTCTCCTCTAGATTCCACCTTAGAATCTCCTCTAGATTTCCCTTTGGATTATCCTTCAGATTCCACTTTAGAATCTCCTCTAGCTTCCTCTTTGGTCACACCTATATATTCCACTTTGGATTATTCGCTATATTCCACTTTGTAAACTCTTCTAGATTTATATTAGGTCACACCTTTAGATTCCTCTTGGGATTCTTCTCTAGATTCCACTTTGGAAACTCCTCTAGATTCCTCTTTGATCACATCTCTAGTTTCTCCTTTGTATTCTTATTTAAATTACACTTTGAATCTCCTTTATATTCCTCTTTGGTCACACCTCTATATTCCACTTTGGAATCCCCTCTAGATTCCTCTTTAATCACAACTATAGATTCCTCTTTAGTCACAACTATAGATTCCTCTTTGGATTCTTCTCTAGATTCCACTTTGGAATTTCCTCTAGATTTCTCTATGATCATTCCTCTATATTCCCCTTTGAAATCCTCCTTATATATTTCTTTAGTGTCAATTATGTATGTCTCCATAGTTTCTACCCAATATATTTCTCCATAATCCTCCTTGAATGTTTCATTAGAGAAAAAAAATCCTCTAAATATGACTATCTAATATCTCTTAGATTACACTTACTCTCCCCACAAAGGAACCCTATCCTTACACACTTAATTTGTCTATCCATTTTTCTACTTCATTGTATTACATTTGTACTTATAAATCAAATTCACATAATATATTCATAAAGAATGATATTGAGCCTACATGTCATAATTATTATATCTTGTTAACCAATAAATAATAACTCCCTTTTTTCATCCACTAGCATACCACATTTTATCATTGCAATCAATACTACTTCTCTTTCCTCTTATTATGAATATGATAATGTTGTTATTCCAAATGTTAAATTTGAACATGAAAATTACAGTGAGGATGATGAGGATTGGTATAATGATGATGATTGGTATTATTATGAATAAAGTGATGAGTAAAATGCTTCTACTAACCATATTATATCTTCTTATTTACTTTCCCCTATTATTGATAATATATTACACAACAAGTAAAATGATAAAGTGTTTAATAAGTATGTTATTACATATTATGATTATGTTTTCAATTGTATACATTAATATTTAACCAATAAATTCTTGGTAATGTTTGTTTTTTACACCTTTACCTTACTTGGCCAATTATTCATTCTGATAACCTAAAATATTTAAGAAAGCCTTCAAAGTTTTGTAATTACTAAGAACATATTCCAAACTTACCTATTTTATCCCTATTCATCCCTATTCAATAGATACTTTACTATCACTTTTGTTTTGAAAGTTTTTATCATTTTAGGGCAAGTGCACACTAGATAGATAAGATCACATTATGCACTTGTCCAACTATGTGTACTTGTCTCCCATGCTCTAACAACTATTTTTTCAAAATTAAATGCTTCATAATGGATTTCCCATGCATATCAATAGGTTGATTAAGGGAAACATTTGTAATATCAAGGATCACACTTGAAATGACCTAATAATTACTTATAAGGCATCTCTCTTTCTAAATTTAAAAGCATATATTTTCTAAGTAAATATCTCTATTAAAATTTTGATACAATATTAGAGTCCTTGGCTAAGTATAAAATTATTTATTGTATTTTAATGGCATCCTTTCTCAAGCATTCTAAGCAAATTTTCTATTTGTATGCATATTATCTTTCCTAAAAGGAGAACTGTATCAACCTGAGGCTTTTTAGGCTATATAGGTATCACTCAATCAACAAGGGGTTTTCTGAGGATAGCTCAACCATTCCCACCTCCGCCATATTTTTTTTATTTTGTATTTGATCTCCTTTTGTGTGCTTATGAATTATTATAATTTTGATTTTATAGGTATTCTACACACAAATTTAAGTTTTACACATAAATAAGTCTAACATACTAATGCAAGGGAACAAACCCAAATTTTTGGATCCAACGCATAGTCTAACAAGATAAAGTCATAATGCATAGACAACATCAAATTACACTCTTATATGCCTCATCAATACTTTTCCTAGTATTAAGTGAGCCAGTGTTTTATAATGCATCTATGTTTGTAGGTCTTTTTATACAGTCACAACTTACATAAAGTTAATACAATCTAGAATAAATTAGTTGCAAAAAAATTTCTCTAAGCCTAACCCTGATTTTTATTTTTA
This sequence comes from Torreya grandis, assembly GCA_037957365.1. Lineage (NCBI taxonomy): Eukaryota > Viridiplantae > Streptophyta > Pinopsida > Cupressales > Taxaceae > Torreya > Torreya grandis. The sequence continues at coordinate 616,119 of JARHVA010002089.1, read as the reverse complement.
AAAATTTATAAATTCTTTAAATTTTATAGATTTATGTATTTTATTATATTTTATCTTATATATCATCTTAGATCGTATTTTAATAGTTTATATTTTTAATTAGAGTTAATTATAATTCATAATTAATTTTAGTGTATATATTTTGGTGAACCCACTTTAGTTATAACATTTCTTGTTATTTGTTGATTTTTTGCTTAAGTTTTTAATTTAATTCTATAAATTCTTGACACTGAAAGAATACAGTCTTAAACCTTGGATAATATATGTAACATAACGATTCAAAAATTTTGACTTTGGATTAATCCAACACTAAAAAAATTTGTCTTGTCACCTCAAATAAATACCAACAAAGAGGCTCTTTATTTTTACTTTAGGTTGAATTTTGTTGTTTTCATATTTAAATCTCTTTCATTTTTTATTCATTTATTTTTCTCTATCTTTTCTTGTTTTAGTAACTATTTTTTTATAGTTTTAAAACTACTTACTATTGTTTTAAAGGGCTAAACGGTGTTTTGTTTACAAACATCATGGCGTGAGGGATTTTACTTGAATACTTATAGCCATAGTACATAACTAAACATAGAATTTGGTTTATATGTGTCTCAAAGTATTTTTGAAATGCCCAAGATCTCTTGTTTACACTAATATGAATCCTTCTAATTTGTGGTGCTCCTAAGAGGAGCATATCATCTAGGAAAGTTACTCATAATTTCTCACTAATAGACATGGTTCTACCTCTATAGTTAGTTCTCTAAAAAAATGGGTCAACACTATTAAATTAATGATCATGTATATTTGAGATCCTACAGATCATTTAAACCCTTTCCTAAATCATTATTTTTCATTAACTTTTACTTGCATTGTCTTCTTGTTTCATTTTCATATTCATCATGGGTTTAGCATATACATGTTTCTCTTATGTGTTATGTATCATCATGAAGCTCCTTGTAACATCTTATATTTATTTTCAACATGATATTGATTATATATTTTATTGGGTCAAATCTAAAGTAACTAAATAAGCTTTCTCTCATGATTTACTTATTTTTGTTGATTCAAATGATTGTTTTACCTTATCATGTCATCCTCTTGCTCATATATTCTTTGTAAAGTATCTAATGACTTGGGAACAAGATAAATCTTGTGTTATTCATTTATCCTCACAAGATTTATTAGTACCCACCCCTCATCCTCTTTATTGGCACATGTCATGGCCATTTTTTTTGAACTTGATGCCCTAGCCAATCATGCAAAAATTAAGGATTATGTTGGGGTACATCTAGAAAGTATTGATTCATTTATATATGTTACTCAATATGAACTTAATAAATTATCTTATTCTAGTCATTATAATGTTTATACTTATAGCATTGCATCTATTCCTATGTATACACCCTTAGTCACTTCTACCCCTCCCATTAATACAACCAATGTTTCTCTTGAGCAAGCCCATCTTATCTTGCAAACCAAACTAGCTAATATTTAGCAAACCATTTCTCATGGTATCCCTTCTTTAGATTCTTGTAGTTTATTTCACAACCCTTTGGATCCTCAAATTTTATCCTATCCTCATGTAGTTAGATTTTCCTAAGCTTCTCCTTTATGAAGGCAAAGGTGATCCTAAATAAAATTTGCATGCCTTCCATGTAGCTTGTTAGATTATACAGATAATGATAGATTATTAACCAAGATCTTTCCATGAAGCCTCAAAAATAATTTTTTAAGATGGTTCTATGATATTCCTCTCCAATCAGTTACAAATTTTAATCCTTTGGAAAATTATTTTTTGGCACATTTTTCTATCAAAATTGGTGATAAATTACCCTATGCTCAAATTGAAAAGCTCAAACAAGGTCTAAATGAGATAATTAGTGAGTATGTTCTAAGATACAAGACCATGCTAGCTAGAATGACAACTCAAATGGTTGATAATGATCTTCAAGATATTTTAACTCAATTCTTTTTTAAGCCTCTTCAAAGGTCTATCATGTTTGATAAGTTCAAATCCTTTGATGAATTATGCCTTATAGTTAAATAACATGAGGTCAAATTGATTACATTGAATAAGTTTTAAAATAGATTTGATGTTCCTTCTACTTCAACTATAAATTTTCAAGGCAAGCCTAATTATAAGAGCAAAATTAATGAAATTAAAAATGAGGCTAAAGTTACAGTTAATTCTATATCAAAACCACCACAAAAGCTTTAACTACAAGCTTTACCAAGGAGTAAATTTTCAAGGCTACCTTTACCTCCTCATGTGTTACTACAAAATCTCCTTGAATTTCATGTTATTACACTTCCTCCACTATTGGAAATAGATATAACTAGACCTCAATCTATAATATTTGAGGGAAATGCATTTTTTTATTATCATAAATGTGTTGGACATTTCACTATTACGTAATAAGATCAAGCACAAAATTTAAGACCTCATTGATGATAAAATTATTGACATTAGTACACCTAATGAAGAGGCTAAGCCATAATAAAATTAGAATTAAAAGCTTAAAATGTATAAATATATCTTTCCCAATCATGAATCATAATATAAAAAGTAAAATTTTCAATTACATTATGCATATAATACTCATTCTCCTCCATCTTCATATGAGCAACCACTTGATATCATCATTGGTATAATTACAAGAAAGCTAGCATTATGCCCATTTATTATATCTAATCATTTTAAACTTGTTGATGATGATTATGATAGATATGTGTTATTCATTATATAATATGTTGTCATGCAACCAATCCATAATGTTATGATATACAATTGATCATGTGAAAATGTGTGCACCATAACACTTCTACTTTCTCTTGGGTATACAAAGCAGGATATACAACATACATCTATAGTTTTGAAATCATATGATGGTCATACACATGATACTCTTTGAAATATCATATTACCTTTACAATTGGGACCTCTAATATTTCTCCTTTATTAGTGTTACCAAGCACATGTGTCTTTGATAAGTTACTAGGGAGATTTTGGTTATAAAAAATCAGAGAAGTTCCTTCTACAATTCAAAAATGTATAAAGTATATTCATGATAATAAATTGGTTAAAATTTTAGGTACTACATATGAATATCCTATGGAACAAATGGTAATTACTTATACTCCATAATAGTTAATTTAAACAATTATTGAGAAAATTGGTAATGAATTAATTTATACATCTATTCAAGATCATGATTCACATTCACAAAGGCATATTCCAAAATCAATTTTTGCACCTACTTATGATCATACGAGTATTTTAGTTTCTTCACCTAGTTATAAGCATGAGGATATTATAGTTTCTCCATTTATTATTGAGTATAATATGGTTACACATGAGCAAACATGTTATCTACTCCTAAGAAGAAAGTGGCACATAGCACAAGGTCTTTATACATCACATGTTATTCAAAGGGATGATACACATGTACATGTTGTTACATCATCTCATCCCATGCATGAGGATATAGGTATAGACATAGATATGAGTAATGATTCAGAGGGTTACTTTACAACTCATGGTTCTTTAGATTTAGAAGCTTCTACACTTGGCACTTCTTCTCTTGCACAAGAGCTTGCTCCTTATTATTAGTGAGTTGGATATACATATGAGCATTAAATTTATGAGATAATTAGTTGGATACATTAAACCATTCCTACCAAACCTCATATTTATCCCAATGACCTTGATTAGCTTCCTTATATGGTACCTACTTTTACATAGCTTATTGTCTCTTTATTTTTGTTTCTTTTTCTTCTACACCTAATTCATTTTTTAATTTTGTCCCTTAGATCTGTCTTTCATTTTTGATAACTTTATCCCTTGTTTAATTCATCATAATTTGAAAAATCCATGAAAAAATTCTTACTAATCTTTCAATGCAAATATTTCATGGCAGCTCATTTTCTCATTATTACACACATATATATGCTCTAGCTCTCATTTATAATTTTATACTCACATCTATTTAATTTTACATGGGGTCACATGGCCATGCTTGCCATATTTACTACATTACATATGCATCTACATTGGAGGTATTTCACTTGTCTTATTTCTTTCCATGCTTTGTTTAAGTGCCTTATTAAGGGTTGTTGGAATCTCCTCTTCCTTCTTCCATTTTTAAAACCTTGTTTCTTACCTTAATTTTAAAATTTTTTTCAACTTTAAATTATGCATATTTCACTTTTAAAATATGGAAAAAATATAAAAACATTCATATATTTTAAAGGTATAAAAAAATCAAAATATTTTCAAAAATTTAAAATCAAGACCTATAAGCATATTCTCATGTTGTTGGATTACATATTTGCATATGTCATTTTATCTTTATGTTCATTACATAGCATATTTTATTAAATTTTCAATACACAATGCTTCTCACAAGGCATATGAGTTTTAAATAGGACATATTTCTACAAAACTAGGAAACAATTATACATAGAAGAAGTTGCTTTTGTTAAAAAATTTTGTATATAGTCAATCAGGAAAAATTTGCATCAGATAAACAATAGAAACTTGTGAACCTATCCTCATATTATGGACTTGTCCCTGTGCATTTTAAATATCTATTTCCAAATTCAACACAACCACAAGAACTTATTATATAGTTTTTGATCACATAATAGAAAGCATAATCAAATGTCAATCAAATTTCCATCTAAGACATACTTTTGCATGATTTGATTTGGGGCTAGTCTTTTATCCAAAAACCTCACTCAATTGGTGGAATCTCATATATCTATATGAACATTTTTATATATTTTATCCATCCACAACCTCCTTTCCATGTTGAGATATAATGAAAACAAATGTCTCATTTTTATTCATACTTTACATGTGTCATGATGAATATGTTATTTCCTAACATGAACATAAATACATATGATCCAAATATGCTAGATGTGTTTTATCTATATGTTTTTTTCATTACATAACATTATTAAACTTAATTTTTATTGAATGTGGCCCTTGGCCTTGTGTATTTTCAACATACTCCCTCTTTCTTGTATGGCATCATCATGCCATGTGTGTGTGTCCTTTGGCATTCTATGTTTGTGTGACATTTACATGTCCCTTAAATTTAGCCTTTGGACCTCATGTGTGAAATTTATGAAAAATTTATAAATCTATGTGACATTTTACATGTCCCTTTTATGTGGCCTTTAGACCTTCTTGCATGACAATGTGTGACTTTGTTTACATGTTCATTATCTACTACCATAGTGCCATAATTCTCATCATGCACTACTACATATATATATATATATATATATATATATATATATATATATATGGTTCCATCCTACATATCATGCACATACTTTAAAAAAGTAAAATACTATATATACTCAAACACTTACAAGTTCTTTACATGCTTCATACACTACTTCAATGTTATATTAGAATCAAATGATGTGATGCAATATACCAGATTTTCATATGCTTCAATGTTGCATCTCTAAGATTCTAATATAATTCAAATATGAAACATGTTATTACATGATTATATATTTCATAAATACTTTCACTTTTTATTTTGAGACAAGTGATTTATAGGGAATTTCCCTAATCTCAAAATGGGGGCATCATAATGGGTTTATCTCCAAACTTTCACAAGCAATAAATTTCAGATTGGAAAATTTACAATATGCAAAAATTAGAATTTTCATATTATGAGGGAATTTGTCTTGCTTATACACTCCACTCTTACAAATATTCGTGAACTTATACACTTGTGAAAAGATAGTTACAAGATTTAAAATAATTTTTAAAAGATCAAATAGGCACTCTATACAGTTTAGGGGGCATGTTGTCATGAAATTTTACATTTTGTGATAACACCTCTAATTTCACTCATAAAAGGTGATTAGAGGTTTTTAAAAGAGAAGGATGTTTAAAAAAATTGAAAATAAAAAATATTTACTTCATAGCCCAATGCACAAGGCTTGGTGGGATTTCTTAAAATTTGTGCAAACTATTTAGCTAGAGTCTCAAATCACAAAATGGGTAGCGCAGTTAGATTCAGAAGGTACAAAACACTAAGATTGATTGTAAACTCTAAGTTTTGTGATAGATAATTTTTGGCCCTTTTGGAGTGTTTCAAGGCCTTTTTTAGTGATTTCATGAAAATATGTATATTTAAGTTCTCTAAAGGAAAATCATTTTTTGGGTTTTTCTAGGTTTTTAAATATCCTTAGTGGGTATTTCATGTATTTTTTATAAACATTCCATATTTTTAGATCCTTGACTTGGTGGGAGTTCATCCATTATGTGCACTTGTAGGAACTCTTAACTTACCCAACACTATGGGAACTCCTAACTTTCCTAGCATTATGATAACTCTTCAAACGTTAGGTGCTATGAGAATTCTCAACATAACCAACACTACAAGAACTCCCAACTTCCTTTGCACTATAGGAACTCTTTAGACCCTCGACACTATGGGAATTCTTATCATCTCTAGAACTACATGAACTATCAAATTCTTAGGCACTATGGGAACTCTCAACTTCCATGACACTACATATAGACCTCCAAGATCCCCTTGTCTATAATATTTGCATATGAAATCCATTGTATCTCTCATTTAATGCATTGGGAATATGTTGTGATGAAAAACATTTTCTCTTTGGGTCTTTTGGTCTAAAAATTTCATCTTAAGCTTCAAAAATCAAGAGGGAGTTTGTAATTGAAAATGAAAGTCAAAGTTTTGATAACATAAAATTAAGGTCAAAGTTCCCCTCATTTATAACTTTCACATCACAAATCTATTTTAACTCTCATTTAACATGTTGGTAATATATTTTTATGAAGAACATTTTATGTTAAGGAGTCATGGTATTAAAATTTCATCTTGAACTTCAAAAATGAAAGCAAAATCAGAGAACTTTATTACAACCCTAAAGTTCCTACAACTACAAAGTAGTGTTGAAGTTCCCCTTGTTCATAAATTTCACATCACAACTTTTTTTTTACTCTCATTTGATGTGTTTGTAATATATTGTGATGAGTAAAATTTTATGTTAATGAGTCATGGTATGAAAAGTTCATTTTGAACTTCAAAAATGAAAGTGGAATCAGAGTACTACATTGTAGCCCTAAAGTTCTTACAACTACAAAATAGGGTTGAAGTTCTCCTTGTTCATAAATTTCACATAAAAAATCTATTTTGACTCTTATTTGGTGTGTTTTTTAATAAATTATGATGAGGAAAATTTTCTATTAAGGACTTATGTATGAACAGTTCATCTTGAACTTCAAAAATGAAAGCAGAATCAGAGGATTGTGTTGCAGCCTTAAAGTTCCTACAACTACAAAGCAGGGTCAAAGTTCCCCTTGTTCATAAGTTTCACATCACAACTCTATTTTGAATCTCATTTGATGTTTTGGGAAGATATTATGATGAGGAACAAGTGATGGTGAAGACAACCCAATCTGTAGCTCAATAATGATTTCTAGCACAAACTTCTTCACATGGTCAATGATATATTTTAGATTAGGCTTCTTAGCAATTTTTACATGTAGTTAACTAGATCAACTTTTCACCTTAAAATTTGAAACCACTTTTTATTCTTAGAAATTCACTCCCTAAATCTAGGAAAAATACCTTCCTATAAGTAGAAGGCTTACATACCTTTCTAAGGGTTCAAATCGTGGAAAATTATTCTTCCCTCTCTAAGATTCTTATCTTTCTCATGCTCTTGGAGAGAACTATTTGTAATTTTTTTTGTAACTATGTATTTTTAGTTTAAAGTAATGAATATAAGAAATCAAATGATGTTATTTTTTGGCTTTTATGGATTTTAGTAGTCTTTGTTTATGAATTTTGTTCTTCTATTCGTAGATAAAGTTTCTATTAAAACTCTATAATTTATTGATTGTGAACAACCTATGGTTTCTAGACTTTGTATTGAAACCCCTCTTGTATGTGTTCCCTTGATGTGCATGAGTTTCTACGTGCTTGATCTCAAGGAAGTTCCATACCTAATGTGTAAATAGATTTTTAAGAAAGACTTTGAGCTTCCAGGCATTCCTCTTTGTCCCCAAATCCCATGTTACTCCTATATTCATTTTTGAGTAAAGAAAAGGATGCCCATTCAAGTTCTTTACTCCTTAGTAACTCAAATGATTCTCTACATTTACTACTTTGTTGTGGGTTTCCCCCCTTCTTCTCACTTCTTCCATATTTTTCTGCCTCCTTCCATTTTTCCCCACTTTTATTTACTTTTTGATTTTTTCAATTAAAAATAGAAAAAAAGATAAAAATACCCATATCCGAAGAGAGAGATACCCCTCTCAAACACAGAGTAAAATCACCTTTTACATGATGATTTCTCCAATGTTATAAGGTTATGCTACTATTTTTTGGGTGAGTCACTAAAACTAATAAAGAAAGTACAATAACATAAAATCTTACCAATAATTTTTTGCAACTCTACAAGGGAAGAAATACTAATGTATTCACAATTCAATATCTTCCTCTTTCAAGTGAATATTGGTAAATCTGATTGAATAAATTAGACTAGAGAAATATATGATAATGATAGTGATAGTGATGAAGAAGAAAGTGTTACTTTATGTGTACCTACATTTCAATAAAATTAGTTTCTTGATGATCCCAAAAAAATAATTTTTAAAAACTTTCTATGGAGGTATGTGGGTAAGGCCAAAAAATATGCACCCTTATCTATTTCAAACCCTATATAATATTGATCAAAAGGAAGAAGACATAAAATATATAAGTGTTTCAAATAAGCTCAAGCTAGGGGTTGATTGGGTTTATGTGAATGATGATATAACAAATAATGTTTTTCTCTTCATAATGGCCTTCAAAAAAGATATAATCCACAAAGTTATGGATGATCATAGAAGAGTTCAATTTTTAAAGAATTTCTATGTAGCTATGAAAGTCAAAAGAAAAGAAGTTGGCCCAATGAAAAATGAAGCTCTTTATAGTAAAAGAAATAACCCTATGATTATTAAGTCTTTTGGTCTCAAACTATAACAACCAATAAATATAGAATGGGTTGTTGAATAAGAATACATTGTAAAGGAAAATTCAACCTACTTTCAAGATTATGTGATGAGTCATAAAATTAGTGAGTTTCATATTGATGAAGAGAAAGTGTGTCACCACATTCAACATAATCTCATAACAAGTTTTGAAGAGGAAACATGAAGCAATCAATAAGAAATTTTTGGCCATATTAAGTGTCAAGAGGTTTCAATCTCAAGCTCACTTTTAGAGGTGTCTATGGGAAATTTGATTTAGTCATTAATGGTTGAAGATTCACAAAAGTAGCTAAAATGTGAAGAGGTTGGAGGTATGTCCCATGTTTTTTTTTGTTTTAAGTCTCAAAAAAAAATGTAATATTTACATTTAGAAGCAAAATGTAAGTGGCATGCATCCTTTTATGAAATCAAGTGGTCTTGATATCTCAATTTCCCATGGTAAAGTGTTTGAATCAATGTTTATCCTTCTTCCCATGCCTCATATCTTTCTCATGGACATAATTAGAAACATATTGTTGTCCTCACTTGTGTTTTTTAAAGTGATGTCCTCCTCATGCCAAATTTTGTCTCACTGATCCAAAACTTATAAGCTTTGGTTGAAAGATGATTCAATAAACAAGAATAACACAATTATAATAATGTTATCTCTAAATAGAGATGTTTTATTGCTCAAAATTGTAGATACAACATATGCCTATCTCTAGGTAGAGATGTCTAATTTCTATTTTAAGTTACATCTTCATTTATACACATTTTTAAGGTAGGAAGAGGATGTGAAACATCACCAATCTCAAGGGAGATTAAGTGGTTTGACTTCCATGATTTACAACAATATAGAATTTGAGGAATTACTATTTTTAGAAACTTACAATTTTTAGACTGTACTACTAAAATTGAAATTTGGGGCACTTTCATTTGTTTTTTGGGGGTTAAAAACCACCAATAAAATCTCATGCCATCTCATGATGTTCCCCTCATTCTTAACTTTCCAACGATTCAAACGAGGATTCAAACAGAGCTATGGTGCAAAAGTTATGGCTCCCAGGAATTCTACCACTAATTAGGGTAGAACCGTCATCTACATTATCACCTAAAATATTACTTAGATCATTCCTCCCTCCTTGAGAAGCAATGGTCCCCATTAAATCAATATTTTTCATCAAGTGTGGAAGTTGTAATGGATTGTGATTTATGGAGCTATGAAGGGCTTGATTGTTCACCATTTTTTTCTGACCATCAGTCTGTGGATGGAAGGTCATGAACTTCTTTAGATTGGATTATTATGGCTTGACCATCATGAGAATGAATTTATTGGCACTAATCAGGGAGATAGATGTATAAGGTGGTACCTCTGGTACCCTGTAGCACCATGTCCCAAGAGTGAGGGTGATCCTTTGAGTTTTTGATTTAGAGATGCCATGTCGATCATACATGAATAGCTGACCAAAGAGTACATCACAAACATCTAGATTGACCACATCACATAAGACCTCATCTTGGAAATGTTTTATTGTATATAAGAGAAGACATTATTGGGTGACATAGAGGTTTCTCCCTAGACTCAACCATCCAATACTGTATGGCTTTGGGTGAGGCTTCATGGAAAAATTTAGGCTTTTAACAACATTATCAGAGATTAAATTATTTTGACTCCCACTATCAAGAATGAAATTTAAAGGCTTACCTTTCACCCATAAGTTAGAGTGAAACAATGTTTCTTTGTCATCTGGCCTCTCCTCGTGGATATGTGATGAAGCAATGATAGCATCAGGCTTAGCATCTACAATCTCTTCTTCATCATCTTTGACTACAAGGTGTGTATGAGGTAGATTAGTAGATGTTGAAGATTGTGACTCATAAAGTAGGGACTTGACAGCTCAACATTCTTCTTTGGAGTGCATTCTAGATTTGTGGTAATCACACCATTTCTCAGTCTTCCCTTATTTTTGCTTCCAATTTTGTCCTCATGTTTTACCTTCTTTGCCACTTTTCCATTTTGAAGGCTGACTCTTCATATTCATTCTTCCATACTTCTGCTCAATCTTCACCATGAACTTGTACACCTCACCAAGGGTTTATAAATTAAAGAGTTCCATCTCCCCCTGTATATGCCATTGTATTCCACCATGATATTTGAGAACCTTGTATTTATCACTTTCCTAGATGCCCAATCTCATAGATAGAGAATGAAAAATGTCAATGTAATCTTGAACAGACTATTCTTTACCTTGGTGAAGTTGTTGCCACTCTATATACAGACCATCATATGCTTAAGTTGGGTAGTATTCTTCTTTTACAACTTCTATGAAATCATCCCAGGTAGGATCCACCTCAAGGCCAATATCATATGTAATTAATATCTTCTTGTACACTTCCCACCAATTTTTGACAAGCAATGATGCTTTCAAAAGAGCAAAAGTGATCTCTTTATTGATGAATTTATTTACTAAAAAATATGAATACAATTGATCCAACCAATTTTCTACTACATCAGCATTGATTTTGCCTTCAAATTTAGGGATATCAAAATTCACCTAAACCTTGAAGGGTGTTGGGGAACTGAAATGACGTGGGGGTATAGATGAGGAGCCAAAATTTCCCATCAAGATTTGTTGAAAAATTTGGTAAAATTGTTGTAGCATATGTGTTTTCTACTATTGGAGGGATTCATTCACCATTTCCTTGAAAGTATTATATGTCTCAATGTTTTCCACCATTTAAGGTCATTTGGAGTGAATAGGTGGATAGTTTGGAAGCTCTGTTATTTTTCACCCAAGCTTTTTGTAGCCTGACCTTATCCTCAAGATCATACACTCTCAAGACAAACCACTCTAATACCATTGATCCAAAACTTAGAATATTTGGTTGAAATATTATTCAAGAAATAACAACATAATTTTAATAATTCTATCTCTAATAAGAGATGTTTTCTTGCTCAAAATTGCAGATACAACATATGTCTATCTCTGGGAAGAGATGTTTGATTTCCATTTCAGGTTACATCTTCATTTATACACATTTTTAAGGTAGGAGGAGGATGTGGAAGGTCACCAATATCAAGGGAGATTAATTGGTTTGACTTCCATGATTTACAACAATGCAAAATTTGAAGAATTATTATTTTTAAAAACTTACTATTTTTAGACTGCACTACTAAAATTAAAATTTGGGGAAATTCCATTTGGTTTTTAGGGTTCAAAACCCACTAATTAGATATCTATGCCATCTCATGATTTTCCCCTCATTCTTAGCTTTCTAATGGATCAAACGAGGAGTCAAATGGAGCTATGGTGTAAAAGTTATGGCTCCCATAAGTTCTACCACCAATTGGGGTAGAACCGTCGCCTGAATTGTCTCTGAAATATTGCTCATATCACTCACAAAGGTTCATATTTCACCCAACCCATAAATGGCTATGTTTAGTCTTCCTATGTGTTCAATTCCTTTGTAAATAGTTTTTATTTTCCTTTTTTGGTTTTCTTTTTTCTTGGATTTATTTTTAGTGTGCATGTGTGTTTACAATAAATGCAGTAACTTGTTCATTGTTAATCCCTAGAAACAAGTAGAATTATCAAGGTAAGGACCTGGCCTAGTAGCACTTTCATTTATAGGTAATTGAGATAGGTTAGCTAAGTAAAAATGAGTAAGGCACAAGTTATAATAGATTTTAGAGTTCCCCTACATTCCTATAATAAATCCAATCCCACAGTCAGAGCTAGTTATTCTCATAAAATTTTAAATTTCATGACAACACCTCTAATTGCACTCATACATGGCGATTTGAGGTTTTTTGAAGATAAGGATGTTCAAAAGAATTAAAAATATTAACTCCATAGCCCAATGGACAAGGCTTGGTTGGATTTATTAAAAAATTGTGTAGACTATTCAGTTGGATTTTCAAATCACAAAATAGATAACGCATCAAATTCAAAAGGTGTCAAAACCTTAAGATCAATTATAAACATGACCTAGTTTCATGACAGTCAATTTTTAGTCATTTTATAAGGTTTCAAGGTCTTTTTAGTGCTTTTACAAAAATCCATATAGTTAGGTTCTTTAAAGGAAAATCATTTTCTAAGTTTTAATAGGTTTTTGTAGATCTTTAGTGGGTCTTTAGTGGATTTTTCATAACCATTCTAGATTTGGATATTCTAGACTTGGTGGGAGTTTCTCCTTTATTTGCACCTATAGGAACTCCTGACTTAATTGGCATTGCAAAAACTCTCAACTTTCCTAGAATTGTGGGAAATATACAAACCCCCAAAACTATAAGAACTCTTAGCATCTTCAGCACTGTGGGAACTCTTGACTTCCCTAGCACTGTAGGAACTCTCAACTTCTTTAGCACTATAGGAACTCTCAACTTTCCTAGTACTATGGGAATTCTTCAAACCCCCAACACTATAAGAACTCTCAACATCTTTATCAATTTAATAACTCTTTAAACCCCAATCACTTTGGTAACTCTCATCATCTCTATCACTATGGGAACTCTCAACATCACCAGCACTGTAGGAACTCTCATCTTCTTCAGCATTATAGAAACTCCTGACTTCCCCTATACTACATCTAGACCTCTAAGCTCCCTTATCCACAAAATTTGCATATGAAATCTATTTTGACTCTCATTTGATGCATTGATAATATTTTATGATGAATAACATTTAATCTTCAAGTCTTTTGGTTTAAAAATTTCAACTTGAGCTTCAAAAATCATGAGGGAGTTTGTAATTGAAAATGCATGTCAAAATTTTGACAACTACAAAGTAGGGTTAAAGTTAGCTTATTCATAAATTTGGCATCACAAATCATTTTTGACTCTCATTTGAAGCATTATAAATATATTTTGATGAGGAAATTTTTATGTTAATGATTCATGGTATGAAAATTTCATCTTGAACTTCAAAAATGAAAGCAGAATCAGAGAACTACATTGCAACCCTAAAGTTTCTACAATTACAAAGCAAGGTTGAAGTTCCCCTTATTCATAAATTTCACATCATAACCTTATTTTGACTCTTTTTTCATGTTTTGGTAATATATTATGATGAGGAAAATTTTATGTTAACGAGTCATGGTATTAAAATTTCATCTTGAACTTCAAAATTGAAAGTGGAATCAGAAGACTACATTGCAGCCCTAAAATTCCTACAACTACAAAGTAGGGTCAAATTTACCCTTGTTCATAAATTTTGCATCACAACTCCATTTTAAATCTCATTTGAAAAATTTTGAATATATTTTGATGAGGAACATTTTCTATTAAGTACTCATGGTATAAAAATTTCATCTTGAACTTCAAAAATGAAAGCAAAATCAGAGGACTACATTGCAGCCCTAAAGTTCCTACAACTATAAAATAGGGTCAAAGTTCCCCTTATTCATAAATTTTACATCAAAAATACATTTTTATTATCATTTGATGCATTGGTAATATATTTTGATGAGGAATTTTTTATTTTAAGGACTCATATTATAAAAAGTTCATCTCAAACTTCAAAAATGAAAGCAGAATCAGAGGACTGCATTATAGCCCTAAAGTTCCTATAACTGCAAAGTAGGGTCAAAATTCCCCTTGTTCATAACTTTCACATCATAACTCCATTTTGGCTCTCATTTGATGCATTGGGAAAATATTTTGATGAGGAATAAGTGATAATGAAGACACCTCGATCCATATCTCAATAATGATTTCTAGAACAACCTTCTTCACAAGGTCAAAGCTACATTTTAGTTTAGGGCTCTTAATAGTTTTTGCATGTAATTGATTGGGTCAACTTTGTACCTCAAAATGTACAACCACTTTATATTCTTATAAAACCACTCCCTAAAGCTAGGAAAAATACCCTCCTATAAGTATAAGGCTTCCATTCCTTTCTAAGGGTCAAGTGGTGGATAATTATTCTTCCCTCTCTCATCATTCCTCCCTCTCTGAGATTCTTCTCTTTCTCATGCTTTTGGAGATAGATAGTTGTAAATTTATGTGAAACTATGTAATTTTAGTTTAGATCAATGAATATAACAAGCAAGTAATGTTGTTTTTTGGTTTTTGTGGATTTCAATAGTCTTTATTCATAAACTCTATTCTTCTATTCATAAATAAAGTTTCTATTAAAACTACATAATTTACTAATTATGCACAACCTATGGTTTCCAGACTTTGTATTGAAAACCCTATTATATGCACTTCTTTAATGTCCACAAGTTTTTATATATTTGATCTCACTGAAGCTCCATAACTAGTGTATAATCAGATTTTTAAGGAATACTTTGGGTTTATAAAAATTCCTCCTTATCCCAAAAACCCCTATTGCTCCTATATTTATTTTTGAGTAAATAGAAGGAGCTCCATTCAAGTTGCTTACTCCTGAGTAACTCAAACAGTTTTTTGCATTTATTACTCCATTGTGGGTTTTTCTCCTTCTCTCTTATCCATATTTTTCTACCTCCTTCCATTCTTTTTTCCCTTCTATTTCCTTTATGTACTTTTTAGTTAAAATCAACAACATAAAAAGACCCAAATCTGAAGAGGAATCTACCCCTATCAAATGTAGAGGAAAATCACCCTTTACATGATTTATTCAATGTTGAAATTTTATAATGCTATCCATTAGATGAGTCACTAAAACTAAAAAAGAAACTGCAGTGACATAAAATCTTACCAACAGGGCATGATATGCATTCATGACCAAGCTACTACTTTGTAAAATTCAAAATTCTCGTTTCTCAGTTATAAAGTTTCAATAATTTATAGTTTGAATCTAGATCCATCTACAACAATGTGATTCATATTTTCCATGTGGACCACATTTAAGCTTAATGATGATCTACATCTTGTTTACACTTTAGTGAGCCATGTAATGGTTCCCACATCTTCTTTTTAGTTTATAAAGTGAACCAATTGAGAGTTTAGTGATACTCAACATTTTTAGTTGCACTTTAGTGAACCACTTTTTTTGTTCCCATATCTTTAAACATTACATAGTACTCTATGAGGGTTAGAGTATATAATATTTCTAACTCAAACATATTCAATGATTTTTCAAATTGAGACTTGATCACTCTCAATTATCCACATGTTTAGCACTTCCTTGCATGCCTTAACAAGGGGGCATGCACATCTGCATGACAAATAAAAAGTGTGTATACACATTCAATTTTGCATTTCCTTTACTCTAGTAATTTTATGCATTACTAGAATAAATGGGGGTAAATATAGACACTAAAATTTAACCAATAAATTCTTAACAATGCTTGTTCTTGACACCTTTACCTTATTTAGATAATTCACCATTTCAATAACACATAATATCCAAGAAAGCATTCAAAGTATTGTAATAACTAAAAACATTTTCCATACTTCCCTATTCATCTATATTCAGTAGATACTTTACTATCACTTTATTTTAAAAACTTCTATCTTTTTAGGATAAGTGCACACTAGATAGATAAGAGCACACTATGTACCTATCTGGTAGTGAGGACTTATCTTCCACACTCTAATGACTTTCTTTTCAACATGACACACTTATTAATGGCTTTCCTATGCATATCAATAGGTTGGTTATCAAAAACATTTTAAACATATCTATATAAAATCACATCAAGGGTCACACTTTAAAGGACCTAGAAATCACTTAGAAGGCATCTCTCTTTTTTATTTTAAAAGCATCCAATTTTTGAGTAAATATCTCTATTTTAATTATATTATAATTTTACAATCCTTGGCCAAGTCTAATATTTTTTATTTCAGGTTGAGGTCATCCTTTTTCAAGCACTCTAATCAAATTTTCTATTTTCATTAATATCATCATCCCTAAAGGGATAAATACATCATCCTGAGGCCCTTTGGGTTATGTAGGCAACACTCAGTCAATAAAGAGTTTTATAGGATATCTCAATCATTCCCACTTACCCCATTTTCCCCCTTTTGTATTTTATCTCATTTTTTATGATTTTACAGGATTAGGGCTCTAATTTTATAGGTATTTCATGCATCAATTTAGTCTCCACATAGAAATAGTTTGTATATAGATGCAGGTGCAAAAACCTAAATTTTTATGTCTAGTGTACAGTCTGATATGACAAAGTCATGGTACACATATAATAGTATATACTGCACTATTGTCTACCCCCTATGGACTTGTCTCAAAAGATAGTGATCTAGTGTTTTATAATACATTTGTATTCATAAGTATTTTTATACAATCATAATTTATGAAAAGTGAATACAGTCTAAAATAAATCAGTGGTAATAATAATTCTCTAACCCTAACCCTAGTTTCTATTTTTAAAAATCTACAAATTTTTTAAATTATATAGATCTCTATATTTTATTGTATTTTATCTTATATATCATCCTAGATCAAATTACAATAGTTTACATTTCCAATTAGAGTTAATTATAATTCATAATCAATTCTAGTTTGAACACTAGTTCCCCTTTGAAAAGCAAAATGTGTGAATATGTTGATTCTAGTGTTAATAATGCAATTTCTTCTATTTCAATAAATTTTAATATGCCCTTTAAATTAATGATATTGCAAATACCAATGAATCTCCCAAGCCTATCATACTTAAAAATTAATTTATTCCTAAAACTTCTTATCCTATTTGGAATAGTGTACCAATAGATAAGATCAATAATATTATTCAACCCATAAATGAACTGTTAAATAACCTTAACACACCTTCTTAAGAAATTATATCTATAATTCATTTTCTAGGTGTTTTTCAAGATAAAACTCATCAATTATCCTTATAAAGTAAAGTGTATCATGGATGGGTTGACTCTAATGCAATCCATGGTAATCTTATTATGTGTAATATTTTGTATGCACCCTTACCCTCAAATTTTCAAATCCTTACATTTTACATATTTTATGGAAGAGGGGACCCTTATTTGCATCTTAGATATTTTTGAGAATCTATGAATGGTTACAATGGTAGTTAGCTATTATTACAATTATTTCTTAAAATCCTAGAAGGATGTGCCCTTGCTTAGTTTCATTCCCTTCCTAGTGGATCCTTAACTACCTATATATAACTAGAAGAATTTTTAATACAATATATTCAAAATAAAAGACCTAGGGTCACTTATGAAAAGTTACCATCTTTTCACCAAGGCAGGTTTAAACAAGTTTGAGATTATATCCTATAATTTAAAACTACTATACATCAATTAATCTATTAACCAACCAATTTGTAAGTACAATATATTTTTTATAGTGGTTTAATTAATCCATTAAAAGATAAGTTACTCTATTATAAATTTGAATCATTTATAGCTCTTTGTTACTAGACCTTAACATTATAATAAAAATTGGGTTTTGTTCAAGCGTAAAATAATATTAATGGGAACATTGAATGACATAAAGAAGATTCACATACTGAAGTCCACTCAAATCATGTTTATGCACACATTCTTAAACAAGTACAAGGATTAAATTTTTAAAATGTTTATACAAGTGTATACACTAAATCATTCATTAATAAAAAGGTACCCATTAATGTTAGTCAATCTACTTACAATATTGTTAAAGTATTACATAAAAGAAAATAATTTATTTCAAACCATATTAATCATAATCATTCATTTATGTCAAAAATGATGCAATCGCTAAAATTCACTTACAATGATCATCAATGTGATATTTTAAATACATTGTTAGAGAAAATGTTAATCAAATTGTACCTTAATTATTATCATCCTCCTTACTGTTTGTAAAAAAATAAAAGGCCAACCATTTTATACTTATCATGGCATTAATGGACATCGTGATAATGATTGTTATGCATTACAAGAAAAGCTAAAGGAACTTGCAAATAAGTAAATTATCTGATTCCAAAATTTTGATAATAAGTTACACAAATTTTCATCTATGGCTTCAAAAACTCAAAATATTAATAAATACATTTTTCAAAAAAATCATATACATGATGAAATGGTTTTAAATAATTTTATTAATACTTAAGCTAATAACACCGTTGATATCTCTCAATTTGATAATACTAATAATGAAAAGGCATTCGCACAAGAAATTCCTATAGTAAAAAATTTAAAATAACAACCAAGTTATCCATGTAAATGTAGATTTTTAAATCAAATAAATGACAATATGAGCATAATGAAATACATAACAACCCAAATATTACATGTGCAAGCAATAAGATCACAAATGATTATTCGACATTCCTTTTTCCATCTAGTTGGAAATTATCTTAAGAAATATTAAAAGATAAAAAAATTGAAAGCAAATATAAATGAAATTATGATGGGAAGCTCATTCTTTTTCAACTAACTCTATGACCAATCTAATAAAAAATAAGGGTTCATTAGGCCTAATCACAATTAGGTTTTTAAATTTAATAGGCTTGTAGTCTTTAAATATGGATTTTTTACTCACAAAATTTTCAAACTCATAATACAAATCTCACCATACCTTTGTAATAAATTAGAATACATTTACCTTAAAATTTCTATCCTCAATCAACTAATTCTTTTCTCTTGTTATGTATGGTTTTTTAAGACAACATCAAAATAGTCAAATGAGACCTTATTCTTTAAAAATGTCTTAACTCACTTTAGTATTACACTTTTATCTTAAGAGTATCAACTCAATTTAGATGCCTAGTTGTGTTAATAGTGGTCCTTAATTCCTCTTTATGCTTTCCTACTTGAATCATAAATTTTAGCCTTCCTTATTAATCTTCAAACAAAAATAGAAGCACCATCCTTTGATATTATCTTTCTAAACCTCTATTAGGTATGTTCACACATTCTATTTGAAAATTATTCAAAAATAAAACTCCTCACACAATCCATATTAATTTTACATTCATTTATATGTTACACAACTAAATATATAGGCCTTTATCATTAATTATACATAATGAAGGATCAACTTGTAGAAAACAAAGTTTCCAATTAGGCCTAATGGTTCTATCATTCTTTGACAATTATGAATTCCTCTTTGATTAGTGATTATGTGAATTCAATAGGATACTTATATCAAATTCAACCTTATTTGACCTTATACATTGGTCTTTACCATTTATTATACTCAATCTTTGAATAAAACATAGAAAATAAAGTTTTAGGCTTTATTTCCTTATGCTTGTAGGAAACACATTCATGAATATATTATTTTATAAATAATTTCAAGACCTAAAAACATTTGAATAATTTAAAGGAAACTTTAAATCACCTACCTATAAAATTTAAATTAATTTTGAGTATTCATTTTAAAGTTATACCCTTTTCAGTCTTCCCAAATAGGGTTTTGGCTTGTCTTTATAACTATAGGTCTAAATTTTATCAATTTCTTCCCCTAAAGGTGTCCAAAACTCCTAAAACCACTTTTATTAATTCAAATACGACCTTATCTACCTATCCACAAAGTTCAACAAATTTAAAGGGCTTATTTTCAAGATAAAAGGTTTTTAGTGCCCCCAAAACCCTAGTTTTCTAAACAAGGTTGAGAGCTATCTTTTTGAGAGAATTTAAATTTTAAGATTTGTGATTATTTTTTATTATAAAATGACCTACACACCTATAAAATACTATACCAAATAATTTTATTACTTGATCTACCCTTAAAGTGAATGAAATATAACTTTTTTCTTGATTGTTATACTTGAGATTATGTATTCTATCTATAACAAAACAATGAGCATTAAACCAATGAAAAATTAAACCCTAAGACTTGTTTGGGCCTTTTTGGGATGGATGGAGACTCTAATTATATCTATTTTACAATCCTAATCACTTTTAATCCATGAACATTCTTGAAAATTCATAATAAACCTATTTTATCAAATTGTGCATAATTCAAAATTTTGTTTCTTAAACTTTTGTAACATGAAAAACATTACAACTATATAAACTGATAAAATAAAGATGATAGAAACAATCACTTGCTCATAAAAATACTTGAAGATTAATTCTCATATTATTATTATTATTATTATTATTATTATTATTATTATTATTATTATTATTATTATTATTATTATTACACACACAAATATATATATAAACTTTCTTACAAAATCCTACAGACTTGAGTTCCTTTCTCTATTTTTATTTCTTCCCCTGAGCTCCTTCCTTCTTTTCCTTGCTCTTTCTTGAGATTTATTTATACTTTATTGATGCTTTGTTTGACTATTCAAGATTATATAATGTATATACTTGTTAGATTATTGCTTTATGCTACAATAATCTCTCCATCATTTTAGAGCTTATCCCAATCATGTTTGTAACAACCCACTAGGATCTACCTAAAAATACATGATTTTTTTTAAATAAACATATATAACAAAATATATTATATTACAAGCCTCTAATTGAGATCATATGAAGTACTAAAGTTTGATAATAGAAAAAAAATCATATTACATCATATATCATGGATCTATAACATCATGAAAGCATATCATAATGCAAATATATAAAGTAATTATATTAATTCAACCATAGCTAATACAAGTCTATAGCCACCATTGTCAATGAAAAATAATAAATAATTATAAATCTTCATGATAATTTTTTATAGTAAGTATAATACAATAAAATGTATGTATAATATATATGGCTCCCCTGGAGAATAGTTCCCTAACTCAAGTATATGTGGTAATCTCAAGTGTCATCTCGATAAGTAGTACTATTGTGGGGAGGGAAAGCATCATCTAAGCACTTTTCCACACCAACCATGGACCAAATATCCCCTATACTAATCCCATTAGGAAATGGACCTCCATTTATAGATGAGTAGATAGTGATGGAACAAGAATTTAGAGAGATAAGCAAGTACATGTGTGCTATATGATTTACAAAACTAAACATGCAGTGTATCATAGAAAACTCAATCTATTATAAGATATCACAAAAACATGTAAATCATACTCATGAATTGATAATGTCTCACTAAACATAATTTAGCCAAAGCTTTAAGAATAGTAATATAAAATCAATCTATAGATCAATCAAATTCATACACCACTTGATCAAACTAACTTTATCTGGCATTGTGATGCTAGTAAGCCAATAAAGTCCATCTCACTCCTTACTCAAAACTAGCAATGGAGATTGGTCAAATACAATTCAACCACAAGATTCATATAATTTACATCCTAATAACAAACACATCATGTAACATGATAAACATAGGAGTAACCAAGCATACATTTATTCTTTCAAACGTATGAATGAATCTTACATTATTTTCAATCCAATACTAGAAATAATGATTACAATTAACACCATTTGGATAAAATACATAATAAACTATAGATTCTAATTATCATAATACATTTCCATACATGATAAAACCTATGATAACCCATATTACCATAGTCCAGTGTTTTTAAGCATAACCACTAAGTTTCATAACCAGTCAAATAATGTAGCCACAATTTTATGAAAACCTAAGCTTTTATTCAACCAACCAAGTATAAATAAGCAATTATAAATTCATACAAAACATAGAATTCTAATTTCCTATGTTCTAAGAGTCTTACTTACATGATCTCATAAATCTCTAATATACATATTTCTTTAATATAGATTATAACCCAAGTACACACCCCATTGTACTAATATATACTAATAAGCACATTTACACCTATTTTCCCATGAAGCACTCTATTAATAAACCATAAATACATAACTTGTTATAATTTTATACTCCATGTGATAGGTTTTGTATTATAAGATATATATAACAAGTGATCTCAAATATGTCACTAGGTTTATCTCATGATACACAAATGCTATGTTTACCTATGGCACTTTTACTTCCAATTAAGAAAGCTTATCATAAAATGTGTAACATTTTCAAGGACATATGGTGCTATTATCTCCAATTATTTGTAAATCAACTAATTATGTCACCATATGTGGATCAATCAAACTATGGTTTTTATGTAAATCAACTATGTTTTATAACATATGGTAACATTATATATTCAATTTAAGTTCATGCTTTCTAAAAAAAACTTTCATATATCATATGGAAACATCATATAAACCATGGTTCTTAATAAAAATAACTTTCTAAAGGACTTATGATTTACAATGCATATTTCTAATTAAATTCCATGCTTTTTATATGAATTTTGGCACTTCTGTATAATCTATGGTGTTATTATAGACAATCCACACTCTCAGGATTGATTAAATAGTGATGAAACATATAATAATATGTCAGTTTATCATCAGTTTTGTAAATTTGATTTAATAGAATCATTGTATTCCTAAATTTGGTGATGCCATCCAACTAAGGTGACCCAACACTTTAAACATAAAACATAAATAAATTTGGAGGATTGTGGCATCTTATAAATGTCACAAGATGAGAATAGAGTAAAGAAAATACAACTTAAAATCATAAATATTCTTTAAGCATGGTTTAAGTGATGCCAAGAGGGAATAAAATTCCAGCAACTTAGTAGGAGATGACTTCCATACAAAATAGTGACACCATAACAAGATATGGTTACACAAATTAAAATATATACATATCATCAAGGTTCAGTAACTTAACATAGATTATCAAAAACATAAACAGTCCATTCTATATTTCATAAATCCATTA
>JARHVA010002089.1:382500-590000 GCA_037957365.1 Torreya grandis | reverse complement strand
AGTCTTCAACCTTTGTTGGATGTATTTAGGATATATGTACATTGGGTTAAGGATAAAATACATTTACCACATGTTTATACTTTAATGACCTTTTACAAAAGGATCCATCCTTTGATAACATGTGAAAAAAATTTAATCTCCTAATGACAAATTTCAAACTTTTGAATTGCTCATTTTGGTAGGAAAACCAAAATAGAGCATATATGATCAAATTTATAAAGACTAAAAATTGACATTCCTCTAACATGGCAAAGTAGGGTCTTCTATACTTAAACATGACCATTACAAGACAAATTAAAGCATGAAAAAGCTTCATATTGAAAAAAACATGACCCCTTAGACCTTTATAAGATAAAAAATGTATAAAATTGAACCTTATTACTAATGCACCTGCACCAGACTCCCAAACTTGCAAAGATTCATGAGTTCATGCTCATGTTACTTCTATGTTTCTCTCAGCTGATATAAATAGAAAAAAATCATACATATATTCTTCAACTAGTTACTCATAGATGTGGACATGTTCCATTAAACCATACTTAGTTCTTATCTTTATTTCCGTATTCAATGTTACACCTGCACATGAAACAAAATTATTAAAGTAATAAATCATTTCTTTATTATACCTTTGAGGCATCTTCCACTCTTCTTAATTGTTAGCATGTTGGTCATGCTTCCCACTATCATGATGGACTTTACAATGTCTATTTTTAACTATTTTTATGTTGATCCCCTATTTATGTTAAATAACTTGTACTTGAGTCACTTTATCTAACTCTTATTTCATGAAAACATATATATTGTTATCATCAATCAAATTTAATTTTACTCATCTCTAAATTTAGATTTTTCTTCACATGTTTGTGCTGACAACTCATTCCATTCATTCCTAACACTTGCAATGTCAAGTTCCTTTATGCATTATTTATTGATAGATTGTGCTCCACCAAAATTTAACTTATCAAAGACTTCATTATCATTACTCAAATTCTACCCATTTCCTTCCACTCTCAGCTCTTCATGTCTATTATTTTCCTTCAGCTTTTCTTTCACACAAGACACCATTTCTTCATACTAAGCATCTATTTGTTCTCTCATGGATTGCTCATAACTATTTTTCCCCTTGTTATGAAAATTTATTTTAGTTTTTGACATGAGAATCTTGTCATCTTGTTTTCCTTCAAGAAAACTTCTTTATTTTCACTCATCTATTACTCTTAATTCACCTTCTTGAGTTTCTCACATGACATCAACTCTTTGTGTTTAATTATTGACTAATCTTCCTTATTCTTTTCAAATTTTGAGACCTCAAATTAGGCACCCTCTTCAACATCCTAATACTTATAATTACACACTTAAATAAAACATTAAAATCAAAATATTGAGACTTTATTTCCTCTACAATTTCCTTCTAGGGTTGCTCTTCTATCACCCTTAGCATCCTTTTCAATCTTTTGATTTCTTGCTACCTTTTTTCTTTTCTATAATCTACTTAATTGGCCACTTGATCACATTTTCGAATTCTCTAAAAAATCCTTATCTTGATTGATTTTGGATTGATTCTTCCAAACATTGTATTAAACTTGCCAAGGTCTACTTCATCTCATCTATTTTATTTTACATATTCTCTTCTTTTCTCATCTAGTTCTTCTTTCTTTGTAATTCCTTAATTTATCTTTTTCTACTCCTTATGTCTCACCCAAATTCTCTATTAGGTATTTCAACACTTCATCCAAGTCTATTTCACCTTGGATCTCACCTTTATGTCTATTTCACCTTCGATTGTTTTCTCTTTTTAATCTTCACTATGCTATTTTTCCACTTTCTTAAGCCTCGATGGGCTTTAGGAATACATAATTTTCTTCAACTCTTTTTTTTCTCAATCACCTTCAGACTTATTTTCACTACAACATGAAATTATGCAAACTCATACTTTACCAAGAGTTTATGCTAAGATTTGATACTAAAATTAATGGTAACCTCACTCTTTTTCAACTGACTCTATGACCAATCTAATAAAAAATAAGGGTTTAATAGGCTTGATCACAATTAGGTTTTTGAATTTAATAGGCCTGTAGTCTTTAAATATGGATTTTTTACTCAAAACATTTTCAACCTCATAATACAAATCTTACCATACCTTTGAAATAAATCAGAATACATTTACCTTAGATTTTTTATCCTCAATCAACTAATCCTTTTCTCTTGTAATGAAGGTTTTTTAAGACAACATCAAAATAGTCAAATGAGACCTTTAAAAATGTCTTAATTCACTTTAGTAATGCACTTTTATCTTAATAGTATCAAATAAATTTAGATGCCTAATTATTTTAACAGTGATCCCTAATTACTCTTTATGCTTTCCCACTTGAATTGTAAAATTTAACCTTCCTTATTCATTCTCAAACAAAAATATAATACACAATCTTTTGATCTTATCTTTCTAGACCTCTATTAGGTTTTTTCATATGTTTTATTTGAAAAAATATTCAACAATAAAATTCCTCACATGATACATAGTAATTTTACATTCATTTATATGTTACATAGCTAAGTATACATGCCTTTGTCATTAATTATACTTAATGAATGATTAACTTGTAGAAAATAAAGTTTTTAATTAGGCCTAAAGGTTCTATCATTATTTGACAATGAAAAATTACTATTTGATCAGTGATTATGTGACTTAAACAATATTATTATATCAAATTACACCTTATTTTTCCTAATACATGGGTCTTTATTAATTATTATACTCAATCCTTAAACAAGACATAGAAAACAAAGTTTTAGGCCTTATTTCCTTAGGCCTACAGAAAATACAATCATGAATGTATTATTTTATAAATATTTTCAAGACTTTAAACCATTTAAATCCTTTAAATTACCTCATAAATCACCTACCTATCAAATTTTAATGAATTCTAAGTATTCATTTTTTTTAAATGCCCTTTTTAGTCTTCCCAAATAGGGTTTTAGCATGTTTGTATGACTGTAGGTCTAAGTTTTGTGAATTTATTCCCATAAAAGTGTATAAAAATCCTAAAACCACTTTTATTACTTAAAAAAAACCTCCTATACCTATCCAAAAAATTTCAAAAAAATTAAAGGGTTTGTTTTCAATTTATAAGGTTTTTAGTGTCCCCAAAACCCTAGTTTTTTAAACAAGGCCGAGAGCTATCTTTTTGAGAGAATTAAAATTTTAGGACCTGTTTGTGATTATTTTTTGTTGGAAAAATACATAAACATATATAAACTAATATCCCAAGTAATTTTATGACTTGATCCACCTTGTAATTGAATTAAATACAACTTTTCTTTTGATTGTTATACTCTATATTGTGTATTTTATTTGTAACAAAATAGTGAACATTAAACCAATGAATAATTGAACCCTAACACGTGTTTGGGAATTTTTGGTATGGATGGAGACTCTCCTTATATATGTTTTACAATCCCAATCACTATTAATCCATGAACATACTTTGAAAGTCACAAGAAACCCACTTTATCAGATTGTGCATAATTCAGAATTATGTTTCTCAAACTTTTTTAACATCAAAATCATTAAAACTATATGAACTGAGACAATAAATATGATAGAGATAACCACTTACTCATAACACTGATTGAATATTATTTATCATAAAATTATTCTTATATATATATATCAAAACTTTGTTACAAAACCCTATAGACTTGAGCTCTTTTCTCTATTTTTTATTTCTTCCCCTGAGCTTATTCCTTATTTTCCTCACTCCTTGAGATTTATTTAGAATTTATTACTTATTTTTTTAATGATTATATCTTATTTGATGTCTATACTTGGTATATTCTTGTGTATACTATAATAATATCTCCATCATTTTAGATCTTATCCCAATCATGCTCAATTTAGCCTTCCACCTTTTTTGGATGTATTTAGGATAGATGTATATTGGGTTGATGATAAAAGGCATTTACCACATGGTTATAATTTAATGAAATTTTAAAAAAGGATACATCCTTTTACAAAATGTGAAAAACTTCCAATCTCCTAATGACAAATTTTAAATTTTTGAATTGCTTATTTTGACAAGAAAACCAAATAGAGCCTATACAATTAAATTTACAAATACTAAAAATTGGAATTATTATAACATGGAAAAGCAAGGTATTATATACTTAAACATGACCATTACAAGACAAATTGAATCATGACAAAGCTTCATATTGATCAAACCATGACCCCTTAAACCTTTATAAGACAAAAAATGTATAAAATTGGGCCGTCTTACTAATGTCCCTACATCAAAATACATATCCATGTATAAACCTATCATATATATATATATATATATATATATATAATTTCAAAAAATTAATACACAAACCAACTAACATTTATCAATTAATAATAGGCCCTGGGCCTTGAGTAGCTAGTGCATAATCAATAGCAATATTTGTATCCCTATCATCTATTAATGGACCTCAAGATGTCAAAGTACTACCTGCATCTCATGACCTCAATCATGACCTCTTCCTTTCACAAGCCTCGTAGGCCACCAAATTCTCTCATACGGTCACATATTCACCCTAAATTTGAACATAATCTATAAAAATAGTCACACACAAGTCCAATGTCCCTAAAGGTTGGGGAATTTTCTATTGGGTTAGCTGAGCCTAGAGTGGATCTCATTCAATCACCAACACATCTCCTTCCACTCTCAATGACTCTAATATATTTTATTCTAGCACATAAGTTTTTTTTATTTTATTTTTTAAATATATATTAACAAAATCATATTACAAGATGGTACCCCCAACTAAATATTGTATGGGTAATGAGAAACATCGAGACAAGGGAATTGGAGAGTACCAAATCCCCTAGCTCATATCACAATTATTAGTATCCATACGTGCAACATGAAGAACCTACTCTCTATCTTATCTAAACCTCTCTTCTTCATTTTTCATGCCACTATACCATCGAACCCCAAGGTCTCTTCTATAGCTAGTCTTAGCCAAATTATTATCCATATAGTTTAAGGCTCTACCAAAATATATTAAGATCACATCATCCATTTCCTACCACATTTATTTAATTTGTGTCATAAAAAAATTTAATCTCCATGCATCCAAAGCAAAATTTCTCATACAATCCAAAGCTCCAATCAAGATTGGAGAGTCAAATTCAATAATTATATTTTGGTGTCTTTGGTTAATATCCCAAATCAAGGTTGATATTATAGCTAAAGCTTATGCTTCATTATCGGTGGCCCTACCTAGACCTTGAAATTCCCAATACAAGATAGTCCTTTCATGATTTATGTAGACAACCCCAATTTCAATTCTACTTGGGTTAACCTTTGAGGCACCATCAATCTTACATTTTATCCATCCTTGTGAGGGTGCTTTCCAACATGCCTTATCCTACCCCTATGGTCTGGTCAAATCCTTCTCCATTTTCCTTGAGTCATCTTGGAAGCCTGATTTAAAGTGCAGGGCAATAATTTCCATAACCTTGCTCCAAATGACCTACCAAACTCCATCCATAGAATATGATACTTCTCTAAAACATTTACCATTTCTCTCCAGCCATACCTAACATCAAATGAAATTTAATTTGAGTTTCCACCTAGTACAGAGAGAATCAATTTTGAATTTTCCTCTCCTTCATCTTTCCTAAATATTAATCTAGTTCAAATCCATATCATCTCTAATTTTATGAGCTAAGAACCATCTCTCCCATATTTGATGAGTGAAAGTGTAACCAAACATCAAATGTTCAGTTATTTCATATATATTTTAGCATAGAACACATTGAGAAGGGATGATGAAATTTATGCATCAAAGGTTATTAAAGGTGAGAATTCCATTGTGCATAAATTACCAGGTAAAGAAGTTTAATTTCAACTATGGGCTACCAAATATTTCTCCAATCCTCCATAGGAAATACAAGAGGAGGAGGATCAAAAAAGAACTTGTCATATCCATCCTTTATTTTATAGACACCAAGTTTCTCATGGCCCCAAGCAAATTATTCTACTAGGATGTTAGTTAGAGTTGGAATCTACTCTAGAGTGATTGAAATTGACCACTCATTCAACTTATTTGGTTGCTTAAACTTATAGTGTCTCATGTTACTTATGTAGAGATAATTTTCACCCTTGATCCAACCCTTACTTTACATGGATGTTTTGATGGGATGTAATTCAGTAAATTTTACAATTAGAGGAGGATTCTAATCCCAAGAGTCTATCCAAAAATAAGCTTTATCTTTGGTTCTAACTTTCTAAAATAGATCATCTTTCACAACCTAAGATCCTAACTTTAGATCCTTCCAAGATAAAAAACCATTGGCTCCTAGAGAGAAGTGGATTAGCTCATACAGAGCATCATATCCAAGTATTTGATGGTAAGGACTTGGCTGAATAGAGAGGTGGGCTATGAGATCCATCTCTAGTAGATTTTTTTAGTCAATGCTTTGTTATTGATTTTAGATCTTCTCAAACTAGGGCCCCTCTTCCCCTTGGGTTGGGTAACTTTCTCCCAACCAACTAAGGCTCACTTCCTCTCTTATTTTACTCCACCCCAAAGGAAATTTCTAACCATTTTATCTAGTTCCTTCCAAATGGTGATCAAGGTAGCTAGGATGGATAATTTATATATTGACATGGCATGTATAATAGATTAAATAAAATTTAAATATCCCCCAAAGTTTAACCTTTTATAGGTCCAGTGACCAATCCTTTCTCTTATTTGGTCAAGAAGAGTCTTCCAAGTATCAATTTCTAACTTTTTAAAATGTAACATAATACTAAGATAAACCACAAGAAGAACCCTCTTCATAAAACCCAAAATATATACTATTCTATTCTGGAACCTCTGATCAAGATTGAAAAAAATAATCTTGGATTTTTTATTATTGATAACTTGATCTATGGCCCTAAGGTAAATGTAAAGAGTATTTTTTATCATGCAAGATTTCCTACAGTTGGAATCTTCTATCAATATAGTGTCATCCAAAAACTATAAATGAGATAATATTTCCTCACCCAACTTGATTCCTATTAGTAAACCTTGTTGTCTTCAACTCGAGATGAGTCTCCCTAAGCCTTTTGATAAAATGATAAAAAGGTAAGTGGAGCACAAATGAACCTGGTGAATACCATGAGTGGTGCTAAAAGGGTTTGAGGGAAGGCCATTAATTACCACTATAAAGGAAGGAGAAGAAACATAAATCATAATCCATTCAATACACTCTTGAGAGAAACTAAAGACTACCAATATTTTTGACAAGAAGCATCAATCAACCATGTCATAAGCCTTGGACATGTCTGATTTGATAAACATGCTACTATTGTCAGATGATTGCTTATAATGAATTACCTCCTGGGCTAAGGTCACCCCATCCAAAAATTTGTCAACCCTCAACAAATCCCTCTTATTTAGGAGAGATAATATTATGTAGTAGAGCTTTCATTCATTTAGCCATAATTAAAGTGATGATTTTTTAGATAACATTATAGAGGGAAATAGGTCTAAAATCTAATAAATGCACTCCCTCCTCTTATTTTGAAAGTAAGGCAATGAAATTGTGATTCAAGGCTTTGAGAATTTTTTATTCACTCTAGATTCCTCGATAATAACCAAGACATCTACCTTCAGGGTTTCCCAAAAGTGATGAAAAAACTCAATTGGGAAACCATTTAGACCTAGTGTTTTACTAGTGCTCATTCTAAAAACAACATGTCGCACTTCCTCTCCATCTATGGGTTCACAGAGATTTTGGTTTTCAACCTTAGAGACTAAAGATGGGATAGCAACAAAAACTTCTTCCATGGTTACTTCCTCATACACCTTATGAATATGGTTATGAAATAATTAACATAATGGAGCAACATATCAAAAATCATATCAGAAGATTAGTCATTTTGATCCATAAGAATTTTCATTCTAGTCATTTATCTCCTAGTGTAGGTAGCTCATTAGAAAAAAATTATGTTTCTATCACCCTCCAAGAGCCATGTGATTATTTCTCTCTATTTCTAGTATATATCCTCTTGAATGTCAATCTCTTCAACTACTTAATGGAGTTCATCAACCTCTTACTTGAGTTGATATGTTATAATCCCTTCCCTAAAATCCATTTGCACCTCATCTCATCTAAAAACCAAAGAGGCCTTTGGAGCTTGAAAATTTGATTTTTTAGCTTTCTTCCATTGTTTGAGATGGTCCTTGACAAACTATAGTTGATTATGTATAAATAACATGGTTATACCATGAGAAGGCTGACCGTCCTCCCACCAAAGTGGAACTTTGGTTTGGACTTCCTTCTTTTTCAACTAAAAAAAATCAAATTTAAAAGGCCTATGGATATTACCTATCCTTGGTCCTCCTTATAATAGTAGCACATATGTTTTTATCTCAATAACATCCATATTAAATAAAGGGTCATGTGACCCTATCATGTCCACTCTCTCTATGATCCCATCTAGAATAACACTATCATGCATGTCTTGTCAATGCATGTAATTTCAAATCTATAATAAGTGACCAATACTCATCACTTCCTACATCAATCCACTAAATAATATAAATATTAAATTAAATAAAAAAATCACATCAATAATTACACAACATATATACCTATCGTCCACTACCACAAGGGCCTCCACCATGACTATTGTTGGATCCATTGCTACTACAATAAATATGTGTGGTTATCTATGTTTATACCACTACTGAGTATATTCATCTATACATACCACATCATCTACATCTAGGATATCTAATATTGTCTCTCTAATCAATAGGTACTGGAGCTAACTCATCACCTATAAGTTGAACTCGCTCCCCCTCTCTCAAATGGGCCCTAACCAACCTTAGCCAAATCACTAGCACTAGTGGCACTCCCTAAACCACACCAAACTAATGAGTCAATTGTTCCATATTAAATCACTCATATACACCATAAAATTGGTCATGAATCTAATAACTCACTCGTATATGTTATAACTCCACAACATCTTCCCTCTAACCCTCAAAATAATGATATAACCTCCATATAATATCAGATGATGTAAACAGATCTAATATATGTTAAAAAATTCATAACACTACTCTAAATGACACATGTTTTGGTCACCTACCTCCAAACACACATATATGGATGTGCCAATCCATCAATGACTTCCCAATAAGCTTAATAGCCACTATATGCTCATAAGCCCAACAATGCAACAATGTTGTGGAACCCAATCCTCTAATGTATCCCTCTCAATTAAATCAGTGTAAATCCATATATAAGTGGGACAACATGGTAAAACCCCATGAATATCTAATCTCATATTCCTTCATACACTGTAATATCAATTAGCATGTATGAGATAATTACACCTCCCCCATCAACAACAACAAAAGTAGTTAGCAATGCACATAAGAAAATTTACAGCCATGAAACCCCTGAAACTATAATATTAAATAAAAAATGGTAGTATCCCTATCACTATATCCATTCCCTCTATCCTTCCTATTCATGTAACTATGGGCTTCATAAATAATAATTATCATCTCTACCTCAACTTGAATACCCACAATTGGTAATCATAAAATACAACATATCCTCTAAATTAATAGTCATCTCTCACGTGAACAACCAAAATGTGAAAGCATCTAAATCCCACCTCTCTACCAAATCCCTCATAATATTCATATCATATGGCATTAGGTCTAAATGACCTATGTGACCCAATCTTGTAGCATCAATAATGGTAGTTTCCTCATTTGACAATGGTAAACCATGAACAGTCTACATAATGTGTTGTCTATGGAACTCCTTGACACTAAGGTCACCCTAAAATCACAAAAATGCATAAATTTCAAAAATAAAACTCCATGACATCCAAAATGATAATATTAATTTATAATTTTTATTTGGATAAGGCCGCATAGCTCTAGAAAACAACACTGATAAGGCCACATTACATAGGATGTCAACATGGACAAGTTCGCATTGTATTAGACAAGGCTACAACAAGTCCAAACAGAATCAACCATGGTGGGACAAAACCACAAAGCTCAAATAATGCAATAAATTTTCAAAAATATTAAAAAATATATATATATAATATTTACTATGGATTCCTCACTCACTAGATTAGGCTTTATATTTGCCTCCACTGTCGCCTGTACTCACTCAAATCGTGTCAATAATACTAATCTCCTTTACAAAATTTTCACCCTATTTTGACCAATTCTCAAATTATTACTATTATTTTAAAATTCAAATTAATATTAAAAACAATTTTAATCTACCTTTTTATATTTTCTATTATCCTAAGGTTACACCTTGCCAACATGGCACTTATGCCAATCGCTATCAACAAAAATGAAAACTACAATATCTCACACAATCTTTATCTAAATCACTTGCCGTCAGATTCATTAGAATCCTAATGACATCATATTTTGCATCATATTGATTTTGATATTTATATTGGCATTTTCAAAATTACCAAATATTTACACAACACTTACCAATCATTTTTTATTCAAGTATTATTGCTCAACTCCTATCTCAAAGCACACTCAATTTTATCTTATTCTCTTTTCAATACCAATGATTCATTAATATTATCCTTTTTCTCAAAATGGTGGAAAACATATATTTCCATACACTAAAATATTTAAATATTTGTACAATAGGTAATACATACTAAATATAATATATGTTCACACTCTAAAATATAAAAAATCATCAATACTATGACGTCAAGTCAATTATCAAGCATAAATTTACAAATTATGGAGGAATTTAGTATTTTTATGAATTGTTCTATAAAATGTCAAATCATTCAATACAATATACAAGGGTGTAATATTGGTTCATGTCCCCCTCTTTTGAAAATTTTAAAATAATAGCACTTCAAATTTCAATAAATAATTTCAAATTTCAAAGTTTCAAAGATAACAAGTTCATAAATTGAATCTAAATTTATCTACAATGGTGTGATTCATATAGTGAAAAGTGGGCCATATTTTATTCTAGTAACACCCAACATATATGGGTGCACTTTTAAGAACCTAGTGTGTGATTCCCTCCCCTTTTTTCTCTTTTTCCTATTATAGTCCAGTGACACTCGACGTTATAGAACTCTACTATTCATTAATGTGTTATTCACAAGTGAAACCATATTATTGTCTAGTTCAAATGCTTCACTCATTAAGATTTGATCACTCCCAAACTCACCACAAGTTCTAGCTCCACGAGTTGGTATGGTTATGGTATAAAGACACCCAATGGCCTACCACTCATTCTTTTTACCACTTTCAAAATTGTTGTTTCTCCTTAGATAGGAATAAAACAACGTAAAAATCACCTTATATTCACTTTCAAGTGAAAAACTAATCAGATTGCACACTCTTTTAGGATTCACATCTTGCATGATCAATCTTCACATCAAAATACAAAGTGTGTATACACACTTAGTTTCACATTTAATTTACTCTAGTAATTTCACTTCATTGCATCACTAGAATAAAATTAGGGAAAATTTAGATACCTAAATTTGACATAATCTCATCCAAAATATACATTTTTACATAACTTTGCTTATTTACACTATTATTTACAAACGAATGGCTTATTTGCATATCATGTTTTAACTTGTAGGCTTCACTCTTTATTTTTTAATTTTAGACCTACTATAAATCTATCTTATCTTCTCATATCCACCTCAGGGATCCCCAATTTTCATTCTAAGTATTTTTATTTGTGTTTTGATTCTTTTGGACAAGGCCACATTACTTGGACAAGACTGCATTACGACCATGTCCAAGTAATGTGAAATTTTCCCAATGTAGCTTGTGGGAGATTTTTTAGTTTTTATGTTTGTAATGGTATATTTTATGAATATTAGTATTTTTAAATTAGTTCCCTTACACATTAATAATCCCCAAATGCAAATTCAAGAGATTTATATAAGCAAGGGTCATGTTATGATCTAAAGGTTGATTCTCTATCATAACAAAAAACTATATAAAAGTTTATATCTGCTCACTAATAAAAAATTATTAATTATTTACAAATTCTAGAGTTTAATACATCATTCACATGCTTGTGTCAAGGTTATTTATAGGTGAATTAACATCTATCATTATATCCATGGTTTTATACACACATCTAGGATGGAGTACTACATCAATTTGAGGCTCATTTGGGTTATGTAGGTAACATTTAAATTACACAAGGTTTTATGAGGATAGCTTAGTTATTCCCCTTATATGTTTCCCTCCGTTGC
This sequence comes from Torreya grandis, assembly GCA_037957365.1. NCBI lineage: Eukaryota > Viridiplantae > Streptophyta > Pinopsida > Cupressales > Taxaceae > Torreya > Torreya grandis. The sequence continues at coordinate 577,716 of JARHVA010002089.1, read as the reverse complement.
ATTTGATCTCCTATTTGGTTTTTATGTAGGAACAAGGATTTATCCTTTGTAGGTCCTCCACATGGAATATCGGCATGCATAATTAATTAGTAAACCCTCATAGACTATTTCATAGACCTAGATTGAGAAATTAGTTACACAATAAACCAGGATAGGGCCATAGTGAATAGAGAATCCCACAATATACACATATCCTTCTTCTATGGACTTGTCCTAGTACAATTTAATTTCTTGCATTTGGTTACTACATAATACATAGGTCTTATCAAGCAATTTCCATTCATAGTTAGCATAAGATCTATTTTAAGGAAGTTTACATATCTGTAAGCCTATTTTCTATTTTTAGCAAATTCTAAATTTTGTTAAATTTTGTAGCATACTGTATTTTATTATCATATATGTATATTCCAGCATTTCAAATTTCAATAATTTAATTCTATAAAATTGGATTCATTTCAATTAAAATAGATTAAACACCTGCATATATTGATTATGGCCTTGGTGTAACTGAGATAACTTGATGTACTAGTCATAATTTCTAATAATATAATAGGTTTATTTGAATGATTTTACAAATCCATTCCAAGTATCTATAGTTGTGTCTAAGTCAACATCATCACATGCAATGCAGTAGTTATCCCACCATTTATTTACTAATAAATAAACTTTTAAAAGAGTGAATGTAATCTTTTATTAATTAAAGAATTGATTCAACACAAAGTATGAACCTATCAGATTAAACTAGTTATCTAGAGAATTTGCATCTAATTTTACTTCAAACATAGGGATGCCTAGATTGAATTGTACCTTGTAGGGTTTGTGAACACCAAAAGGTACTTGTGAATGGGAAATGTTTGAATGAGTTTGAACATGTTTTAAAAGTTGATATAATTAAACAAAAATACCTACTTGATCATTTTCATGACATTCTTCCAATTCTCCTTGTTGCCTTTACAAAGCATCCTCTATCATTTTTTGGAAAATGTCTAAATCCAAAGTCTATGTATGTGATCTACCTACATTTTAAGGACATGAAGGAAGGTATGATGAATGTTTATGGGTTTTATCCCTAAATTCATAGATTTATACCTCATATAAGTGGGTATAAAAAAATAAGGATTTTAGATATAACATCAATACCACTATGAGAAGATATAAAGTGTATGCATTCAAAAACCATGATCCAAGGCTTAAGATGAGATCCAATGGAAAACCTTAATTAATTTATTAAATGGGATATGTTCATAAGTGTATATTATATGATAAAGGCCAAAGGATATATCTAAGTGTAGTAATACAAGGGAATGAATAAAGAAGATAGTGGACACTAGATTAGGATTGTAATGATAAATTTATAATATGAAATTTTATGTACAAGATCTAATGGGTCATATATGTGATGTCTGCATACTCCTATTCTATCTTTGTACCACTAACTTATTGCAAAGAATAAAATAATTTATTACAAAGGTGATTTGGACCCTTATAAAAATTGGTAATATCCACTTCATAACCAATCATTAGTATATCAACATCTGTTGACATCATTGCAGAGCTACACAATATGATATTAATAATGTAAGAGATGTGTGATATCAAAAAAGAGGTGTGAGGACTTTATGGTATGCACACATGATTGGAATGATGTTAAATTTGGTGGCATAGTTATACATGATGTGGAGAAACACTGAGATTATGTAAGTTAATATGGTGGTTTAGATCCTCCTAGATCAATATCTACTTAAATTTTGTTCTAAAGGATTAAATTAATTGATCTTACAATTTCAAAATGGATCACTAGATGGACTCCTTCAATTCATTGTGTGTTCATTCATGTCCTATATACACAAATGTACATGTATTTATAGACTTCTAAAATTAAAATTAGGACCCTAATAATGATCAAAATGACACAAAATGAGTGGGAAAGGTTGATAAATCAAGTGCTCAAGGCATGAAAGATCCAAAACAAGGGTTAAAAGGACATGCCCAAAAATTGTTCTGGCAAAAATCCCATAAACCAAAGAAAATAGGGAAGGGGGTAGAGAGAGGAGTAGGGAGGAAAATACAAGGGGATATCCAAAAACATATGGATATATGCCAATAATAATCTACTATGAGTTGATAATTGACAAACACACAAGTACCCTAGAATAATGCAATTCTATAACTAATACCTACATGTAGTCATCTAAAATGTCACTTGAGTGCAATGAGTTTTACTTGAAACCACCCATCCCTAGCTTAGCCCTAAACATATTTTAGGACCTCTATAGATGCTTATCTAATTTTCATGTGGGCCACATGCATCCCTAGACATCTCAAAATTAGTCTCAGACCCTCCCTTAAGCATCTAGGCCCCTAGTACCTCAAATTCTACCACTTGGACATTAGCATCATACTTTAATACTATTGTCCTTCTCCTTTTTAACCCCAAGGGATATATTTTTAATTCTAAAGACACTTAGGGTTAACCTAGACCTATTTCAAACCCTACACAAGCAATAGATTAGTATATATACATGACTTTTAGCCTTTTTCAGTAAATGGAAATTAGATGAAATATAGAAAAACACGCTCATAACAGGTTATGCACAATCAAGGTCATTGATCCCTATTCTACCCTACTTTTGCATACAGTCATCTATAGCCATCCCAAAATTAGAATACACATATTTTCAATATCAAGCCTCACTCAAAGCACTCGAATTGGCATTCATAGTATCTTACCTTGCACTTACACCATCACTTAAGTGGGGAGAACTACATCAATCTTGATCTCTCCTCAGAGTATTGGTATGTAGGTAACTCTCATCATAACCCAGTGTTGAGAGTGTCCAACCTACCCAACTAACATCACACTTTTTCTACTTGTGTCAATATAACACCCTAATAATATGAAGGTCTAGGGTTTTCATACAAAATTAGACAAAATAGGTCATAGATAGTAAAACAAGTTTCTTCCATTTATGAAAAGGCTTAATAGACTCGAACACAATTGCTCCTAGAAGTATAAATTAGTTATTGCATAAAGGATGTTAGCACCAAAAGTAGACACTAGTGCCACAACATTATTGTCTAAGGTATGACACTATTGTCCAAGAGGGTTTATGATGCCTGGATCCTATTTGTGGCACTCAAACCAACTCTTGTACTAATTTTTAGCTTATAGATACCTCATCCCAGTTAGTTTCTAGCTAAGTACTTATTTGTGTCATTCATTACTATTATTAAAAATATTATATTGGTTTAATTCTTGCATAAATTAGTGGTTATATTTATTGCATATTTATACCCTAATTTATTGTACTCAGACCCTTTAACAACCTATAGGGCTTAAACTCCATAACCTTTAAAAGTTAAATCATTTGGTGAACCCGAATTTCTTAGAATACTATCCAAACCTTAGCCCTATATGTTATCAAAATTTGTACCCTTATTTTTCTTATTTCCCTTGGTTATGTTAGAATTTTTAGATTTTATATATTCTATTTTAGAAGCACTATTTCATTTTATTTGCTTTATGCCATCTCAAAAAGTTATATCTCTTCATTTAATAAGTTCTAGGCTTAGTATCAATTCTATTAAGCATACTCAAATTCCTTTTATTCGAGCTTATTCCATGGACAAAGAACCAATTACAACACCCATCATTGATCCTTCACACCTTGATTATGTGGAATTCAATGATAATGCATCTAAATTTAAGCAATACAATCAAGATCAAAATGATACACAAGATGAGAATTGGGACACCCTCACCTCACTTAATAATGAAAATCTTGTAGTCAATAAGGATGAGATTTTACAAAGTTTCAAAGATAGACTTCAAGAATAGTCCCATGATCATTTATAGATTCTGCATGCCATAATGTAAATAAAGAACAAATCTAATAATGGTCAATATTCTACTATGGTGATAACTTAGATTATACCACAACTTGTTCTAACATAGAAACCTTCAATAGTAACAATACCTCATATGGCTAGTACACACTCTTCCTCTCTTGATGCATAATCCATTGTGCATGAGACCCATTCTTTTTAGGCTAAGGTGTTAAATCTTGAGCAGCATGATACTAGCCATCACATGTTTGGGATTCTCATGTTATTTTACATAACCATTGGTACAACACATAGCAACACCTCCTTTGTCATTCATATTTGTGGCACCTAATCTTACTTTGTATGATGGTAAGGGTGACCTAGAGCATCATCTACAATCTTTTCATGCAACATTTTTGGACTATGTGTCCAATTATTATCTCCTCACTAATTTGTTCCAACATATTTTAAAGGACTATGCCTTATAATGGTTCTATGATCTTCCAAATCAATCCATCACAACATTCAATCCATTGGTAGATATGTTTTTGGCACACTTTTCAATCAGCATCAATGATAATGTTTCATATGCTCAAGTGGCCCAACTTAAGCAAAAATCCAATGAACCCAAAGTAGAATAGTCTTGCAATATAAAACCATATTGGCAAAAATGACTAGCCCCATGGAAGATAGATAAATCTAAGACATATTCAAACAAAGTTTACTACCAACATTGCATGAAGTTTTATTATTCAAGAAGTTTCCAACATTCATAGATTTATGCCATATAGTGAAATAAATGAAGTTAAGATTCTCTCTAGGGTAAAATAAAAGTACACAACTAGATTAGATTCAACTAATAAGAGTTATAATAATCCCTCATATAAATTAAGGCCAACTGAACACAGCTTAAGAGCCATCTCCTCGCATGGTTTTATCATCTCCTTTATAGAGAGTTTTCATAAATCTTCTAGAATCATCGACACATATTTTATATCAACTCTTGAAATGCAATGTCATATATCTCCATCCCATAAAATAGGTTTATATGACTATACATCTTCTAAAGAGTTATGATTCTAATGCATTATGCAAATATCTTAGGACACCAAGTCATACTACAAATAGATGCAAATAGATGCATCAGTTTGAGACATAAGATACAGAATTTGATAGAGGCATATATCATTGATGTGGGCACACCTATAAAGGCACCTAAATCTAAAAAATTGAAGCTAAGGTAATGAAATTATCTTTGGATCCATTTCCAAAACATACAACTAATGAGGTAGGAGTCACTTCAGTTGTTCACTATACATATTAGGCACATCCACCACCAGCATCTTATCATACTACTATAGAGGACACATACCCCCTATATAATATTATAAGTGTATATCATAATACAATGACAATTAGACCTCTCATCACTTTCTCAAAGTAAGATATTGTCGATGATGATTCGGATTTATATGTACTCTATGTACATGCCTAAATTGATCACCATCCTATTCAAAGTGTCATGGTTGATAATGGGTTGAGTATTGACATGTGTACCATTACACTTCTATATCATTTAGGTTATTTAGAGTATGACATTTCTATAATAAATATATTTGTTCATGGTTTTAGTGGCCATGTTCAAATCTCCATTGGGGATATTGTACTCCCATTACTGGTTGTACCAACACATGTGGCAATTAGGTTCTTAGTCATACCTAAGGCAAACACATTTGACATGTTATTGGGTAGGACATGGATACAATAGCTTCAAGCCATTCCATCTACTATACATAGATGCCTCAAGTATATACATGTTAATCAAGTGGTTACAGTTGAGGACCTTCCATATAGTATCCTTTACCTATCCCATAAGTAATTACACAATAGCCACTAGTGACAGTTGTGAGTATAGTTTCTATTAGTACACCACATATTTTAGTTGAGCCACTAGTGTAGGTGAGGTCTAATTTTATAGTGTTACCATGTATGCATACTCTCCCATGGAGACCCTTATTAGAGATACCCTTGCATCAAACACATGTTATATATTTTAAAGAGCCTCTCTCTACTCCTTTCATTCTGAGACCAGTGTTATTGAGTTCCTAGGGTTCTCAACACAAAGCATCCACATCAGTTATGGCATTTTATACCATATGGATCCCTAAAATCCCTATAATTCACATGCTAATTGAGTCAACTTCACATATTCTTAGCCTAGATCCACAGGAAGTGTCAGCTACAAATCATTTAGTATAACCAATTCCTAGACCTCAGATACCTTTTTACACAACATACATGATCATTCTTCCTTTGATTGACACATGACACCTCGATAGTGAGTCTCTTACGAGACTCATAGGTTATTATGTTCATCCCTACTTGTACATAGTTTCCTTTATTCTTGGTCCTTGTATATAGTTTCATTTTCATGTTGCTTGTACATAACTTATATCTAGAAAATACAAAAATAATATAATATGTCAAAAACATAAAAAAACATTCAAATATTTGCTCAAAAAATACAAATTATAGATTGTATGCATTTCCACATTTACATTTATTATACTTACCAGGTACTACATATGTTATCAATATTAGTGTAGTTAATTTTATCATACATACATACTTCACTTATTCTTTTCAAGTGTTCACAGATGCTTACAAGACCCAGGTTCACCACATAGATCCATATTTGCTACTATTTACCCATTCGGGGCACACACATAGGTTTCTCATTTGACACATTTTCCCATTTAGGGGCATCCTATACACAGTTATGATTGCCATGTTACATCTTTCTATACTCTATATCATATATTTAGCATTGTTTATATCTTGATATCGATCATCCTACACTACACAAATTTTTTGCCAACTAATACTCCTCATCTAGACTCAGTTTATGTACATATTTGCTCTTATACATATTTGTACCACATGTTCATGCATACTTTCATTTATAGCTTTACTAGTTTAGACTTGATTGTGTTTCTATGCTTCTACATCTATTTGAGGGCATTTGAATATGCCATTGTTCTATGACTCTACGTGACTTCCTTTCATTATATGTATGATTTGAACATGTTCCCATGTCCTTGTGTGTGCCTTCTTGATTGTGTACACAAACATTTGAACATGTCCTTCCATTTGGCTTTACACTAACTTGCTTGCTTTTTTCATATGTGGATATTTGAACATCCTTGTATGTATTACTTTCATAGATTTAATGACATGTGCCTATGTCCCTTGTATTTTGGAACTTTAGCCTACTTCATGTGCCTCATGTGTGCCATATGTATGCTTTCATTTATGCATCATGGCCATGACCCTTATCATTTGCTTGTTATATGCTCCAGTTTTAGATGCCATGAGTGACCTCATGCATCTCCACTTCCTCCCTAGGTGACTTGATGGACATCTTTCCCTATCCCCCTAGGTAGTTACTCAGTTTATTACTTAGATTTGTTGTCTATATACATAATTACATTGTTATATCTATCTTGATATCCTTGTGAATGCTATATCTAACATACATCACACATTACCAACTTATGCTTAGATTATCTTACATTTCGATGTCATGTATACACATTATTTTGGTTTATTACACAAATATCATATATGCTCAGGATAACACATATCATGCAAATATTTTTATTTTGTGGATAGTTCTTTCATAGGTTCAACAACTCCCCTCAAAGGAAGGGGCATTCAAAGAGGTTTGTCACAGAGATCAAGCCATCCAAATGCACTCAACATACAATTTTCAACATGAAAGAACATAATACAAAGCTTAGAATTAGGAATACATAATGGAAAATAGTCAAATAGAGATCAAAGTCAATTTAGTAGAAAATAACACAATTAGACACTAGTGCTGAAAGTACACACTAGCATTGTAGTGCTACTATCCAATGTATGATGCTAATATCCATTAGCCCTAGAAATAGGAAAATCTAGATTTGTTGGAAAGGTACAATAGGTACAGTATAAGTTTACACATTTAGCTACATGTTATCAATTTTTTACTTAGTTTTATAGAAAATCATATCAGTTTACTCAGATTAGGGGCATCATGTACAACATGATCACTCTTATTTTAGTTTCAGATATTTAGATAGATTATTATAACTCAGTCTAGAATCTGTATGCTTAGATATCAAATTTAGGGGCACATGCATGGCACATTATTTATGTATACTCACTTTTACACCAAATGATTATATGGAATGGCAAACTCTATATCAATCTCTATGTTCTTAATCCATAAACCATTTGTACCAATTTTTACTAGATTTGATGGCTTAATCCATATTTAGCAGTTGGCATTACTCAGTAGTCCATGAGATACACACTCAAGTGCTTGAGAGGCCCCTAAATCAATTTTCATTCTATAGTTCCCAAGTGGTTATAAAGATATTATATATAGTTTTATTTTTATTTACAATTACATTACATAATTCAGTTATAGATGCATCTACTACACATTGTTAGGTAATGATGGAGTCATAGTCTACTTGAGTTCTTGAGCCACCTATGTAAGAGAGCTGGATAAGCCATCAATCCAATCCAAGCTATTCAGAAGTCATGACCCATCAAATAGGGGTGGGAAATGATAGAATTAAAGCTAGCTTGAGTTCTTGGGCCATGCACATATGAGGATTGAGTAAGCCATTCAACTATGTCCAAGTTATTCATTGATTGATCACTAGTTACACACACAGGATATCACCAGGTTTATGCATTAGTTTGCATACCCAATGAGGTGTATTTGTTCATTTCCTCTCTCTTATATCTTTACTCAATTTTTTCTTTACTTTTAATAAATCTTAAGGACTGATCTATGCACTTTTCATTTGCATGACACACAATTGAGCACACATCACATACTTTTATCCAGATTCATGGGCTTCACCTCTTAGGTAAGTCCAGGTACATTTTTTTCCTTTATCCTAGTCATTTTGCTTTTTTGTATTTATAAAATAGGGGGAAAATATAGTCATCTAAAATGTCACTTGAGTGTAATGAGTGTGGTGTCCCTAAAATTTCACATTTAGAAAATTTGGGTTACCCCTAATTAAAATTTTGCATTTTCTCTTATGTGAGTTAGTTGTTCTTATTAAGCCAATCCCCTGAATAAAGTATTACTCTTTATTATTTTTTGTTTTTATTGTTTTCTCATCCCAATTACTTCAATATTACTCTAGAAGGTTGAAAACATCTGCCAAAGGCCATCACTAAAAAACCCATTTACTCATCTTTCCTAGAAGATCAAAAAAGCTAAGTGCTTGGGTTCAATTCCAATACAACTCAGGTTCTCCAATCTACTTAGCTTATTAAATAAGAAGAAAATCAGTCCCACAAGTTTGAGTTGCACTATCTAGTTCAAACCAAAATTATGGAATAACTTTACTTTGCATCAAAAGCCAAGTAAAGTAGTCCCAAAAACTCGTTGAACACTATATAAATAAAACTAAGTTTTTGAAGTAGCTTTACTTACCCAAAGCCACAAGTAAAGTAACAGAGGTTTATGAACCCAAAGTACTCACTAGTCAAGACCAACTCAGGATTGTGAAGATACTAAACTCTTAAAAGTAAAATTAAGTGGATTCTAAAAAACTTGATAAAAATCCAAGGGCTTATGTAGTTCCTTCACACATGTCTACTACATGTCATAATGCATTGGAAAATATAAATATCAATGAATTCCACCTCATTTCTCACCTAGTTAAAGTTATTTGGCCAATTTGTTGCACCTATGAACCCTAAGTTGCATTATCTAATCTTCTAGAATGACTTTTGATCCAACTCTTCATGACCCATTTATGTTTAAGGTATTTAGATAATTTTCCTTTGATTTTCATGTCTTCATCTTGAATGTTTTCTTCTCATTTTTATTTTCTAATTTTTCATTCACCACCATGAAGGTTCTATTGTCTGTACTTGTTTTTCTTTCATTTATTTGTTACTTTTACATGCTTGAGTAGTGTTGTAAAAATCATGTAAGAATTCATAAAACACTAAGCATGTGGAAATCCCACTCAAAATACTATAAAGATTGATCCCTAGGTTAACAACCTAATAATGGAAACTAGATGAGAAAACTGAGTTCCCCATTACTGCTTACTTACTTGGGTTCCTGAGCACAAGCTACTATCCTCAAGAAACTCAAGACTCTCAAAGTGCCTTACCAACTTAGGTTTTCCTCGACCTATTACTTGTTTAGACTCATGACTACTCATTAATTATACTTTTATGGGTTTTTCAATCCATGTTGCTTGCATTAGTAAATTCAAAGTCTAGAACCTTGAGAAACCCATAGAACTACCCAAGTGGAACCCAAAATTATGATTACTTATTACTTCTACTTCAGGTTTCCCAACCTGAGTTACTTGCTTGAACAAACCCAAAGTATCTACCCCAAAAGACCCAGATTCCTCATGATTCACTGCCTACTTAGATTCTTGAATGCTTAAAACTTGAAGATCATCTAGACCAACCCTAGGTTATGATACCCATTGCTTACTATGAGTTACTTGGGGTTTTCAAGACTTTCTACTTCTTGATACCTAAATCTGGTTTAGAGATATTGTTTGAGACAACAACTTGATTCATTTAGTCAACTTTTTCCAAACCAACAAGAGAAATCACATAACTTTCAAGAGCTTTTATCAAGTTTTTCCAGAGTTAACTAGAGCAAATGTCAGGATTAGAAGGATCAGAAGAAGAAATAGTTGAAGTAGAAGTGCAAGCAAATCCAATTGAATAAGTTCTTGAATTAGCACTTGAATAAATTCCAGAGCCAAATAGGAAAGGTAAAACAAAATGATCCAAATCTCAATATCAAAATATGAAGTATGAGTATAAGGGGAATCCTATTGAATCATACATCACTTACAAGTTAACTAAAATAAGTGATATAGACATGGGGCATGTATCTATGACTAAGTTATTAGAGAGATCCAAGGCTATAGTCAAGACTCCACTCATGCAGGCAATGACTAATAGTGGGATTCTACAAGCTATAGCTTTTCCAAGCTCAGCTCAACATCCTAAATTTGTTTTAGCATGTGCTAAGTATTATGACTCCCTTATTAGGGCTATGAGAGATGTTGTTAGTAATGTAATGATAAGATTGGATGTTCAATATCTTAATTTTTATATAAAGATCCCAACATCATCCAAAGAGATTGATATAATAATGGAGAAAGCTAAGAGATAATGGGAGACTAAGTCAGTAGGGTGCATTAAGATAATGAACATAAACTACCTGAAGAAATTGAAACAAACATCAATATTTCTAAAGCAAATAGCAAGATCAAATTTGGTACAGGAAGTAGATGACATTGCTCAGTTGTTATGCAAAATCAATGGTGAAAATAATGCCAAGTGTTTCTCAATATTAATGTATGCATATATCATAACCATTGATGTCACTAGGATTTCTGCCATGATTGAATGGGCGAGGATGATAAGTGACAACATGGACCAATATTTAAACAATGTATTATAGACTTTTGATTTCAATATGACCTCATACCTTGTATATATAGTAGCATCAAATGGAGCCTTTTCAAGGCTAAATACAATAGGAATGTTAGGAATTAAGCTAATATATGAGTATTACCCTTAATTGGTTCTTTCTGAGTACTACAAACATTATAAGATAGTGAATGATGGATTTTTCTATGAAATCATTTACAAGTTAAATATAGCTCTGAAACACAAGAGAGTGTCAAATACAGCATGGGATGCAGTTTCATAGTTTGGGTGTATTTTCATTTAGTTCTTCAACTTCACATACATTAGATTTGGTGGTTTTTCAAGCACACTAGTCAAATTACCTAGATATCCAAGTAATAAGGGGATCCTTATGGAGTTATACAGGAATCTTGTTGAATTACATGATTTATAATCAAAAACTCACCATCTCATTGTTAATTTTCCTATTTTTATTGGTCATTACCATTGTCCCAGTATTTACAAGGCTAAGAATATACATAAGAGATGTACCATAATCACAATCAGACCCATTTTGAAGCTAGGGAAAATTTTGATTATAGAGGCATGGCTCATAATATAATATCTCTAAAGTACATGCATATTCCTTTAATTGAGGACTATTGGATTGATTATAGGGATGAATTTGATGTGAGAAGAAGGGATAACCATAGGTTAACTATTGAACAAATTTATAATTTTAATCTAGCCACAATTCTTGAGGATATGGAGGATGATGTAATTGTAACCAGTGATGCCTATCATGTAGTAGGTGGGATAATGCCAAACTCCTGATGATTTTTTTTGGTAAAAACCAAGTGAACACTATTATAGATATAACATCAAATGTTTTATCCATGACTTCCACATGGCTTCTCAATAAAGGCTATTTTATGAAGGAGTTGATGAAAGAGACTACTCATGTAAGTCAAAAGAGAAGAAATAGTGCAAGGAGAAAGTATCCAGGGACCCATAAAGAAGTTGAAGTTGAAGAGAAATGTTGATGACACATATTTTGTTGTAGAGGATAAGGAACCTATTTATCTAGTTGTTTCGACACCTCCATTGGTCTCTTATACTGACATCACTACTCTTGTTATTTCCACCATTCCTTCTTCTACTATACCTATCATAAATCCAATAATATTGATGCCACCTCCAAAGTCTCATGGTATCAAGCCTTCTAAGTAACCCATTCAAAAGGAAACTAATGTTCCCCCACCTCCTCCTCCTGCATCTTCTCCACCTACTTCTCTACCTCTACCTCCTTCAGAAGATCAACCCACCACTTAAAATGAGCCAAAAAAAGTAAATTTTGAAGAGGTGACCCCATCTCAAGAGGCACTATAGGAAAAGCAAAAAGAATAAGTTGAACTTGAGAAGGAGGCAATAGAGGTAGAAAAAGAGAAAGAATTTGAAAAATAATCTGAGAAAGGAAAAGTAGCAGATGCAATAGAGAAAACAAAGGAGAAGGAAGAAGAAATTGAGAAGTTGATAAGGAAGTAGAGAAAGGAAAAATGAAAGAAGTAGAGGCAATAGAGAAATAGAAGGAGATTGAGAAAGAGAAAGAAAAGTATGAGCAAATGGTTCTCAGTATTTCTCAAAATGCTTCAAGTTCACAGGAATTTATTTTTCAAGAACTAGTGGTAAGGAATAACCAAAAACAAATGGTGATTCATATAGACACTTCCACTACTACAAATTTTTATATTGGTTGGCAATGCACAAAACTCCAAAATCTAAAGAAGTAATAAATCTTGAAGAAATAGACTTGAAATTCTTGAAAAGTATTGACAGGAAAGGAAAGAAACCTAAATCCGCTAAGGTAATTCCAAAGTTGATAATTGAGCCTATAGGACACAAGTTTTCAAAGGTATCGGTTCCACCATAGGGCATAAGAAAACATGAAGTCACTAAATGTGACTTAATAATTACACAGATATCCCTTAGAGAAGTTACCATGGAAGTCATGAAGCAGGATACCCAGACCTTGATTGACACTCTCTTTAAGAAGCTTGATGAGAAGAAGGTTGTTAAAGCCAAGTTAAAAGAACAAAATTCCCAATTATGAAATAATAGCCAAAGTTTCCAAGTCTATTCCATAGCAATCTATTCTTTCAGGAGATTCAATTGGCTAGCAAGTAATATTGAGGTGGAAGAAATTGGAGATAAAGCTAAGGCTATTGATAAATTGATGAAGAAGATGCATCAAACTACCTAAAAGTTTTTTCATGAAGTTTTAGGTATTCATGTTGATGTTGTGAATAAATTTTTAGAGATAAAGGTAGTAAGGAAGGAAATAGAAAATGAGAATGGAATTTTCAAGTTGCAGCAAAAGAATTTGCAAGGAATAAGTACTTTGAGTGAAAAAGTTTTGACTAAAGAGAAGATTATTCTGAAAGGATTTGTAAAGAAAGTAAAATAAGAAGAGTAGATCCTATCTTTTTTCATACGTATTCTTGAAGCAATGTGTGAAGAAATGAAGACTTTGGAAGAAGAATCTCATAATGAAAAGGTGAATCTAGAAGATTGTCTCTTTAGTCTTACTAACATTTGGTTTGATAACATTCTAGGGACATCTGAGCAATTATATCAGTAGTTCAAGCAATTAATGGAAAAGGCCACAACTTATTTTATAGCTAAATCTATAAAGGAGTTAATCAAATATCAACATGAATCAAGAGGCTTAAACTAAGTCTTGAAAAGGTGAAAGCTCATAGTATAAGGTTGGAAAGAGAAATGCTAAGATTTGAGACTGAAAGGCAATCACTTGCTAAACCTGATGATGCAACAATACATTCCATGATGTCTCAATACATTAGATACAGAGAGAAGTGTAGAAGCAAAATTAATGAATTAAAATGATTTAAATGTTTCTTTTACTTCTTCTATTTTCTTCTCACAACTTGTAATGTATTTAAGTAACTTTAATTTACGTAAGTACTTGTAAAAGTAAGTTGTTTTAAAATTGTAAGACTCAAGTAACTTGGTTAAATGCCCTTACTTGAAGTCATTTTGTAAAATCAAATTACTTGAGAAAGATTTATATTACATGCAAAGATATTATTTTTTCTTCAAACTTTAAAACCAACAAGTGTTACATGTCATCAGCCATTGCATGCCATAGAGGAAAAATTCTAGGATGCCACTCAACGATTTCTAGTTTTAGCGTAGCACATGGGTTTTGAAAAAGTTGTTTCTAATTTAATTTTGACATCTATTTTTATATAAATATAAGTTCAATCCTACATGCCTAGATATGATGGTAATTTTTGTATAGATATTGTAACTGAAGCAAGAGAGTTCAAGCAATCTAAAATTTTTTGTTTAGATTTTTTAGTTTTTCTTTTGTATGAAATTGGTTCAAAGTGAATGAGAAAGAAAATGTTTTATATGGAACTTTACATCTCAGTAGATCATTTGGTGGATTTGTGAAGATTAAAATGGTAAACTTTATGTTATCTTTAAATCTAAATCTGAATTCCAATCTTTCTTAGTCATATGTTTAAAATATTATCATCTCTTGAATGTTTATTTACTTATATGGATTCAATAAGATTTATAAAACTATGTATTGTGAATTAAAACTTCTCTCTTCTCACATGTTCTTGTTTTATGATCTTAATTTCTCAAAATTTCTTCACACATTCTCTAAAATAGTTGCTTACTTGCTACAAAATCACCTTGTTATGGTTCATGAACTCTATGATTAATGTAATACTCCCAGAAATAAGATAATTTGCACATAATATGTATAATTTGTGAATAATTGAGAGAAATAGATAATTATAAGTAAATAGACAAAAGCATACATGAGATTCACCATTAAATGAAGGGGATTTAATCCCATGACTATCTAGGTAGTTTTGTTAGCTTGCAAAATATCTAGCCAATAGTTTTTGGTGACTCTAATGGGGAATAAAGAACTAAACTCCAAAATCTAAATATAGATTACTCTTTTAATTCAAGATAGGCATAGTTAATGTTTAGTTTTCTAAAAATTACATGCTTTTCAGACCATTCATCTTAAGCATTGCATGCAAAGTAAGTTACACACCTCTGAGTAAAGCATGTCCTTATGAAAGTTAACTCCACTTTCTAAGAATAGACACATCACTTTTTATTATATTTTTGTATGTCATTTTCTTTAATACCTTGTTTATCTTGAACTCACTACATGTCAAGTAATTTCCACCTAAGTCTTTGTCTATAAATCAAATTAATAGGGAAATCCTCAAAAGAACTTTTGCACTTTAAACTGGGAAATTGACCTTTTACTAGAGCAAAGAGAGCTCAATGCCAAACAAATAATTTCTTTGATTTGTAAGAGCGTTTCAATTTTAGCTTTCCTAATCAAGATAAAACATGAAGATCCACTCTCTCACCTGTGAAATAAACATGAACTCCTATAAATCAACTACAACATAATTCTTTAGGAATAATTCAACCCACAAATCCTTAATTCATTATTCATAAAAGAATGGTACAACCACTTTTCATCCCTTAGAGGGCAGTGATTAGTCCTTTGAATTTGACTCCTCTTCATGACTTGCCAAAGGGGTCAAAAAATAATTTTCAAAAGCTCAATCATGATGGAAAACAAAGTTTGGATGAGCACTTGGCTGCTTTCTTTGTAGCTTGTGGAGTAATTGGCATTGAGCATGAAGATGTTTTAATCATACTCTTCATTGAAACCTTGCATGACTTAGATACATAATGGTTTTACCATTTATCTCTTGACATTATTTTAAGTTGGTCCACTATGCATGAGCAATTTGAAAAAATATTCAAAGCTATTGAAGATTCCCACATATTGCTTACCTAATTGACTCAACTCAAAAAGGAGCCACATGAGCACATGCAAGATTTCATTGCCAAGTTTAATAGATTAGTATATAAAATACCTCAATCTATTTTACCCACTGGAGATAATCAAAAGTGATTCTTCATCAATGCATAGTTACTAAAGGTTAGCTATTAGTTTCATAGAGTATATCCTACTGATTTAGCAATAGCTCAAAATCTTACTACAAAAGTTGAAGATGACTTAATAATGGCTAGAAAGATCAAAAAAATACCTTCTAAAGGTGATTCTTATACTTCAAGAAAATCATATACCACTTTTCCCCTCTTAAATAAGTTGGCTAATCACTTGCTACAAGTCAAAAGACAAATTTCTTGAGGTACTCATCTTGTCCCTACTAGGAATGCACCTGCACAAAATTTCAATAATCAGAACATGAATCACATCGTTGGTCCTAAACAAAGACTAAAAATTGAATATGCTCCCAAAAATCACATTGAGATGAATGAAGAAGATTAGATGACTGATGATACTCATCAAAGTCTTGTTGATGAAGATGACTTTATAAATCCTACTGACAACTCCAATATTAGATACCTAGAATATCAATCAAAAAGTGATTATGAAGAAGTATTTGAAAAATATCATAGTCACTCTTTTGTAGTGTTTACAAGGTCATAGACTTAGTAAGATAATGAACCTACCAAAGATAAATAAAAAGAGAAAGGAGACTCTACATCAGATGTAAGCATTTTTAAAAGAGGTAGTCATCTACCTTCTTCTCTAGCTCTAAAAGATAAGTATGTAGCTTTTTCTTCTTAAACTCATAAGTTGGTAACTCATACTATTGAAGCTAATCCTCTATTTTCATCCATCCCCTCTTTTGACATAATTGATTACATAAAGAAAACCAAAATTCAAATGTTAGAAGCTGAATACTTGAGATCTTATCCAGACTAGCTGAATAGACTAGTCAAGTATGTTCAAAGTAAAGGGTCAAACAATTCAACCAATGCCTCTAAAGTTATCTTTCCTACCCCCAAACAAGCCTCATCTCAAAAAAATGTTACACCTTCTTCCCTCATGTCTACTTCCATTTTTTAAAGGATAGAGCCATTCTATGTCTCTCTTATAATCAATGGGTTTAAGTTAAGTAATTGTATCTTAGAGTCTAGAACCTCAGATAATGTTATGCCATCTAAAGTAGATGATGCCCTTAGCCTCACTTTGACTAAAAAAATAGGCAGATGTTACTCAATGGAGAGACAATTTCCCTTGATTGGATAGAGCAAAGATTCCCAAGTTGTCCTGACGGCCTTCCCAAACAAAAGACTCAAAGTGACAATTCTAGTTATGGATATTCCCATCTCTTATAGAATGTTACTTAGTAGAAACTTCTACAAGGATTTGGGTGGAGAAGTCAAGATGGACTAGTCATGTGCTCAATTTATAATCAAAGGAGTAAATCAAAAACTCGAGTCTGAAAAGAAGTCCAAGTACACAGTTTCCAAGTTTGATGATCCAAGGTCATAGATCCTTTTTGAAGAATCAGACCATGGATTTTACTACCTCAAATTGGGCAAGGAAATACAAGAACTAGAGGAATTAGAAGAAGAAGAAGAAGATAAGATATGGATGCTAGATTTTGATGATAGTTGTAATTTTTTGGTTTAAATTTAGGGGTGGTATTGATATCACCTGATGGTAAAGTATTCCCTTACTCTTAAAAACTCATGTTTGAAAATACTAATAACATAGCATAATATGAGCACTCTTGTTCAGACTTGAACAAACAAAGGAAAAAAGAGTAAGACTCTTAAAATCTAAAGTTAATTTTGAGTTAATAGTAAGACAAATTCATGGCCAATATTAGGTGAAGAAAGATAAGTTGAGGAACTATTATGATTGAGTTCTAAGTGTAACACTTGACTTTGTACCTTTTTCAATCAACTTAGTTCCCCAAGATAAGAACTCTAGAGCTAATCATAGTAGTTCTAATATTTCTACTAAAATGTTGCTCTTAAGAAGAAAAAGAAGCATTCATAAAGCTTCTCATGAGATACATTGATGTATTTTCTTAGTCCTGCAAAGAATTGAAGTCCTTCTAGCTAGATGAGGTGTAGCACTATATTCCACTTCAGCCAGAAGTAAAGCCCTTCAAGCAAAAGTTAAGTCATCATAACCCAACTATCCTAGGTACTATTTATGATGAAATATAAAAATTCCTTGATGAAAAGATCATCTATCCTATCCATCATTCAGAATGGTTAGCAAATATCATCCCAATGAGAAATAAAAATGGAGAAATATGCTTATGTGTTGATTTTTGCAATCTAAATCAAGCCAATCTAAAAGATAATTACCAATTACCCATTATGGATCACACCTTGAAATTAGTTATAGGTTTATTTATTTTATCCATATTAGATGGATTTTTAGGATACAATTAGATAAAAGTAGATAAAGAAATTTAATACAATATTGCTTTTACAATGCCATGGGGAATGTTTACCTATCAGAAGATGCCTTTTAGGCTTATCAATGTTGGAACAACTTTTTAGCAAGAAATAGATTTGGCATTTTCTCATATTAATAAAAAGAGTATAGTGGTATACCTTGCTGACTTGACAAATTTCTCAAAAAAAAGAGGTAATCACTTGGCTAATTTAGAAGAAGTGCTCATCCTGTGTAGAAATCATGGGATTTCTTTGTATCCCAAGAAATTGGTATTTGCCATGACTGAAGGAAAGCTTCTTAGCCACATAGTCTCAAAGGAGGGGACAAATATTGATCCAGAATGAGTCAAAGCTATTCAGAGTTTACCTATGCCTATGTCCAAGAAAGGAGTGCATTCATTCTTTGGTAAGGTCAACTTCCTTAGAAGATTCATTCTTGATTTTTTTGATTTGACTCACCACATCTATGATATGATGAAAAAGAGGCAAGACTTCAAATGGAATAATGAAGGTAAGTTGGTGTTTTAAAGGATTAAAGCAGCGATAGTTGAAGCTCTAGTGTTGGTTTCCCCAGATGTTAGTAAAGAATTCACTCTTTACAATTACTCTTCTGAAAAATACCATGTCAGCTATACTTCTATAGAAGAATGATCAAGGAATTGAATCCCCTATAGATTTCATGAGCCAGCTCCAAACTAAAGTATTCACAGATGGAGAATCATGCCTTTGTTGTAGTAAAAGCATGCAAAAATTTTAGGTATTACATTTTTTTTCACATACTAAAGTCTATGTACCTGACACTTTAGTCAAATCAATTCTAACACAGCAAGAATAGGGATTACTAATAGGCACCTAGGTAGCTAAGGTGCAAGAGTTTGATCTTGAAATTAAACCAATAAAGCTAGTGAGAGGGAAAGGCTTCTTCTAGTTGATGATAGAGAGAAAACATGATGACATAGATACAATAACGCCTTCATTCTAGTTGAATCGGTTAAATATTTGCCTATGGTGTTGTGTATTGATCTTGTGGATGAATGGTACAGTAATATTGCCTACTTGACTTATGGAGAATTCTCAGATGATCTGACACATAAGGAAAAACATACCATCAAGCTAAATTCAAAGGATTATGTCCTTTGGGATAATGGTTTGTATAAAAGAGTAATGATAGTGTTTTCCTTTGTTGTGTGGACAAAGAGCAATAAGCGAGAATATTGGAGTAGTTTCATGATAAATCATGTGGAGCCCACTTCTCATCATGAGTCATAGAACACAAAATCTTATGGAAAAGGTGCTTTTAGCCTACCCTTTTCCTAGACACTTCAGATTAGGTTGCTAAGTGTCAAGTATGTCAACACTTTGTGATATGTGTAAAATTGCCAGCTTTGCCATTAAAACCATTGTAATAAGTGAGCCATTACAACAATGGGGCATGGATTTTATTAGCATGTTAAATCCTTCTTCAAGTGCTAGACATTGTTATGCTTGAACTACAACTAATTAATTCAGAAAATAGGTAGAAGCCATTCTTACCAAGCATGCCACTTCTAAAGTCATGTGTGATTTCATCAAAGAGAATATTGTAGTGAGATTTGGTGTCCCATATAAGATAGTAATAGATAATGTAGCCAACTTTTCCTTGGTAAAACTAACTAATTTATGTTACTCATATGAAGTAAACTTGGTTCATGCTTCAAATCACTATCTTCAAGGAAATGGTCAAGCTGAATCAAGTAACAAGAACTTGATGAACATCATTTCTAAGTTGGTGGATAATAATGAATGTACTTGGCACAAGAAGTTATTTGATGCATTATGGGCTGATAGGATCACTCCAAATAAAGCCATAGGTATGCCTCCTTTTTAGTTGTTATATGGAACAAATGTTGAGATACCAATCACCATAGAGTTGTCTGCCTTGTAATTATCTAAAGCTATTGAAGATACAACTTATCAAGATTCATTTGATAAGAGGATCATGTTCCTCACTACGTTGTAAGAAATTTGTATTCAAGTTTTTTGACTAGTTGAATGATCATCAAATGAAAGTGAAGAAGATAATTTATAAGAAGGCTCGAGATAGACAGTTTGAAGTTGGTGACTTGGTCCTCCTATGGGATAAACAAAATGAACAAAAAGGAAAGCATGGCAAGTTTGACTCACTATGTAAAGGGCCTTTTACTATAAAGAGTATTGATGAAAGAGATAGCTTCATCCTAGATTATTGATATGGGATTGAATTGTCATCACCTTTCAATGGGCAGCACTTGAAGATCTACAAGAATTGAGTAGCAAGGTAACACCTATATGTATATAAATAAAGTTTTCAATCTTTCTTTTGTTTGGTTGTTTTTTAATTTTCTATTTACTTGTTTATTTTATAGTTTTTTCTTATTGATTTTTTGTAAAGAATCCATACCCAATAGACAAGATTAAAAATTAGAGATACTAGGATATCATCCTTATTTCTATCTTCCTGATAGAAACAAAGATGTCCCCAAATGGAGCTACCTAGTGTCCCCAAAATTTCACATTTAGAAATTTTGGGTTACCCCTATTTAAAAAAAAATCATTTTTTCATGTGATTCAGGTGTCCTTATTAAACCAATCCCCTAAATAAAGTCTTAGGCATTATTAGTTTTTGTTTTGATTGTTTTTTCTTCCCAATTACTTCAAAATTGCTCCAAAAGGTTTAAAACATCTTCCAAAGGCCTTCACTAAAAAAACCCATTTACTCATCTTTCTTAGAAGATTAAAAAAGATAAGTGTTTGGATTCATTTCCAATACAACTCAGGTTTTCCAAGCTACTTAACTTATTAAACAAAAAGAAAAGTAGTCTCGCAAGTCTGAGTTACACTATCTAATTCAAACCAGAAATCCCAAACAACTTTGCTTCACATCAAAATCTAAGTAAAGCAGTCCCAAAAACCCATCAAACACTACATAAAGAAAATTAGGTTTCTGAAGTAGCTTTACTTACCCAAAGCCACAATTAAAAGTAACGAAGGTTTACGAACTTAAAGACTCACTAGTCAAGACCAACTCAAGATTGCAAAGATGTTAAACTCCCAAAAACAAAATTAAGTGAAGCAGTCTGAGAAACCTAATAAAAATTCAAGGGCTTACATGGATCCTTCACATGTTTCCACTACATGTCATTAATGCATTGGAAAATATAAATATCAATGAATTCCATCTCATTTCCTACCTAGAATTTGAGTTTTTTAACCAAGTTGTCATACCTATGAACCCTGAGCTGCATTATCTAATGTTCTAGAGTGATTTTTGATCTGAATCTTCATGACCCATTTGCATTTAAGGTATTTAGATCATTTTCCTTTGATTTTCATGCCTTCATCTTGAATTTTTTCTTCTCATTTTTATTTTCTAATTTTTCATTCACTACCATGAAGGTTTTATTATCTATACTTATTTTGCTTGCATCTATTTGTTACTTTTACATGTTTGAGTAGTGTTGTAAAAACCCTTTAAGAATTCTTAAAACACTAAACATGTGGAAATCCCCCTCAAAATATTGTAAAGATTGAGCCCTAGGTTAAAAACCTAACTGTGGAAACTAGATGAGAAACCTATGTTCCCCATTACTGCTTACTTACTCATGTTCCCAAGCACAAGCTACTACCCTCAAAAAACCTGAGACTCTCAAAGTGTCTTACCAACCTCAGATTTCCTCAACCTATTACTTGTTTGAACTCACAATTACTCATTACTTCTATAGGTTTTTCAACCTAAGTTACTTGCAGTAGTAAATCCAAAGTTTGGAACCTTGAAAAACATATAGAACTACTAAAGTGGAACCCAGAATTGTGATTACTTATTACTTCTACATCAGGTTTCCCAACCTGAGTTACTTACCTAAACAAACCCAAAGTAGCTACCCCCAAAAAACCCAAATTCCTCATGATTAAATGCCTACCTAGATTCTTGAATGCTTAAAACTTGAAGATCATCGAGACCAACCTAGGCTTGTGATACCCTAATGTATACTATGAGTTAATTGGGGTTTTCAAGACTTTCTACTGCTTGAAACCTAAAGCTAGTTTAGAGATATTATTTGAGATAATAACTTGATTCATTTCTTTAAATTTTTCTAAACTAGTAGGAGCAATCATAAAAATTTTAAGACCATCTGTCAAGTTTTTCTAGAGTTAACTAGAGCAAATATCAGGATCAAAAGAAGAAATAGTTGAAGTAGAAGTGCAAGAAACTCCAATTAAAGGAGTTATTGAATTAGCACTTGAAGAAATCTCAAACCCAAGTAACAAAAGGTAAAACAAAAGCTAAGAGAGTCAAATCTCAAGATCTAAATATGAACTATGAGTTTAAGGGGTATCCTATTGAATCATGCATCACTTCTAAGTTAACTGAGATAAGTGATACAAACATGGGGCATGTATCCATGAATGAGTTGTTAGAGAGATCCAAGGCTATAGTCAAGACTCCACTCATGTAGGCAATGACTAATAGTGGGATTCTACAAGCTATAGCTTTTCTAATCTCAGCTCAACTTCCTAAATTTGTATTAGCATGTGCCAAGTATTATGACTCCCTTACTAGGACTATGAGAGATGTTATTGGTAATGTAGTGATAAGATTGGATGTTCAATATCTTAACTACTATCTGAAGATCCCAACATTATCCAAAGTGATTGATATAATGATGGAGAAAGCTAAGATATAATGGGAGACTAAGTTAACAGAGTGCATTAAGATAATGAACACAAACTACTTGAAGAAAGTGAAACAAGCTTCAAGATTTTTAAAGTAGATAGTAAGATCAAATTTGGTATAGGAAGTAGATGACATTACTTAGTTGTTATGCAGAATTAATGGTGAAAATAATGCTAAGTGTTTCTCAACCTGGATGTATGCATATATCAAAACTATTGATGTCACCAGGAGCTCTACCATGATTGAATGGGTGAGGATGATAAGTGATAACAGGGACTAATAATTAAACAATGTATTATAGACTTATCATTTCAAGATGACCTCATACCTTCTATATGCAACAACATAGAATGAATCCTTTTCAAGGCTAAATATAAAAGGACTGTTGGCAACTGAACCAATATATGAGTATTACCCTCAATTAGTTTTTTTTTAGTAATACAAGCATTATAAGATAGTGAATGATGGATTCTTCTATTAAATCATTTACAAGTTAAATGTAGCTCTGAAGCATAGGAGAGTGTCAAATGCAGCATGGGATGTAGTTTCATAGTTATGGTGTATTTTCATTCAATTTTTTAGCTTCACATATATCAAAGTTGGTGGTTTTTTAGGCACACTAATCAAATTACCTAGATATCCAAGTGATAAGTGGATCTTTATGGAGTTATGCAGGTAGTTTGTTGAATTACATGACTTACAGTCAAAAGCTCACTATCCCATTGTTAATTTTCCTATTGTTATTGGTCATTACCACTATCCCAATATTTACAAGCCTAAGAATATATAAAAAGAGATGTACCACAATTAAAATCAGACCCATTTTAAAGCCATGGCAAATTTTGATTACAAAGTTGTGGCTCAGAATACAATTTATCTAGAGTACATGCATATTCCTACACTTGAGGACTATTGGATTGATTGCAGGGATGAATTTGATATGAGAAGAAGGGATAAAATTAGGTTAACTATTGAACAAATTTGTACTTGTAATTTAGCCATAATTCTTGAGGACATGGAGGATGATAGAATTGTAACCAGTGATGCCTATCATGTAGCGAGAGGGGATAATGGCCCACTCCCAGTGATTATTTTTGGTAAAAACCAAGTGAAGACTATTAAAAATAGAACTTCAAATATTTTGGCCATGACTTCCACATGGATTCTCAAAAAAGGATATTGTATGAAGGAGTTGATGAAAGAGACTACTCATATAAGTCAAAAGAAAAAATAAATAGTGCAAGTGGAAAGCATCTAGGGACCCATAAAGAAGTTGAAGTTGAAGAGAAATGTTGATGACACATATTTTATGGTAAAGGATAAGGAAACTATTTAGATAGTTGTTTCCACACCTCTATTGGTCTCTTCTACTGGCATCACTACCCTTATTATTTCCACTATACCTTCTTCTACTACACCTATCATAAATCCATCAATATTGATGCCACCTCTAAAGTGTCATGGCATCAATCATTCTAAGAAACCCATTCAGAAAGAAACTGATGTTCCCCATCCTCCTCTTCCTCCATCTTCTCCACCTACTTCTCTACCTCCACCTCCTTCAGAAGATCAACCTGCCACTGAAAATGAGCCCAAAAAGTAACTTTTAAAGAGGTAAACCCATCTTAAAAGGCACTACAGGAAAAACAAAAAGAAGAAGTTGAACTTGAGAAGGAGGAAATAGAGGTAACAAAAGAGAAAGAATTTGAAAAAGAATCTAAGAAAGGAAAAGTAGCAGATGCAACAAAGAAAACAAAGGAGAAGGAAGTAGAAATTGAGAAGCAAGTTGATAAGGAAGTGAAGAAAGAAAAAATGAAAGAAGAAGAGGCAACAAAGAAAGAGAAGGAAATTTATAAAGGATAAGCAAATGGTTCCCAGTATTTCTCAAAATGTTTTAGGTTCATAGGAAGTTACTTCTCAAGAACTAGTGGTAAGGAATAACTAGAAATAAATGGTGATTCATACAAACACTTCCACCAGTTTGGCAATGCGAATAACTCTAGAATCTAAAGAAGTAATAAATTTTGAAGAAATAGACTTGAAATTGTTGAAAAGTCTTGACAGGAAAGGAAATAAGCCTAAATTTTCTAAGGCAACTTCAAAGTTCATAATTGAGCCTACAAGACACAAGTTTGCAGAGGTATCAGTTCCACCACAGGGCATAAGCAAAAGTGAAGTCACTAAAGGGGACTTAATAATTACAAAGATATCCCTTGGAAAAGTTACATGGAAGGCTTGAAGCATGATACCCAGACCTTGATTAACACTCTCTTTAAGAATTTTGATGAGGAGAAGGCTACTAAAGCTAAGTTGAAAGAACAAAATGCCCATTTATGTGAAATAATAGCCAAAGTTGCTAGGTTTATTCCACAATAATATATTCTTTTAGGAGATTCAATTGGCCAGTAAATAATAACTAAGGTGGAAGAAACTAGAGATAAATTTAAGGCTATTGATAAATGGATGGAGAAGATACATCAAACTACCCATAAGCTCTTTCCTGAATTTCTAGGTATTCATGTTAATGTTGTGAATAAATTGGTAGAGATAAAGGCAGTTTGGAAGGAAATAGAAAATGAGAATGGAATTTTTGAGTTACATCAAGAGAGTTTGTAAGGAATAAGTACTTTGAGTGAAATTTTTTGATTGATGAGAAGATTTCCCCTGAAGGATCTGTAAAAAAATAAAACAAGAAAAGTATCTCCTATCTTTTCGCATACATATTCTTGAGGCAATGTGTGAAGAAATGAATACTTTGAAAGAAGCTTGCAATGAAAAAGTGAATCTAGAAGATTGTTTCTTTAGTCTTACTAATATTTGGTTTGATAACATTTCAAGAAATTTGAGCAATTATATCAATAGTTCAAGAAATTAATGGAAAAGGCCACAACTCCTTTCACATCTAAATTTATAAAGGAGTTAATCAAATATCAACATGAAATAAAGAGGCTTAAACCAAGTCTTGAAAAGGTGAAAGCTCAAAGTAGAAGGTTGGAAAGAGAAATGTTAAAATTTAAGACTGAAAGACAATCACTTGTTAAACCTGATGATGCAGCAATATAGTCCATGATGTCTCAACACATTAAATTTAGATAAAAGTGAAAAAGCAAAGTTAATGAATTAGAATTATTTCAATGTTTCTTATACTTCTTATATTTTATTCTTGTAACTTGTAATGTATTTAAGTAACTTTGATTTAAGTAATTACTTGAAAAAGTAAGTTGTAAAATTGTAAAACTCAAGTAACTTGGCTAAACGTCATTACTTGAAGTCATTTTATAAAATCAAATTATTTAAGAAAGCTTTCCATTGCATAAAAAGAGATTATTTTTGTTTCAAATTTTAAAACCAACAAGTGTTACATGTCATCGGCCATTACATACCATAGAGGAGAAATTCTAAGAGGATGCCTCTCAACGGTTCCCAATTTTAGCATAGCACATGGGTTTTGAAGAAGTTGCTTCCAATTTGATTTTGACATCTATTTTTGTATAAATATAAGAATAGGCATGTGTGCCTTGAGATGATGGTAATTTTTTCATAGTAATTATAACTGAAGTAAGAGAGTTCAAATAATCTAAAACTTTGTGTTTAGATTTTTGAGTTTTTATTTTGTATGAAATTGGTTCAAAGTGAATGAGAAAGAAATTGTTTTCTATGGAAATTTTCATCTCAGAAGATCATTTGGTAGATTTGTGAAGATTAAAATAGTGAATTTTGTGTTATCTTTAAATCTGAATATGAATTCCAATCTTTCATAGTCATTTGTTAAAAATATTATCATCTCTCGAATGTTTATTTACTTGTACAGATTCACTATGATCTATAAAATTGCTTATTGTGAAGTAAAACTTCTCTCTTCTCACATGTTCTAGTTTTCCACTCTTAATTTATCAAAATTTCATTACACATTCTCTAAAACAACTGCTTACTTACTAAAAAATCACCTTGTTATGGTTCATGAACTCTGTGATTAAAGTAACACCCCTAGAAATAAGATAACTTGCACATAATCTATATATTTTTTGAATAACTGAGATCAGTAGATAATTGAAAGTAAATAGACATAAGCATACGAGAGATTCACATTTAAATGAAGGGGATTTAATCCCATGACTACCTAAGTACTTTTGTTATCTTGAAAAATATCTTTCCAATAGTTTATGGTGACTCTACTAGGGAATGAAGATTTAAACTCCCAAATCTAAATATAGATTACTCCTTCAAGTCAAGATAAGAAGAGTTAATGTTTAGTTTTCTAAATATTGCATGTTTTTCAAACCATTCATCTTAAGTGTTGCATGCAGAGTAAGTTACATACATCTGAGTGAAGTGTGCCCTTGTTGAAGTTCACTCCATTATATAAGAATAGATGCATCACTTTTTATTGGATTTTTTGCATGTCATTTTGTTTAATGTTTTGTTTATCTTGTACTCATTACATGTTAAGTAATTATCACCTAAATATTTGTCTATAAACCAAATTTCTAGAGTAATCCTTAAAATAAATTTTACACTTCAAATTGATAAATTGACCTTTTACAAGAGAAAGGAGAGCTCAAGGCCAAACAAAGAGCTAGTCTCTCACCTATGAGACAAACACAAACTCTTGTAAATTGGCTATAATATAATTCTTTGAGAATAATTCAACCCACAAATCTTCAATTCATTATTCAAAAAAGAATGGTGTAACCACTTCCCATCCCTTAGGGGGCAATGATTAGTCTTCTAAATTTGACTCCTTTTCATGACTTACCAAAGGGGTCAAGAAATAATTTTTCAAATTTCACTGGTGATGGAAAACAAAGTCTGAACGAGCACTTGGCATTTTTCTTTGTAGCTTGTGGAGTATTTGGCATCAAGCATGAAGATGTTTTAGTTAGACTCTTCATTGAGACCTTACATGACTTAGTTGTAGAATGGTTTTATCATTTATCTCTTAGCACTTTAGTAATGAGGGCCACTATGCATGAATAGTTTGAAAAAAGATTTAAATTTGTTGAAGAGTCCTACATATTGCTTATCCAATTGACTCAAATCAAAAAGGAGTCACATGAACACATGTGGGATTTCATTTCCAAGTTTAATAGATTACTCTATAAAATCCCTCAAGTTACTTTTCCCACTAGAGATAATCATAAGTGCTTCTTCATTAATGTTTAGTTACCAGAGGTTACCTATCAACTGCATAGAACATATCCTACTGATTTAGTAATAGCTCAAAATCTTGCTACAAAAGTTGAAGATGACTTGATAATGGTTGGAAATATCAAGAAAACAACTTATAAAGGTGATTTTTATACTTCAATCATATCATAGACCACTGATCCCCTCTTATAGAAGGTGTATAATGACTTGTTACAAGTCAAAAGACAAATTTTTCAAGGTACTCATGTTGCCCCTACTAGGAAGCACCTACACAAAATTTCAATAATCAGAAAAGAAACTACATTGTTGGTCCTACATAAAGACTATAAATTGAATATGCTCCAAAAAATCATGTTGAGATGAATGAAGAAGATTAGATGACTGATGATACTCATCAAAGTCTTGTTGATGAAGATGACTTTGTAAATTATGTTGGTGACTCCAACATTGGATACCTAGAATATCAATCAAAAAGTGATTAAGAAGAAGCATTTAAATAATATCATAGTCACTCTTTTGTAGTGTTTAAAAGCTCTTAAACTCATTAATATAGTGAAAAACCTTCCAAAGATCAAGATAAAGAGAAAGGAGACTCTAGATCAGATGTAAGCATTTTTAAAAGAGGTAGTCCTCTACCTTCTTCTCTAGCTCGAAAAGATGAGTATGTAGCTTCTTCTTCTCAAACTCATAAGCTAGTAACTCATACTTCTCAAGCTAATCCTCTATCTAGATCCATCTCCTCTTTTGACATAATTAATCACATAAAGAAAACCAAAATTCAAATGTCAAAATATGAATGCTTGAGGTATTATCCAAACCAACTGAATAGACTAGTCAAGTATGTTTAAAGTAAAGTGTCAAACAATTCAACCAATGCCTCTAAAGGTATCTTGCCTACCCATAAACAAGACTCATCTCAAAATAACACTACAACTTTCTCCCCCACATCTACTTCCACGTATGAAAGGATAGAGCCATTTTATGCATCTCTCCTAATCAATGGGTTTAAGTTAAGCAACTATATCTTAGACTCTGAAGCCTCAGATAATGTTATGCTAGTTAAAGTAGTTGATTCCCTCATCCTCACTTTAACTAAAATAATAGGAAGATATTACTCAATGGAGAGAAAATTTCCACTAATTGGATAGATCAAAAATGCCCAAGTTATTCTAGAAACACTCCTAGATAAAAGACTCAAAATGATAATTCTAGTTGTAGATATTCATGTCTCTTATGGAATGTTACTTAGTATAAACTTCTGCAAGGATCTTGGTGGAGAAGTCAAGATGGATTGGTCATGTTCTCACATTCTAATAAAATGAGTAAATCATAAACTTGAGCCTAAAAATAAGTCCAAGTACACAGTTTCCAAGTCTGATGATCCAAGGTCATAGATCCTTTCTGAAGAATCAGACCATGGAGTCTCCTACCTCAAATTAGGTAAGGAGATACAATAACTAGAGGAAGTAGAAGAAGAAGAAGATAAGATATGAATGCTAGAGTTTAATGGTAGTTTTAGTTTTCATGGTTTAGGCATAGGGGTGGTATTGATATCACTTGATGTTAAAGTATTCCCTTACTCTTACAAACTCATGTTTGAAAATACTAATAACACAACAAAATATGAGGCACTCTTGTTGAGACTTGAATTAGTAAAGGAAAAAAGAGTAAGAATTTTAAAAGCTTAAGGTGATGATGAGTTCATAGTAAGACAAATATGTGGCCAATATCATGTGAAGAAAGATAAGTTGAGGTACTACCATGATTGAGTTCTGAGTGTAACACTCGACTTTGCATCTTTTGAAATCAACTCAATTCCTCGAGATCAGAACACTAGAGATGATTCACTTGTAGTTTATGCATCTTCATCTAGGAAAAATTAGTAGTCTACACATTTTTGAGAAGGTAACTATAAATTAGAGATGGTTTACCATCCAAAGGTTTCAGATAATGTCGATTAGTGGCAAGTTTTTAATGATGACAAGCAAATAGAAGCATTCTTTGGGCAACAAGATAACTTCAAAGAACTATACTTTGAAGGGAGTAGCTCATTTCCACACTAGACCACAATAGGTATTACTGATCAAAGCTTACTAATAATCAATATGTAATCTAATTAAAGATAAATAATATCCCTAAAGGCTTAGTTTCTTTAAAAAAAATCTTTGTCAAGCATGACCAGTTTCTAAAGAAAAAGAAAGAATATGGTGATAGTTCATCTCTGAAAGTATAACAGATTAATTAGGGCAATGAAGAAGAGCCTAAGATGGTCAACATTATAAAATGTTGATCTCAATAAGAAAAGGAATCATTCATCAAGATTCTCACAAGATACATTGATGTGTTTGCCAAGTCCTATAAAGCCTGGAAGTCCTTCCAACAAGATGAGGTGTAGCATTATATTCCACTTCAGCCAAAAGTAAATCCCTTCAAGTAAAAGTTATGTCATCATAACCTAAATATCACAAGTACTATTTATGTTTAAATATATAATCTCTTTGATATAAATATCATCTATCCTATCCACCATTCATAATGGTTAGTAAATATTGACTCATTGAGAAAGAAAAATAAAGAAATATGCTTATATGGTTATTTTCATAATCTAAATCAAGCCTTTTTGAAAGATAATTACCCATTGCCCATTATGGATCACATATTACAAGTAGTTACACATTTAAATATGTTATCCATGTTAGATGCATTTTTAGGATACAATCAGATAAAAGTAGTTGAAGAAGATCAATACAAAATTGCTTTTACAATGCTATGGGGAATGTTTGCCTATCAAAAGATGTCTTTTAGGCTTATTAATTTTGGATTAACTTTTTAGTAAGAAATGGATCTAGCATTTTCTCATATTAAGAATAATATTATAGTGGTATACCTTGATGACTTGAAAGTCTTCTCTAAAAAGAGAGGTAATCACTTGGCTAATTTAGAAGAAGTGCTCATCTAGTGCAAGAATCATGGGATTTCTTTAAATCCAAAGAAATCGATATTTGTCATGACTAAAGGAAAGCTTCTTAGCAACATAGTCTCAAAAGAGGGGACAAAGATTGATCTAGAATGAGTCAAAGCTATTTAGAGTTTACCTATGCGTACATCCAAGAAAGGAGTGCATTCATTCTTTGGTAAGGTCAATTTCCTTAAAAGATTTATTATGATTTTGCTAAGTTGACTCACCAAATATCTGATATGATGAAAAAGAGGCAAGACTTCAAATGGAATACTAAAGGTAAATTGGTGTTTGAAAGGATTAAAGTAGCTATATCTAAAGCTCCAGTGCTAGTTTCCTCAAATTTTAGTAAAGAATCCATTCTTAATTGTTCCTCTTTTGAACATACCATGTCATCTATACTTCTACATAAGAATGATCAAGGAATTGAATCCCTTATAGCTTTCATGAGCTAGCCATTGAAAATATCTAAACTGAAGTATTCATAAATGGAGAATCATGCCTTTGTTGTAGTCAAAGCATGCAAAGTTTTTAGGTACTATATTTTGTCTTCACATACTAAAGTTTATGTACTTGACACTATAATAAAATCAATTCTAACATAGTAAGAACTGGGATAGTAAGAGGCACCTAGGTAGCTAAGGTGTAAGAGGTTGATCTTCAAATCAAACTAATAAAGTTATTGAGAAAGAGAGGCTTGTGTCAGTTGATGATAGAGAGAAAACTTGATGACATGGATACAGCAACACCTTTATTCCAAGTTGAATTAGTTGAAGATTTGCCTATGGTGCTCTTTGTGGATCTTATGGATGAATGATACGATAAGAAAGTCTACTTTATGACTTATGGAGAATGCCCGATTGATCTAACATGTAAAGAAAAGTGTACCATCAAGCTAAAGTCAAAGTATTATGTCCTTTGGGATAATGGTTTGTATAAAAGAGGAATTGATGGTGTTTTCCTTTGCTATGTGGACAAAGAGAAACAATCGAGACCATTGGAGCAGTTTCATGATAAAGCATGTGGAGGCCATTTCTTAGTTTGAGTCATAGTACACAAAATCTTATGAGTAAGGTAATTTTGGCCTACCTTTTTCCAAGACACTTCTAATTGGGTTGCTAAGTGTCAATCATGTCAACACTTTATGGGACATGTAAAGTTTCCATCCTTGCCATTAAAACCAATTGTAATAAGTGATCCATTCCAACAATAGGGCATGGATTTTATTAGCATGTTAAATCCTTCTTCAAGTGCTAGACATGATTATGCTTTAACTATAACTAATTACTTCAACAAATGGGTAGAATCTATTCTTGTCAAGCATGCCACTATTGAAGTCATGTGTGATTTCATCAAAGAGAACATTATAGTGAGATTTGGTGTCCCAAATAAGATAGAACAGATAATGTAGCCATCTTTTTCTCATTAGAACTAACAAATTTTTATTACTCATATGGAATAGACTTAGTACATGCTTCAAATCACTATCCTTATGGAAATGGTCAATCTAAATCAAGTAACAAGAACTTGATGGCCATCATTCGTAAGTTGGTGGATAATAAGAAATGTACTTGGCACAAGAAGTTGTTTGATGTATTGTGGGATGACAAGATAACTCCAAAGAAAGCCATAGGTATGTCTTCTTTTCAGTTTTTATATGGAAAAAATGTTGAGATACCAATCACTATAGAGTTATTTTCCTTGCAATTATCCAAAGCTATTGAAGATATGACTTATCAAGATTCACTTGATAAGAGGATCATGTTCCTCACTAAGTGACAAGAAATTCCTATTCAAGTTACTAACTGAGTGACTAATCATCAAATAAAAGTAAATATGATCTTTGATAAGAAAGCTCAAGATAGACAGTTTGAATTCGGTGACTTGGTCCACCTATGGGATAAACAGAATGAATAAAAAGGAAAGCATGACAAGTTTGACTCACTGTGGAAAGGGCATTTTAATATAAAGAGTATTGATGGAAGAGATAGCTTCATCCTAGCTTATCAGGATGGGATTGAATTGTTTCTACCTTCCAATGGGTAGCACTTGAATATCTACAAGAATTGAGTGGTAGGGTAACACTTGTATATATATAAATAAATTTTTTAGGCTTTCTTTTGT
The DNA here is from genome assembly GCA_037957365.1 of Torreya grandis. Classification (NCBI taxonomy): domain Eukaryota; kingdom Viridiplantae; phylum Streptophyta; class Pinopsida; order Cupressales; family Taxaceae; genus Torreya; species Torreya grandis. The sequence continues at coordinate 544,204 of JARHVA010002089.1, read as the reverse complement.
TTGGTTGTTTTTTTTTTTTCTATTTGCTTGTTTATTTTGTAGTTTTTTGTGATTGAGTTTTTTCAAAGACTCCATACCCAATATAAAATATTCAAAACCAAAGATACTAGGATCTCATCCTTATTTCTTTCTTTCTGATAGAAACAAAGATGTCCCCAAATGGAGCCAACTAGTGTCCCCAAAATTTCACATTTAGAAATTTCGGGTTACCCCTATTTAAAATTTTGCATTTTGTGTTATGTGAGTGAATTGTCCTTGCTAAACCAATCCCTTAAATAAAGTGTTACTCTTTATTAGTTTTTGTTTTGATTGCTTTCTCTTCCCAATTGCTTTAAAATTGCTCCATAAGGTTGAAAACATCTGCCAAAGGCTATCACTAAAAAACCCATTTACTGATCATTCCCAGAAGATCAAAAAATCTAAGTGTTTGGATTTATTTTCAATGCAACTCAGGTTATCCAAGCTACTTAACTTATAAAACAAGAAAAAAAGTAGTCTCACAAGTCTGAGTTGCAATATCTAGTTCAAACTAAAATTATTGAATAGCTTTACTTCCCATCAAAAGCTAAGTAAAGTATTTTCGAAAACCCATCAAACATTACATAAATAAAAATAGGTTTTCAAAGTAGATTTACTTACCCAAATCCACAAATAAAAGTAACATAGGTTTACAAACCCAAAATACTCACTAGTCAAGACCAACTCAGGATTATGAAGATGTTAAACTCCCAAAATCAAAATTAAGTGAAGCAATCTAAGAAACCTAATAAAAATTCAAGGGCTTACATGGATCCTTCACATATGTCCACTACATGTCATTAATGCATTAGTAAATATAAATTTCAATGAATTCTACCTCATTTCCCACCTAGCATTCAAGTTGTTTGACCAAACTATGGTACCTGTGAACCTTGAGTTATATTAACCGATGTTCTGGAATGACTTTTGATCCAACTCTTCATGACCCATTTGTGTTTAAGGTATTTAAATAATTTTCCTTTGATTTTCATGCCTTCATTTTGAATGTTTTCTTCTTATTTTTCTTTGCTAATTTTTCATTCACCACTATGAAGGTTTTATTGTTTGTACTTATTTTGCTTGCATCTATTTGTTACTTTTACATGCTTCAGTAGTGTTGTAAAAACCCTATAAGAATTCCTAAAACACTAAGCATATAGAAATCCCCCTCAAAATACTACAAATATTAAGCCCTAAGTTAAAAACCTAACTATGGAAAATAAACAAGAAACCCAAGTTTCCCATTACTGCTTGCTTACTTAGGTTCCTGAGCACAAGCTACTACCCTCAAGAAACTTGAGACTCTCAAGTGCCTTACCAACCTAGGTTTTCCTCAACCTATTACTTACCTAGACTCAAAACTACTCATTACTTCTACTTCTATGGGTTTTTCAACCCAAGTTGCTTGCATTATTAAATCCAAAGTCTAGAAGCTTGAGAAAACCATAGAACTACCCAAGTGAAACCCAAAATTTTGATTACTTATTACTTCTACTTCAGGTTTCCCAACCTGAATTACTTGCCTAAACAAACTTGAATTAGCTACCCCTAAGAGACATAAATTCTTCATGATTCACTGCCTACCTAGATTCTTGAATGCTTAAAACTTGAAGATCATATAGACCAACCTGGGGTTGTGATAACCTATTGCTTACTATGTGTTACTTGGGGTTTTCAAGATTTTTTATTGCTTGAAACCTAAAGATGGTTTAGAAATATTGTTTGAGGCAATTAATTGATTCATTTATTCAAATTTTTCTAAACCAACAAGAGCAATCATAGAAATTTTAAGAGCATTTATCAAGTTTTTTCAGAGTTAATTAGAACAAATGTTAGGATCAAAAAGATTAGAAGAAGAAATAGCTGAAGTAGAAGTGAAAACAATTCTAATTGAATAAGTTCATAAATTAACAATTGAAGAAATCCTAGATCCAAGTATGAAAGGTAAAACAAAATCTAAAAGAGCCAAAGATGAAGTACAAGTATAATGGGTATCCTATTGAATCATGCATCACTTCCAAGTTAACTAAAATAAGTGATACAAATATGGGGCATGTATTTGTTACTGAGTTTTTAGAGAGATCCAAGGCTATATTCAAGACTCCACTCATGTAGGCAATGATTAATAATGGGATTATATAAGATGCATATTTCCCAAGCTCAGTTTAACTTCCTAAATTTGTATTAACATGTGCCAAGTATTATGACTCCCTTACTAGGATTGTGAAAGATGCTACAGGTAATGTAGTGATAAGATTGGATGTTCAATATCTTAACTACTATCTAAATATCCCAACATCATCCAAAGTGATTGATATAATGATGGAAAAAGCTAAGAGATAATGAGAGACTAATTCAACAGAGTGCATTAAGATAATGAACACAAACTACCTGAAGAAAATGAAACAAGCTTCAAGATTTCCAAAGTAGATAATAAGATCAGATTTGGTACAGAAAGTAGATGACATTACTTATTTCTTATGCAAAATCAATGGTGAAAAGAATTCCAAGTGTTTCTCAACGTAGATGTATGCATATATCAGAACCATTGATGTCACCAGGAGCTCTATCATGATTGAATGGGCGAGGATGATAAGTGACAACATGGACCAATAGTTAAACAATGTATTATAGACTTTTGATTTCAAGATGACCTCATACCTTGTATATGCAACAACATCAAAAGGAGCCTTTTTAAGGCTAAATATAAAAAGAACACTAGCAACTGAGCCAATATATGAGTATTACCCTCAATTAGTTCTTTATGAGTACAACAAGCATTATAAGATAGTTAATGATGGATTATTCTATGAGATCATTTTCAAGTTAAATGATCTAAAACTCAAAAGCTTTGGTTGAAAGATAATTTATAAATAAGAACAACATAATTCAAATAATGTTATCTCTGAAAAGAGATGTTTTATTGATTAAAATTGCAGACCCAAACATATGCCTATCTCTGAGAAGAGATGTCTGATTTCCATTTTGGGTTACATCTTCATTTATACATGTTTTGAAGGTGTGAGGAGGATGTGGAAGGTCACCAATCTCGAGGGAGATTAAGTGGTTCGACTTCCATGATTTACAACAATACAAAATTTGAGGAATTATTATTTTTAAAAACTTACTATTTTTAGATTACACTACTAAAATTAAAATTTGGGGCACTTTTGTTGGGTTTTCAAGGGTCAAATTCATCAATCAGAGCTCAATGCCATCTCATACATTCCTCTCATTATTAGCTTTCCAATGGTTCAAATGGTGAGTCAATCGGAGCTACAATGCAAAATTTATGGCTCCCAAAAGTTCTGCCATCAAATGGGGTGGACCCATCACCCGAATTATCATCTGAATTGTTGCCCAAATCATTCCTCCCTCCTTGAGAAGCAATGGTCCCCATTACATCAAGATTTTTCATCAAGTGTGGTAGTTGTACTTTGATCTGATTCCTGATGCATACTTGGAATGGACTCTGATTTATGGAATTGTGTAGGGCTGGATTGTTCACCATTTCCTTGAAAGGATCAGATGTCTCAATGTTGTCTACCATTTGAAGTCATTTGGAGCAAATACGTGGATAGTCTGTTGGTTTGATTTTCCACTCAAGCTTCATATAATTTGACCTCATTTTTGGGATCATACACTCTAAATACAAACCACTATAATACCACTGATCCAAAACTCAAAAGCTTTAGTTGAAAGATAATTTAGAAATAAGAACAACACAATTCAAATAATGATATCTCTGAAAAGAGATGTTTTATTGATCAAAATTATAGACCCAAACATATGCCTATCTCTGAGAAGAGATGTATGATTTATATTTCAGGTTACATCTTCATTTATACATATTTTGAAGGTGTGAGGAGGATGTGGAAGATCACCAATCTCAAGGGAGATTAAGTGGTTTGAATTCCATGATTTACAACAATACAGAATTTGAGGAATTACTATTTTTAGAAACTTACTATTTTTAGACTACACTACTAAAATTAAAATTTGGGGCACTTTCATTGGGTTTTTAGGGGTCAAACTTCATCGATCAGAACTCAATGTCATCTCACGATGTTCTCCTCATTATTAGCTTTCCAATGGTTCAAATGGCGAGTCAATCAGAGCTATGGTGCAAAAGTTATCACTCCTAAAAGTTCTGTCATCAATTGGGGTGGACCCATCACCTGAATTGTCATCTGAATTATTACTCGGATCATTCCTCTGTCCTTGAGAAGTAATGGTCCCCACTGCATCAAGATTTGACATCAAGTGTGGTATTTATTCTTCGATTTGATTCTTAATGCATACTTGGAATGGGCTCTAATTTATGGAACTGTACAGGGCTAGATTGTTCACCATTTCCTTGAAAGGATTGAATGTCTCAGTGTTTTCTACCATTTGAAGTCATTTGGAGTGAATAGGTGGATAGTCTGTTGATTCAATTTTCCACCCAAGCTTCTTGTAATCTGACCTCATTCTTGGGATCATACACTCTAAAGATAAATCACTCTGATACCACTGATCCAAAACTCAAAAGCTTTAGTTGAAAGATAATTTATAAATAAGAACAACACAATTCAAATAATGTTATCTCTAAAAATAGATGGTTTATTGATCAAAATTGTAGACCCAAACATATGCCTATCTTTGAAAAGAGATGTTTGATTTCCATTTCGGGTTACATCTTCATTTATACATGTTTTGAAGGTGTGAGGAGGATGTGGAAGGTCACCAATATCAAGGGAGATTAAGTGGTTTGACTTCCACAATTTACAACAATACAGAATTTGAGGAATTACTATTTTTAGAAACTTACTATTTTAGACTACACTACTAAAATTAAAATTTGGGGCACTTCCATTGAGTTTTTAGGGGTCAAAATTCATTGATCAAATCTCAATGCCATCTCACAATGTTCCCCTCATTATTAGCTTTCCAATGGTTCAAATGGTGAGTCAATCATAGCTATTGTGCAAAAGTTATGGCTCCCGAAAGTTCCGTCATCAATTGGGGTGGACCCATCACCTGAATTGTCATCTTAATTGTTGCCCGTATCATTAAATGTAGCTCTAAAACATAAGAGAGTGTCAAATGCAACATGGGATGTAGTTTCATAGTTTAGGTGTATTTTCATTTAATTCTTCAACTTCACATACATCAAAGTTGGTGGTTTTTCAGGCACACCATTCAAATTACCTAGATATCCCAATGACAAGTCGATCCTTATGGAGTTATGCAGGCAGCTTTTTGAATTACATGATTTATAATCAAAATCTCACCATCCCATTATTAATTTTATTATTTTTATTAGTCATTACCTTTTTCTTAGTATTTACAAGGCCAAGAATGTACAGAAGGAGATGTACCACAACTACAATCATACCCATTTTGAAGCTAGGGCAAATTTTGATTATAAAGGCATGGCTCAGAATATAGTTTATCTATAGTACATGCATATTCCTGCACTTTAGGACTATTGTATTGATTTTAAGGATGAATTTTATGTAAGAATAAGGGATAATAGTAGGTTAACTATTGAAAAAATTCATACTTTTGATCTAGCCACAATTCTTGAGGATATGGAAGATGATAGAATTGTAACCAGTGATACCTATCATGCAATGGGAGGGGATAATGCCCCACTCTCAATGATTATTTTTGGTAAAAACCAAGTGAAGACTATAATATACATAGCTTCAAATGTTCTGGCCATGACTTCCACATGTATTTTTAACAAAGTCTACTATATGAAGGAGTTGATGAAATAGACTACTCATGTAACTTAAAATAGAAAAGAAATAGTGTAAGGGGAAAGCAACCAAGGACCCACAAAGAAGTTTAAGTTGAATAAAAATGTTGATGACACATATTTTGTGGTAAAGGATGAGGAATATATTCAACCATTTGTTTCCACACCTCCATTAGTCTCTTCTACTGACATCACTACTACTATTTCCACTATTCCTTCTTCTATTACACCTACCATAAATCCATCAATATTGATGCCACCTCCAAAATATCATGGTATCAATCCTTCTAAGAAACCCATTCAAAATGAAATTGATGTTCTCCCTTCTTCTCCTCCTCCACCTAATTCACCTCCACATCCTTTATAAGATCAACCCACCACTAAAAATGAGCTAAAAAAAGTAACTGTTAAAGAGGTAACCCCATCTCGGGAGGCACTACAGGAAAAGCAAAAAGAGAAGGAGGTAGTAGAGGTAGCAAAAGAAAAAGAATCTAAGAAAGGAAAAATGGCAAAGGAAATAGAGAAAACAAATGATAAGGAAGTAGAAATTGAGAAGCAAGTTGACAAGAAAGTGGAGAGAGAGAAAATGAAAGAAGCAGAGGCAACGGAGAAAGAAAAGGAGATTGAGAAAGAGAAAGAAAAGGATGAGCATATAGTTCCTAGTGTTGCTCAAAATGTTTCAAGTTCATAGGAAGTTTATTCTTAAGAAGTATTGGTAAGGAATAACCAAAAATAAATGGTGATTCATACATACACTTCCACTAGTACGAATTTCTCATCTGTGTTGGTAATGCAGACAACTCTAGAATATAAAGAAGTAATAAGTCTTGAAGAAATAGACTGGAAATTGTTGAAAAGTCTTGACAAGAAAGGAAAGAAGCCTAAATCCACTAAGGTAACTTCAAAGTTTATAATTGAGCCTACAAGACACAAGTTTGCGGAGGTATCAGTTCCACCATAGGGTATAAGAAAAAGTAACTTCACTGAAGGTGACTTAACAATTAAAAAGATATCCCTTGGAGAAGTTACCATGGAAGGCTTGAAGTAGGATACCCAGACCTTGATTGACACTCTCTTTAAGAATATTGATGAGGAGAAGGCTACTAAAACCAAGTTAAAAGAACAAAATGCCCAGTTATGTGAAATAATACCCAAAGTTGTCAGGTTTGTTCCACAAAAATCTATTCTTTCAAGAGATTCAATTGGATAGCAAGTTATAATCAAGGTGAAAGAAACTAGAGATAAAGCTAAGGATATTGATAAATGGATGGAGAAGATGCATCAAACTACCTAGAAGCTCTTACCTAAATTTTAAAGTATTCATGTTGATGTTGTGAATAAACTGGTAGAGATAAAGGCAGTAAGGAAGGAAATAGAAACTGAGAATAAAATTTCTGAGTTACAACAAAAGTGTCTGCAAGGAATAAGTAGTTTGAGTTAAAAAGTTTTGATTGAAGAGAATATTGTCGTTGAATGATATATAAAGAAATTAAAACAAGAAGAGTATCTCTTGCCTTTTCACATACGTATTCTTGAGGCAATGTGTGAAGAAATAAAGACTTTGGAAGAAGAAGCTCGCAATGAAAAGGTGAATCTAGAAGATTGCCTCTTTGGTCTTACTAACATTTGGTTTGATAAGGTTCTAAGGACATCTAAGTACTTATATCAATAGTTCAAGCAATTAATATAAAGGCTACAACTCCTTTCATAGCTAAATCTATAAAGGAGTTGCTCAAATATCAACATGAAATCAAGAGGCTTAAACCAAGTCTTGAAAAGGTGAAAGCTCATCATATAAGTTTAGAAATAGAAATTCTAAGATTTGAGACTGAAAGGAAATCCCTTGATAAACTTGATGATGTAGCAATATAGTCCATGATGTCTCAACACATTAAATATAGAGAGAAGTGCAGAAGTGAAGTTAATGAATTAGAATGATTCAATGTTTCTTCTACTTCTTCTATTTTCTTCTTGTAACTTATAATGTGTTTAAGTAACTTTGATTTAAGTAATTACTTGTAAAATTAAGTTGTTTTAAAATTGTAAGACTCAAGTAACTTGGATAAATGTCATTACTTGAAGTCATTTTGTAAAATCAAATTACTTAAGCAAGCTTTGTGTTGCATGCAAAGAGATTGTTTTTATTTCAAACTATAAAATCAACAAGTGTTACATGTCATCGATCATTTTATGCCACAAAGGAGAAATTTTCAGAAGATGCCTCTCAACATTTCCTAATTTTAGTGTATCACATGGGTTTTGAAGAAGTTTCCAATTTGATTTTGACATCTATTTTTGTATAAATATAAGTGCAGGGCTACATGCCTAGAGATTATGGTAATTTTTGCATAGAAATTGTAACTAAAGTAAGAGAGTTCAAGTAATGTAAAACTTTGTGTTTAGATTTCTGAGTTTTTTTTTTGTATGAAATTGGTTTAAAGTGAATGAGAAAGAAATTGTTTTATGTGGAACTTTGCATCTCAAGAAATCATTTGGTGGATTTATGAAGATTAAAATGGTAAACTTTGTGTTATCTTTAAATTCGAATCCAAATTCCAATATTTCTTAGTCATTTTCTTAAAATATTATCATCTTTTGAATGTTTATTTACTTGTATGGATTCAATAAGATCTATAAAACTACTTATTATGAAGTACAGCTTCTCTGTTCTCACATTTTCTAGTTTTCCACTCTTAATTTCTCAAAATATCTTTACACATTCTCTAAAATAATTGCTTACTTGCTAAAAAATCACCTTGTTATGTTTCATGAACTTTGTGATTAAAGTAATACCCCCATAAATAAGACAAATTACATATAATATGTATAATTTGTGAATAACTAAGAGCAATAGATAATTAGAAGTAAATAGACATAAGTTTACAAGATTTTCACTATTAAATGAAGGGGATTTAATCCTATGACTGCCTAGGTACTTTTGTTAGCTTACAAAATATCTAGCCAACTGAGTGTTACTTGAGACCACCCATCCTTGGCTTAACCCTAAACCTATCTTAAGACCTATACCAAAATTTATGCAAGCCACACACATCCATAGACATCTCAAAATCAGTCTTAGACTCTTCTTTAGGCATCCAGGCCCCTAGTGCCTCAATTTTTTCCCCCTGGACATTAGCACCATACTTTAGTCACTAGTGCCCAATGTTATTTTCATAGTTCGATGTTATTGTCCTCCCTCTTTTTATCCCTAACATGTATCTTTTCAATTTCAAAGACACCTAAGGTTGGCCTAGACCTATTTCAAACCCCACACAAGTACTAGATCAATATATATACATGAATTTTAGCCTTTTTTTTTAGTAGATGAAAATTAGATGCAAATATATGCAAACAAGCTCATAACAAGTTATGCATAATCAAGGTTATTAATTCTTATTCTACCCTACTTTTGGATACAACCATCCTAAGCTTAGAATACATAGATTTCTAGTATGGTTTTATACATTTCCCAAAGCCCTCAAACTAGAATTCATACTAGCTTTACTTGCACTTGCATTAACACTTACATGGGGAGAACTGTAGACACCTAAATCTAGCCACCAATAACCTCCAACTAGGCTTTTGACCAATTTCTACCTAAAGTGCACAATTTGGCTTAAAAACACTTAACTGCATTAAATAAGTTGAAATTTATATATTCAAGGGCTGATTTTGGCTAGGGTATCCCTAAATGGGGTAATGCAATTTATGGGCTAGCTAACTTTGATCAGATCATTCTGAGTTAAAATGTCAATTTTGCCCGTAGGTGCTCTAGATTGCTCTTTTCTATCAAATCTCTTGCACAAGACATGTGCCTTTGTTATTTTCTGTTGATAGTATCCTAAATGGGATAATGGATCCAATGCATCTGACATCGCCTTCTAATTCCAATCTAGTCAAATTTTGGACCAATAACAAGGCATTCTAAATAATTTGAGTAATTTGTGCACAAAGTGCTTAAACATGCTTAAGAGCTAATTAAACCAAATTAGAGCCTAATCAAGAATTCCATGGAAACTTGTTGAATAATTTGTTTTAAAAATGAATATTGAATATCTGCATCATCAAGTGACCTCATTTTTTAGGAAGACATCCCTAGGCCATAAATGCCATAAATATCAGGATTCATACCTTCTATGCCTCTTAATTTTTTCCAATGTCATGATGATGATAATTATAAACTTAATTCTAAAAAAATTAATTAATCCTCAACCACACATCTTCATCTCAGGATGGACTCTTCAAGTTGATTTTGATCAATCTCAAAAATCTATAAATAGAGAGGCCATGAACATCATTTTTAAGCTTAATTTGTGCAAAGTTACCATGTTAAATTGATTCCAATAGCTCTCACATGCCAAAGTTATGATTCCAAAATATTGAGCCAAGCCAATCCAAAGCCACAAGGTGCTAAGGAGAAGAGGAGATAGCCAAGCCTCCTTTGATGAAGACTTCATGAGCACAAGCCGAGCAAGCCACTACAACAAGCATTTGGAACATCCAATGAAGGTGAAAGATTCTTGTTTTTCTTTACTTTTTAGTTGTGCTTTTCATTTGCTTTTGTTATTAATTTCACCCTAGTAAGTAGGCCTAGAGATGTTGCTAATTAGTATATTTTTATCAATCTTTTTACATTTTTGGACTAATACAATACTAATCACCTCTCTTGAATCATATTTTTTGTTCACATAATGGCACACCTGATGGGACCACACCCCACAAATTTGATCAAATAAAACCTACAAGTAACATACTAACCATTGTCATGTAGGATCTTAGAGTGTAGAAGCAAAAAAGATGAAGATTTGAGCAAAAATCTTATTTTTTAGAGCTCATTGTTTTGTTCTTAGATCCCAACTTGGCCTAACTCAGATCCCAACTCAACCCGACTTGACCCAACTCACCCTGACTCGGATCCCAACTCGACTGTGTCAACCTGAGAGTTCATTTTTCTAAGTTAATTGTTTCATCTTTAAAAATACTTCAAATCTAAACCACTTGCTAACATTTTTCTTGTGAGACCAACTTGGAAAATTGCTAAAATGTGTTTAAATCATCTTTTGTATGCTTTAAAATGAACTAGGAACATTATTTTGGTGCTTAATATAACATTTAGGTGATTAAGTAAGTTTTTAGCATTAGTTTTTAAAGTTTAAAATTTTAAGACTAAGGGATCAAATGAACACTGTCGAAACCAAATATTTCATTTGGGCTTAAAATTGAACACACTTGTCAATTTTGTTTTCATTGTTTCAATTAGCACTTTGTTTTCATAAAATATAAGGATGTTGCATGTATGCTCTTCGATTTGTCCCCTTTAGGGAACCCTTAGAATCAAAATCACTTTCCTTATTTGTAAATTACCTAGTCTAAGGCATAGAAATAATGTCATCTAAAGCACTCCCCAAAAACTCACAAAATTATTGGGTGACCTTGACAACGACCCTAAAGTCTTTCTATTTTTTTATTTCTTTATTTCATGTAAACTTGGCTTGTGAGGGGGAATTCATTACCTCCCATAAGTTATTTAGGGAAGCTTTGACATGAGGTTTCACCTCCCGACATTGACTTTATTTGGCTCCATATTGGAGTTGCACATGGGACGTAGTGCAACTTTAGACATCGCACTACACTGAGCGAATAACAGGATGTAATGGTTACAAAAAGGACTAGATATTTTTGCAACAAGCCAAGTGATACAGACCCAAAATCCACACTTTTCTTTTGCATTATTTAGCATGAAATTCATTGTGTAATTGATTCTCCTAGAACTTTTGAAAACTTGTAGATCTTAGACAAATCCCCACTTACCATGGAAATATTGTGGGTGCAAGGTGCACCTCAAGGTCCATGTCACAGTACTATCATTTGAGAGAAAGGGGGGTGTAAAAACCCTAATATATAATGCACATTTACTTTTGGATAAACATTTAAAATCCTCTCAAATCATTTATATTTATGGATTCCAACAATACCAAGTAACCTTGTCAGTTTAGGATCTAAGAGCGATTAATTAGTTGGTTTTGTCTTAGATTAAAGTCTTGTTTGGAGTAAAAACTTGGTGTAAACAAATGATGCAAACCAAACACATGGTCTTCATTTTCCTTTGAACAAAGAGGCATTATGTTGCCCACGTGAAATCATCAATTTGCTTTGTTCAAAGTTCATCAAAACTTGGAGTCATATCATCCACTTTGGCATAGTTATGTTGCCCAATTGAGTCTAGACCTTTGCCAAAGTTGTTTATGTCCTTCATATATAATCCAAATTCAAAATTGCACCTTTATAAGTTCATAGGGTTGATGTGTTAAGTGGGTTCACCATTTTCACTAAACTTGAGGGAACTTAGGTTCAATTTCCAATTTGGGTTGAAGGTCATTTAAGACTCATGATCATTATCACCACTTGATAAACTTAATTCATTTCATGGTAAACACGTGCACTTTGAGTCTATGCACCACAACATTTTGAGTCAAGAAAGGTAGTGTTATGCTATAAAATTTGTGAGAAATTATCTTTGCCTTAGAGATTTTTTGAAACAAGCATTTTGTCACATCTTTTGGGTAATCTAACACTATTACACTACCCAAAACATTTTAGATATTGTTTCATAGGCCCTCTTGCATGGAGTTCAAATTTATTCCTAAATTTTTAGACCAATCTAAGTGTACCTTTGTGAACCTTTGTCTAGCACAGTTACACCATTCACTTTTGTCTAGCTTATTTGTCAAAAGAACCAAGTTTTATACCATTATTTGTGAGAAAATAAACTATCTCTAAGTGTCTTTTATTTCATACCTTATACCTATTTGATCTAGTCCATGTCCAAGAATCAAATGCCTAATGTTTTTTAAAAGTGTTTCAAAATTATTAGATAAAAATTTCATCTATTTTCAAAGTCTAGCTTTTGACGCCATTTGCCCAAGAGTCCTTGTGCATGCCTTGTTTGAGCCTATCTTTTAATGCCGCATTTAGCCAAAAGACCTAACAACTTTTAATTTTCTAGATTAGACTGATTTGAAACACTTTGACCTTAGAGTTTAGCATTTTGATTTTTAATTCATTTACTTAAAATTTTTGTTTAAGATGTGTAACGTTAGACACTTAACATTGGATTATGTTATCACAAATCTTTACATAAACCTTTTGATGAATCTAGACCAAGTTTGAACATCATATTTTTAGACATTGTCCTTTTAGAGTTTTTAGGACTCTCTTCCCTTTCTATCACAAAGCATTGACTATGGATCCCAACATGTATTCCTACACTCATAGTGTACTCATGTACAATCTGAGGATTAGTAATGTGGTTATGCAAGAAGAAATGGTGCAAGACCTCTACGCAGATAATATTTATTATGAGATGGATCTTTATCCATCTTATAATATTCAATCACGGGAACAAATCCAAGATCCATTGGCTAAATATTTGGTTAATATACCACCTTATTTAGAATAAGACTAAGAACAAACTACACAATACTTAACTACAATACTCATAGCTGACGAACCAGTTCCTCAACAGTCACTAATACACCTTCCACGTATGATCCATTTTTTTTTGAACATCATTTGTTGGAGAATAAAGATGAGATTTTGGTTTGATCCATAGAGGTAGGGGCCAAGTTTCCAGTAGACTTCCCTCATGAGAATTTATCAAGCCTAGTAAGAATTCCCCACAACATAATTTATGATCAACAGGCTTCTTCTAGCAATCCTTTTCCTCTAGTCCAAACAATGTATCATGACCCTAATATGCCTAATAAAGGAAAAAACCTCATGGAAGACCACTTTAACCAAATGCAGATGACATATCAAACCTACCTGAATATAGCATGGTGATTAAACCTCTTATTGACTTAGTTCCTTCAATAGGAGTTTTGATAGAGTTAAATGGTCAAGACAATCAAAGTTCAGACCCATTCATGCAAAACACTTCGACAGACAACTTGTTGCATATGCCCATTATTGAAGAAGTGTCTTCTACTTCTATGTAGAATAATGAGCAAAATATAGTGGACAATGTGTAAGAAACATCCAATCCAAATCAAAGTGGTACTAACACAAAAAAAACTAGTCAACAACATGTGCCTGTAGTTAATACCATGAGTGGACCATCATACTAGGGAGTAGGAGTTTCTACATCCCAACCTCAACTAGCTACTTCATCAAGTGTGCAACCAATAAGATTAGGTATTCAACTAGTAACTAATGTCATGCCTCAATAGCTAAATGTGATGAATCCTACTCCTCTTCAATAAGTGACAAGTAGTATTCCACAACATTAGGCATAATCTAGTGTACCAACAAATGTAAGGCCAAATGTATTGCCACCTCAGCAAGTGGTAACTAATGTTCTACCTCATCAAGTAATGGCAAACATACCTCTTTAGTCGTAGACTAGTGTACCAATCCAAAACCAAATGGTAACTAGCCAACAACATGTAAATATTGGTCAGCGATAGATGTTGAATCTTCAACATGCTTTTGCTTCTCAACAAGGATTTGTGTAACAAGGAGGCTCCCATGTTTCTCAAGTACCTACTAGACAATAATCATTTCAAAATGTGCCACAAGTTTAGAGATAGGGTCTTGGTCCACAAGTTCCCACTCAAAAGTAAGGTTCGATTAGTCGATAGCATGTCCCTTTTCAACCACAACAGGCACAATATAGTTATATCCCTCCATCCCAACCACAAAATCTTCCAAGTTAAACCTTTATCACCAACCTAAACTAGAATATTGTATAGCCAAATGTACAATTACAAGTACATCTTAATCCATGTATGCATAATCCTGGTCCTTTTCTCAACCAAACCAATATACCCCAATAAGTATCTCTATCATATTTTGGTCAAAGTGTCCCACTTACAACCTCCCAACCATTTACCCAAACCAATATTCTCTCTCAAACCAATATTCCTTCTAGTTTCTTATCCCAAGAATTACAACAGATGAAGGATGCAATTATTACCATTCAGGTTGAGAAACAAACTAAAAAGTTTAAGTTGGATGATGTGTGTTCTTATCCATTCAACATGGAGTACTTGTAGATACCATTTCCTCCAAGATACAAACCACCTAAATTCAACAAATACAAAGGGAAAGGTGACCCTAAGGCTCATTTAATAGAGTTCTTTGTCGCATGTCAACTAGTAACATATAGCGATATATACCTTTTTTTGTTGTTTCCAAGGAGCTTGGCTGGACAAACCTTGGAGTGGGTCTTAAAGTTACCCAAGAATTTAGTAATAAATTTTGATGCTCTTTTTGATAATTTTGTGCAACATTTTTCCAATAATCTCTAACATGAGATTTAATTGGTTGACTTAACATAAGCAAAGCAAAAAATTGGTGAGAGTTTTGCAAGTTATCTACAACAATGGAGAGCTCTTGCAAGCCAATTCACCCATAGTTTATTATATAAATAATTAGCCATTGTGTTTACTAAAAATTTGCATAGTGAGATAGTTTATCATCTAGAACTACAATGTGCACATACTTTTAAGGAGATCATCGATAAAGGCTTATTGATTGAGTGAGATCTTATTAATAAAGAGATCATCAAACTTATATTGACTAATCAGAATCAAGGTTTTAATTAGGGAAGTGGCCAAAACTAACATCCAATTCAAGCACAAGCATCGCAACTAGCATAGGCCAATAACCAAAAAAGACCAAAGTAATTTAACTACAATAGGAATGTTGTGGGTAATGGAATAACTGAGTCACATCATGTCCAAATGGTGCAAACATCATCTATACTACCTTTTTAGCTTACTCCTACCCAACAACATCTCCCACCAATGTTGCAAGCATAATAACTAAGACCCGCACAACAAATACAAAAACCTTTAGTATTGCAAACCCCTCCTCCAAGGAGAACTATGCCTATGCATTGTGTCTTTAGTGACCTAAGAGAGCCTATTGACTTTGTATATTACAAAATTACCACTGCTAATCTGATTAGTTGGTCTGTACTAAAGCATTATCCACAAGGCATTCCTTATCCTAATTAGTACCATGAAAATAAATTCAATGAATATCATCAGGTCAACAGGCATAATCTATGAAGATGTGTGTAAATCAAGCATTTAATTGAGAATATGTTGGAGAATAGGGAGATAACATTGGATAATGGTGCTTCCACTTCCAATCAAACTCTTGGGATTTATCAAAACCTCTTCCCCCAACATAACAATTAGTAGCAATAGAATAACCAATAACAACAACACCAACCAGTATAACAACAAAATCAACAGTATCAAAATCAAAGGCCAAACCAACAAAACCAATAGAACCAGTAGAATCAGCAAAATCAACAACAAAACCCACAATGTCTAAACAATGGATAAAACCAAGGTCAAAATGGTCACAACTAACAAACCTACCATGCAGTCGTACATGACTACAATAGGGTTGTAGGCCATATTATAGGGGGTAGCATTAATACCATCTCCATTAATCCTAGATTGAGCATTAATCGATCTAGACCATTGCTAAATAATAACACTCAACCACATTTCATGGATAATCCTTCTTTGACTTGGGATAACACACAAGCAAACCAACAAATTAAAACTTCCACTTTTAGAGCTTAGACTGACAACTCACCCTTGCCATGTGACCACATACAAGTGCACCAGCAATCAAGACTTGGCTTATCTGATCCCACACCATTCCCAACATTTATTAATAATTATGCTCTAGTATCTAATCTTGATTATGCAATCACAACTCAGAGGTTCAAGATTACTATCCCAGGTCCACAACCATCTAACACTTTGCATGTTATCTAGCCAACTATTCAGCCTCATAATAAACCATTCACTATTGACCAAGACAAGAAATTTGATATTATGGAACAATTACAAAAGACACCAGCACAAATTTTTATTTTAGATTTACTACAAATGTTAACAATCCACAAGAACATATTGAATGAGTTATTGATCCAATCCACTATTTCTAGTGACATATCCCCTGATAAATTTCAAGCTTTGGGTGGACACCTAGCTCCAACCCAACAAGTCACATTCAACCAAAGTGATATGTCTTCCCTCGGCTTGCTCCATAATAATACATTGTACATAAAATTTTATATAAAGTGGCATAAAGTGAAACATGTCCTTATAGACAATAGATCAGGCCTCAACATAGTGTCTTTAAAGCTCATCAAGCTTCTTGGGTACACACTGGCAGATCTCCAACTAGAAATGATAACTATCAAAGCCTATGATAATCAGGAAAGAGAATCACAAGGCACCATTAGCTTATCAGTTATCATTGGGCCTTTGACCCATGATACACTTTGCCATGTGATTGATCTTGATTTGTCATATAATATGCTTCTAGGTAGGCCTTGGTTACATGAGATTCATGCAGTCTCGTCAATGTTGCACCAATATATCTAGTTCTCCCAATTGGGGATGGAAGTGAATATTTCAGGAGATTTACACCCATATGAACACTGCAAACATCTTGAGGCCGAGTTTCAAAGCTATAATTACCAATAGGACATGAATTTGAGTTTCAAGCAAGATAAAGAAAAGGTCATACTTATTGATCCACCATAGGATAATTGCATATATCATAATACCTTGGATTCCCTCTCCCACATGCCACCTCTTAAAGCTTCCAATCATTTCACCATTTCAGATAACAGACTGGGGGAGTATGTGACCCATGATACCTTCCATATTTCCAATCTTCCTCAAAATTTGAAGACCTTTGGGTGACCTAAAATCACCCCTCACATGCATTAGCAACAAAAGGAAAAAGATAAAGGACCTGTCATATTTGTACCAGCATTTGGCCTAAAATTAGATCCTCTTGAAGGGGATGAATCATGGTTGTATAATGACAACCAAGATGATTGTTATAAAATTACAAACTATCATATTCCCAATAGGATCATGGAGCATCAAGATTATGAATGAATAGGCCTCGAACTGAATCAACAAAGAAACATTAGACCAATTTCCATGACTAAGTACAAAAGACCCTATGGATGTGGATTTAAACTACCTGGGGGTGACCCCACATATCTTATTCAAGTTCCTTCACTGGTGGCTAGTGATGATGATGTTGATAGTGAATAAGAGTATGATCGTATCCTCACCTTTGATAACTTAGCTGAGACTAACATATTCGATAACAATGCCATATGTACTCTTACCCCAAACATTTGTCACAACCCATTGCCATTATACTATCCCCAACTGATAGATTAGGACCAACAAGAATGTAATTTATCAATTGATGAGTTTCAGAATGATGAGGCATTCTATGACTTTTTAGGCCTTAGAGACAATGTTTCATTGCGAGATCATAAATCAGGATTCTCAATTACATTAGATCCTGAAGCCTATTTTGGAGAGTGGGTGAATACCCTTAGCCAAAAACAAATAAATAAAACATTGAGGTCCCCAAGTGAAAAACTCTTTGAGGCACTTTCTAACTAGGTAAAAAGTAAAGATAAAGGCCATTCTAGTGGTGAAAACTTGTTTCAGGCACCATTAGACAGGGGTGTTTAATCTTCTTTGAATTTAGACCAGGGGACCACCAACAATAAACTTGCCTATGGATCCGAGTTTATTCTTGCACAACAACAAGTATTTAATCAAATTCTTCAAGAATTTTTTACTATTTTTGTCACATGGCTAGATCTCCCATTGGGGGACTCATATTCATCATGCCTAGGAGACGTTGAAGAGCAAGTCCTAACAGAGGACCTTGATATAGTCTAATAGTTTAAGTCTTTACCTACTATCCTAGAAGATGATTCGACCTTTGTAGTCAAAGATACAATAGAGATAAAATGGATAAAATTAGGTGCGTCCCTCACTGAGGAGGAACGTGAAGTCTTTACATCTCTGTTGAGAGAATTTGTAGATATCTTTGCATGGGCTTATTCTAACATGCCAGGTTTGGACCCCACTTTGGTTCTGCACCACCTTGTGGTCAATCCTAATGCCAAACCAGTGAAACAAAAGCTATGTAAGATACATCCCCGCATTTCTTTCTTGGTAAAGAAAGAGTTGGAAAAACTCTTAAAAGCAGGATGTATCTAGACCATTGACTACTCAGAATGGATATCTAATGTTGTACTTATTAGCAAAAAACCTAAAGGAATTAGAATTTGTACTAATTTTTGAGACATAAATAAAGCTTGTCCTAAGGATGAATTTTCATTGCCTAATATTGACATGATCATCGACTCCATAGTAGGTTATGAAATGATTTCACTCATGGATGGATTTTCAAGATACAACTAGATTAGACTAACACCAAAAGACCAACATAAAACAATGTTCACCACTCCATGGGGAACATTTTTTTATTAGATAATACGATTTGGTCTTAAGAATGCTAGAGCTACATATCAAATAGACATGACTTTCATATTCCATGATATGATGCATGATATTGTTGAATACTATGTCGATGACATATTAAGAAAAGCCAAAACCAGGGTCGACCATCCAACAGTGCTACGTAGGATATTTAAAAGATTATGGGAGCATAAAATTAGACTCAATACAAATACATGT
Organism: Torreya grandis; assembly: GCA_037957365.1. NCBI lineage: Eukaryota > Viridiplantae > Streptophyta > Pinopsida > Cupressales > Taxaceae > Torreya > Torreya grandis. Next base: position 524,890 of record JARHVA010002089.1, on the reverse strand, counting down.
GTGTTTGGAGTAACCTCAGGAAAGTTACTTGGCTTCATTATGTCTCGTAGGGGCATTGAAGTCAATCTGACCAAAGTCCATGCTATAATCAAGATGCCACCACCAACCAATTTAAAGCAACTCTATAGTTTGCAGGGAAAGATCCAGTCAATCCAATGCTTCATCTCTCAATTAGTAGACAAGTGTCATCTATTTACACATCTTCTGAAGAAGGGAGTTACATTTCACTGGGATGACCACTGCTAAATAGTTTTTCAACAACTCAAGGACTATCTAGTTAATTCACTTGTTTTGTTACCTCCTATACCAGGAAGGTTGTTCTTGTTATATCTATCAGCTACCGACAATGCCTTGGGGGCACTTTTGGCTTAACATGATAACAATGGAAAAGAGCTTGTAGTAAACTACTTAAGTTGTACCTTGGTCACATATGAACACAACTATGCACCTATTGAAAAAGCTTGTCTAGTTATGGTCTTCATAGCTCAAAAATTGTGCCATTACATGTTGAACAATAAGACCATGGTCATTTCAAAATTAGATCCACTAAAGTATCTACTATCTAAAATAGCTTTACAAGGTAGAATGGCTAAATGGATCATGATTCTTAGTGAGTTTGACATAAAGTATGTCAATTAGAAGGAAATCAAAGGATAGGTCCTTGCAGATCAACTTGCTGAAGCACCCCTTGTTGACATAAAGCCACTCACATTTAATTTTCTTGATGAATCCATAATGACCATCATTGACACATCTCTTGGGGAGAAACACTAAAAGCTATATTTTGATGGTTCATTTACTACACATGGATCAGGGGTAGGTCTCTTATTTATTACATCATAAGGGGATTTAATCCCTAAATCATTCAGAATCAATTTTCCTTGTACAAACAACATGGCTGAGTATGAAGCACTCATCGCAAGACTTCAATAGGTAATACAATGGAATATATCTCATATAAAGGTTCATGGTGATTCTCAATTAATCATCAATCAAGTCATAAACCATTTTCAAACCAACGATGACAAGTTGGTTCCATATAAGGCTATGGTCGACACACTAAAGTAGCAAATTGCAAATATCCGATTTGAGCATATACCAAAGGCTAGTAATAGAACTAAAAATGCCTTGGCTACTATTGGCTCTTTGATTTGACAAATAGATAAAGTTAGAGAATATCAATTTCTTGTTGAGAATTTGTTCACACCAGCTCATGAACCTTTAACTATTGCAATGATTTGTGATATTGTTGGTCCTAATTCTATATGGTACTCAGACCTTTACAACTACCTTCATGACCAAGTTCTACCACCTAACCTATCTCAAAAATAAACTAAAGCCTTTATTCATCATTCCACTTGTTATATTCTACTTGGATCCACCCTTTACCACCACAATTTTGATAGAACTTTGCTTCGTTGTTTAACTTCGATAGAGTCTACACTAGCATTAAGAGAAGTTCATAAAGGAGTATATGGAGCTCATTCTATTGGGGTAGTCCTATCCAAAAATCTCTTGCATACTAGTTATTATTGGCCCATGATGGACATAGATGCAGCTGCATATGTAAATAAGTGTGACAAATGTCAATGACATGCTAATCTAATTCATGCCCCAACACAAATGGCAATGACAAACTCTAAAATTGATATTGACACCATGGCTATTTTCTACATGGGGACTTGACCTCATTAAGAAGATCAACCCCACTTCATCTCATGGCCATAAATATTGCCTCTGAGTATTCACTAAGTGGATTGAAGCTATACCTCTCACTTATGTGACTGGAAAGCAAATTTCCAAATTTATCTTCAACCATCTCATTTGCCAATATGGTATCCCCTTTGACATTATATCTTATAATGGAGGATCATTCAAGAAAAAGGATGTATACTAGCTATGTATCGAATATAACATCACACAACATTTTTTTATAATATATTACCCTCAAAGTAATGGCCAGACTGAAGCATCGAAAAAAACCATTATCAATATTCTCAAAAATATTGTCAATGATGTTAGTCATGATTGGCACCTATAGATATTCCTTCCCCTTTGGGCATATCGTACCAATCATCATACTCCTATAGGAGTCACTCCATACTCACTTGTTTATGGTATTGAAGCCATCCTTCCCATTGAGGTTGAATAACCTTCACTATGCATATCTTTCAAACATGTCTTAGATGATCATGACTATCGAATAGCTCACCTACAAGAGCTAGACCTACTTGATGAAAAATGCATAGATGAACTCAATAATTTTTAGGCATATCATAACTGACTCAAAGGCCACTACAATTGACATGTCAAATATAGAAAATTTGAACTTGGTGATCTTGTTCTTAAAGAAAACCAAAAGAATACCACGATTGAGAAGAAGCATAAAGGTAAATTCAAACCAAATTGGATAGGGCCTTTCATCATTACTACAAATTATGGATCAGGGACATACAAGCTTGCCACACTAGATGGAGATGAACTTCCCGAGTAAATGACTATTATTCACCTTAAGTGGTACTATGCTTGAGTGTTAAGGTGTATTATCTGTAAAGACTATATTAGTGGTGCCATTTTATCACCATTATTCTTTGTAAAAATATCATTCTTATCCATCCTCTTAGCCTTATCCATTTTACCATTATGTTCTATTGACCAGATGTAATCTAAAGCCTAGCTCGTTTGATCTTAGTTTTTGCCACTCATTATGCATTTTTAGCATCAAAGAATCTAATTAGTTTCATCAATTGTTTCAAGTACTTCAGATAGAGATCATATTTTGGAGCAGCATGATAAAATTTTTGGTAGTTACATCTTTCATTTATTGTTCCTTTCTTATCACCAATCTTGCTACTATTTATAACCACCTTTGGGTAAATTAGTACCATTGATTTATGACGTTGTGTCCTAGTTATAACCACCTATGGGAAAACTAGGAGCAACATTTGTTTATTAAGTCTTGACGTACTAACTTGCCACTTACTATGCCATATTATGCCTTTTTACCACCTGTGCTTATTTTGTTTGAATTAACTGCTACACTAGTCAAATTCCTTCATTATAAGGCAGAACTACAGTGACTTGATGTCCTATTTTGGGACTATGTAGGTAACACTTGATACTTGTTGAGGTCAGCATAGTCACCCTTTCCACCATGCTCTCACCATTTTATGAGCAACCTAAGTTTGAACACTCTCACCGTTTTATGAGCTTGAACCATTTAGTGTCTCGTCATTCTCGATCGAGTTGAGATACTTCAAAAATTCTAAAAACATTTGTAAACTTGCTAGAAAAGAATAACAAAAACTTGGACCACTTCTTTACCTTAAAGATTCTAAGAAACCTTACTAAGTTTTAATCAAACCACTTGTCACTTAGTTTCCTCATCCTTTTTGGCCTTTTCTCTCACACACTTGCCATTTTGCAAGACTATTCCTATTCTTCTATCATATCCATTCTATTTGTTTTCACCAATTATCATTTTTCTTCCCAATCCTTGGGAGAACTCCATTTGGCCTAAAGTTTTTGTTAGATATTACATCTATGGAACTATGTAGGCAACGCCCACTTGCCTAGTGCATATGGAGACAGCTTGGCCACCCCTTCCTTTTCTTCTATTCCCTCATTTTGTTTATTTATTAAGTTGTCACTTATTTTCTAGAGGCAATGTTCATATGGTTTCTATTGAGTGTTTCTTTGTTGTTTTGTTTGTGTGCCTATTTGTTTTCTTTCAACATTGTTGCCATGATTCAGTTTATGTGTGTTCATTAGGTGATTCCTTGCCCACACTTACACTTGAGTCTATCCATATTCATATGCTTATATTGTCATCATGGTTTCTATCATTGATGTATTATTTTCTATTGAATATTGGATTATGAGAGCTATTGCTTATGCATATTTCTCCCAAGTCCTCATGATGTTATACTATGATGCCTACCGACATGTGCTACAATAAACCTCAGCTTCAAGAAGTCTATTCAACAATGGTGGCATCAACATCTCTTCAACATTGACATCCTGATTCAATCATATCCCAAACAAAGTAATTAACCACGAAAGAATTTCAACCTTTATTAGTTTAAATGAGCATCTCCCTACTAGTAAGTTGTTCCAATTCATAATTACCCTATGTATTAAGTTATCATCATCCTTGACCAAGTTTATCATGTTTTCCATAATCAAGGTCCAATGATTATAATCATCTATGGGCAAATCATTGCACATGGTCCCACTTGCATTTCTCAATGATTATAACCATCTTTCGGAAACTCATTATATTGTCACCACTTCCCTTTTTCTACCCATATAGGGGCATGTTATTATCTTGTTTGTTTGTCCTAATTAGGGTAGCTCTATCTTCTTAATGATTATAACCACCTTTGGGAAAATCATTGTGTTATCATACCGCATTGCCACTATCGGGGTACAATACTTATAACCACCTTTGGGAAAACCATTGTACACTATCCCACTTACATTCTCAATAATTTTGACTACTTTTTCAATATAATTATGTTTTCACCCCATCGTCTTTCCTTTCTTTGGTCCCCTCATTTCACTTCTTTCTTTTCGAGGGATCATTTGCCAACTTACTTGTGCTAACCATTCCCTCAAGGGGGCATCATGCAGTTAGTTTATCATCATTGTAGTTGTAGGCATACATGAAATTTTCATTCTTTGAGAAGATGTTACTATGCTTATAGCTTGCAATGCCTTCCCAAATAAGGGCAAATTATAGACACCTAAATCTGGCCACCAATAACCTCCAACCATGCTTTTGACCAATTTCCACCTAAAGTGCACAATTTGGCCTAAAAACACTAAAATACATTAAATGAGTTGAAATTGATATATTCAAGTGTTGATTATGGCTAGGGTATCCCTAAATGGGGTAATGTAATTTATGGGCCAACTAACTTTGATTAGATCGTTCTGAGTCAAAATGCCAATTCTGTACGTAGGTGCTCTGGATTGCTCTTTCCTATCAAATCTTTTACACAAGACACGTGCCTTTGTTATTTGCTATTGATAATATCCTAAATGGGATAATGGATCCAATGAATCTGACATCACCTTCTAATTCCAATCTAGTTGAATTTTAGACCAATAACAAGGCATTCTGAATAATTTGAGTAATTTGTGCACAAAGTGCTTAAACATGCGTAAGAGATAATTAAACTAAATTAGAGCCTAATCAATAATTCCATGGAAACTTGTTGAATAATTTGTTTTGGAAATGAATATTGAATATCTACATCATCAGATGACCTCATTTCTTGGGAAGACATCCCTAAGCCACAAATATCAAGATTCATACCCTCCATGCCTTTTAATTGCCTATTTTTCCAATGTCATGATGAGGATAATTATAAACTTAATTTCAAAAAATTGAATTAATTTTCAACCACACATCTTCATCTCAGGATGGATGATTCGGGTTGATTTTGATCAATCTCAAAAATCTATAAATAGAGAGGCCATGAACATCATTTTTAAGCTTAACATGTGTAAAGTTACCATGTCAAATTGATTCTAAGAGCTCTCACATTCCAAATTTATGATGCCAAAATATTGAGCCAAGCCAAGCCAAAGCCACAAGGTGCTAATGCAAAGAGGAGATAGCCAAGCCTCTTTTGATGAAGACTTCATGAGCACAAGTCGAGCAAGCCACTACAACAAACATTTGGAGCATACAAGGAAGGTCAAGGATTCTTATTTTTCTTTACTTTTTAGTTGTGATTTTCATTTATTTTTGTTATTAATCTCACACTAGTAACTAGGCCTAGAGATGTATGCTAATTAGTGTGTTTTTATCAATTTGTTTGCATTTTTGGACTAACACAATACTAATCACCTCTCTTGAGTCAAATTCCTAGTTCACAATAACTACATCGATCTTGATCCCTCTTTGGAGTATTGGTATATAGGCAACTCTCATCACAATAGGGTGTTGAGGATGTCCAACCTACCCAACTAACATCACACTTTTGTTACTTGTGTTAATCAAATACCCTAACAACATAGAAGTCTAGGATTTGCATACAAAATGAGTCAAAATAGGTCACATACAATGAATTAGGTTTCATCCATACATGAATGGGCTTAGCAGACTCAGACATAGCTACTCCCAGAAGTACAGATCAATTCTTGCACAAGTGACATTAGCACCAAGACTGGACACTAGCACCACAACACTATTTTTTTACACCTGGATCTTGTTTGTGACACTCAGACCAACTCTTGTACCAATTTTTAGCTTCTATATACTTCATCTCAGTCAATTTCTAACTAATTATTTATTTGAGTTATTCATTGTTATTATTATAAATATAAGATCAGGCTAATTCTTGCACAAATTAGTGGTTGTATTTATTACATATTTTATACCCTAATTTACTGTACTCATACCCTTTAACAACCTAGGGCTTAAAATCCATAACCCTTAAAAGTTCAATCACTATTCCATACCCAATTTAGGTGATTATACATGCCTTGTTCTTTATAATATGTTTATATTTTTGTCGAAGGCATTTCACTATGGGAAAGCCCCAACACATTTTTCATATGTTCAAGTTAGGGACTTCCACCACATGCGCATAATTATATTCAACCATCTTATATAGTACATAAAGGGAGTTCCAAATGCATCTCCAAAAGATACAAAGAGAGAAATAAAAGAAAGTTCTAAAAAAAATTCAATGAGAAGTAACTATTATAATATTTGAAGGTAGTAGATCTTGAACCCAATAAAATGTATGTTGCCTTACAGATTTTTGCCATGTTGTTTGGATATGTGGTCTCTTGTGGTTCATGAAGTCTACTGTTTGGAAATAAGAATTGATATTCCTAGAAATATTTTTATATGAAGACTTAAATTCAAGAGTTCTTTGTTGATGTTAAAGTGTCTTAGGCATAAAGAAAACTAAAAATCTTCAGTCTTCATACTAAATGAAGATCCTTAAAGATCCATGCAAATCTCTAAAAAGACAATGGTATCTTTTATGAATCTCATAATAGATAGGGCACCTATATACAAAATGATCTTCACTCTCAAGGTCTAGAAAACACAATTAGCATAATGCTCATCTTATGGGAGTCATGGTCAGAGTCCATATGGAGTTGATAAGAACAAACCCAAAACTAAACTAAAGAGATCTTAAGCAAGATGGTAAATTCTTCTTCATATATTTGGGAACTCAAATTTTATCTTCATGGAAGTGCGAATAAAATTGGAAATTAGGAAGTTTTGGTTTCAAAATATCTTTTGGATTAAACCATGTAGCTTTCAAATAAGATTTATTGGTCTCTTCATGAATACTTTTGTTGATTTTTTGTTTAGTGAGTTAAGAAGTATAAATAGAAAATTCAAGAGGAGGGAGTCTTTCTATATCAATATCCAATTTTTGGTGGAGTGTCATAAATCTTACATACTAACAAGATTTGCATCTTTGTTTAGGAAATTGCATAGAGGATTGAAGTGCCAAATATGAATACATACTTGGAGTAGAGAAAGAATCTATGAAACATTAGAGCGTATGCAACTTGGAGTGTATGCAACTTAATGGTAATGTGGAAAACTAAAAAGATAAAGAGAGGACATATCCTAAAATAATTGAATGATAAATCATTCTTTTGATGCCAAGTAAAGACATAAGCTTGACATCCATACAATAATGTGGGAGTAACTAATACAAGGAGAAGTCAAACCTTTACAAATTGAAGTTAAAAATATCTTATTAATCTAGACACCATTTGTACCAGTTTGTACCAAATTTGATGCCTTACTCCATCTATAACAGTTGGCATTACCGAGTAGTCCCTGAGATACATACTCGAGTGCCTGAGATGCCCCTAAATTAATTTTCATTCTAGAGTTCCCAAGTGGTTGTAGAGCCGTTATATACAATTTTAGTTTTAGTTATAATTACATTGCATAATTTAGTTACAGATGCATCTACTACACATTGTTAGGTAATGATGGAATCATAGTTTACTTGAGTTCTTGAGCCACCTACGTAAGAGAGTTGGACAAGCCATTAGTCCAATCCAAGCTATTCAAAAGTCATGATCCACCAAATAGGGGTAGGCAACGATGGATTCAAGGCCAGCTTGAGTTCTTGAGCCACCCACACATGGGGATTGAGCAAGCCATTCAACTGAGTCCAAGTTAATCACTAGTTACACACACATAGGATGTCACTAAGTTTATGTATTGGTTCGCATACCTAGTGAGGTGTATTTTTTCCTTTCTTCTCTCTTATTTCTTTACTTGATTTTGTCTTAACTTTTGATATCTCTTAAGTAAGGATTGATCTATGCACATGTCATTTACATGTCACACAATGGAGCACACTTCACATACTTAGATCTAGATTCATGGGCTTCGCCTCTTAGGTAAGTCTAAGTACATTTCTTTTCCTTTATCCTAATCATTTTGATTTGTTGCATTTATAAAATAAGGGGGGGGGGAGAAATGTAGTCATCTAAAATGTCACTTGAGTGAAATGAGTGTTACTTGAGACCACCCATCCCTAACTTAACCCTAAACTTATCTTAGGACCTATATAGACCCCTATCAAAAATTTATGTGGGCCACACACATCCTAGACATCTCAAAATTAGTCTCAGACCCTCCTTTAGGCATTTAGACCCCTAGTGCCTCAAGTTCTGCCACCTGAACATTAACACCTTACTTTGGATACTAGTGCCCTGTGTTAGTGTCTCAATTCAACGCTATTGTCCTTCTCCCTCTTTTTATCCCCAACATGATCTTTCAGTTCCAAAGACACCTAAGGTTGGCCAAGACCTATTTCAACCCCACATAAGTATTAGATCTACACACACACACACACACACACACACACGACTTTTAGCCTTTTTTTCACTAGATGGAAATCAGATGCAAATATAGACAAACAATCTCATAACAAGTTATGCATAATCAAGGCCATTGATTCTTATTTTACCCTACTTTTAGATACAACCATCTTAAACCATTTAGACTACATAGATTTCCAGTCTCAAGCCTCATTCAAAGCACTCAAATTGGCATTCATACTAGCTTTAATTGCATTTGCACCAGCACTTAAGTGGAGAGAACTACATCGATCTTGATCCCTCTTCAGAGTATTGATATGTAGGCAACTCTCATCACAATGGGGTGTTGAGGATGTCCACCCTACCCAACTAACATCATACTTTTGTTACTTGTGCCAATTAACTACCCTAACAACATAGAGGTCTAGGCATTGCATATAAAATGAGTCAAAATAGGTGACATACAACAAAGTAGGTTTCATCCATACATGAACATGCTTAACAGACTCAGACATAGCTACTCCCAGAAGTACAAATCAATTATTGCACAAGGGATGTTAGCACTAAAAGTGGACACTAACACCACAACGCTACTGTCCAAGGTACATCACTATTGTCCAAGAGGGTTTTTGATACCTAGATCTTGTTTGTGACACTCAGACCATCACCTGTACCAATTTCCAACTTCTAGATACTTCATCTCAGTTAGTTTCTAACTAAGTAATTATTTGTGTCATTCATTGCTATTATTATAAATATCATATCGGGGTCAATTCTTGCACAAATTAGTGGTTGTATTTATTGCATATTTTATACCTTGATTTACTGTACTCAGACCCTTTAACAACCTAAAGCTTAAACTCTATAACCCTTAAAAGTTAAATCACTATTCCATACCAAATTTTGGTGTTTACACATGGCTTGTTCTTTATACAATGCATATATTTATGCTGAAGGCATTTTACTATGGGAAAGTGCCGACACTTTTTTCGTCTGTTAAAGTTGGGGACTTCCACCCTATGTGCACAATTATATTCAACCATCTGATATAGTACATAAACAGAGTGCCAAATGCATCTCCAAAAGATAGAACAAGAGAAATGAAAGGAAGTTTTGAAAAAAATTAAATGAGAAATAACTATTATAATATTTGAAGGCAGTAGATCTTGAACCCAATAAAATGTATGTTGCCTTATAGATTTGTACCATGTTGTCTGGATATGTGGTCTCTTATGATTCATGAAGCCGACTATTTGGAAATAAGAATTGATATTCTTGGAAATATTTTTATGTGAAGACTTCAATTCGAGCGTTCTCTATTGAGGTTAAAGTGTCTCATGTATAAACAAAGCTAAACATCTTCGGTCTTCATACTAAATGAAGGTCCTCAAAGATCCATAAAAATCTGTAAAAAGACATTGGTATCTTTTATGAATCTCATAATAGATAGGGCACCTAAATACAAAATGATCTTCACTCTCAAGGTCTAGAAAACACAATTGGTATAATGCTCATCTTGTGGGAGGTCATGGTCAGAGTCCATATGGAGTTGACGAGAGCAAACCCGAAACTAAACTAAAGAGATCTTAAGCAAGATGGTAAATTCTTCTTCATATATTTAGGAACTCGAATTTGATCTTCATGGAATTATGAATAAAATTGGAAATTAGGAAATTTTGGTTTCAAAAACTCTTTTGGATTAATCCATGTAGCTTTCAAATAAGATTTATTAATTTTTTCACAAATATTTTTGTTGATTTCTTGTTTAGTGAGTTAAAAAATATAGAAAATTCAAGAGGAGGGAGTCTTTCTATATCAATATCTAATTTCTGGTGGAGTGTCATAAATCTTTCATACTAACAAGATTTGTATCCTTATTTAAGAAATTGCATAGAGAATTGAAGTGCCAAATATGAATACATACTCGGAACAAAGAAAGAATCTACAAAACATCAGAGCGTATGCAATTTGGAGCGTATGCAACTTAATGGCAATGTGGAAAAGTAAAAAAATAAAAAGAAAACATATTCCAAAATAATTGAGTGAAACCATTCTTTTAATGTCAAGTAACTAATCCGAGGAGAAATATCTTGAAATTGAAGCTGAAAATATCCTGGCCTGGCCTTCGAATAGGGAAGTAGAGGAGGACATGAAAATGCCTTAATAACTAAAAGAATCTGAATCATGAATGCATTGCGGATGCCAGTCCTAGTAAAAAATAATAATAAGAATACTGTTGTTTTGTTTGTCAGCACTGTCGCTGTTAAAATAGAAGAAACATTTCACAATGACATTAGCAACTACCGTGTCAAATCTCTGTCCAAGCAAGGCCTGCTAACCCAAGCATTAGAAATCTTTCGACTTACCAACCAACAAGGCATTCCATCAGATAAATACTGCTATACTTCTCTCTTGCAATGTTGCATCGGGGCCAAAGCCCTTCGGGAGGGCAGATTAGTCCACGCCCACATCATCCAAACAGGATTTACTCTCAGTGTTTATTTGGAAACCAAACTTGTTATTTTATATGCCAAGTGTGGGTGTGTGGAGAATGCTCGCCAACTGTTTGACAAAATGCGTGTACGAAACGTCATCACCTGGACTACCATGATTGCAGCTTATGCAAGGCAGAGACAGTCTGAAGAGGTATTGAAACTGTTTGATCAAATGCAACGATCAGGAATCCAACCTGATCAGCATACTTTTACCAGTGTGCTTATGGCTTGTGCCAGTAAAGCGGCATTATTGCGGGGCAGGGACCTGCATGAGGAGATAGCTCTAAGAGGCTACGAGTCTGATGTTTTTGTGGGGAGTGCCCTTGTGGATATGTATGTGAAATGTGGTAGTTTAGACGATGCGCGTCAAGTGTTTGAAAAAATGCCTGTTCTGGATGAGATAACATGGGGTGTCATGATTGGCGGGTACATGCAGAATGGACATTTTGAAGAAGCCCTGGGACTTTATCAGCAAATGCAATCAGCGGGCACAAAGGCCAACACTTTTATCTTCACCCGAGTTCTACATGCCTGTGCAACCTTGAGGATATTGGGATTGGGAAAGAAGATCCACGAAGATGCTACCAGAGGTGGATGCCAATCGGACATCTTTGTGGGGAATTCACTTGTAGACATGTATTGCAAATGCGGAAGCATAGAGGATGCACGCAATGTATTTGACAAAATGACCGAACGGAATGTCATCACCTACACTGCTATGATTTCCGGGTTTGTACAATGTGGACAATTATGGGAGGCTGTTAAACTCTTTGAGGAAACACCCGATCCTAATGTCATGTCATGGACTGCAATGATTTCAGGGTATTTACAGAATGGGCTCGTGGATGAAGCTCTGAAACTCTTTCAGAAAATGCCTGAAAGAGATGTGATTTCCTGGAGTGCGATGATTGTTGGATATTCACAGAATGGATGTTTTCACAAGTCCCTGATGTTGTTTCAACAAATGCACGTGTCTGGTGTGAAGTCAAACGCTGAAACTTTTGCTGGCGTTCTCCCAGCTTGTACCAATTTGGCAGCTCTCTTCACGGGCATGGAGCTTCATGATATCATAGTTAAGCTTGGTTTCCAGTCTGATTTGTTTGTAGGAAATGCCCTTTTAGATATGTATGTGAAATTAGGTATAATAGAAGACGCATGTAAAGTGTTTCTTGAAATGTCAGTTCAGGATGTTATCTCATGGAACGTAATGATTGCAGGCTATGCACAGAGTGGGCGTTTTGAAAAGGCCTTAAAATTCTTTCAACACATGCAACTAAAAATTATAGAGCCAAACTCAAACACATTTGCCAGTATTCTCCCAGCTTGTGCAAATTTGGCATCTCTCCGGTGGGGTGAAGAGGTCCATGAGCATATAATTAGAACTGGATTTCAATCTGATGAATATGTTGGGAGTGCCTTAGTGGACATGTATGCCAAATGTGGGAGAATAGACGAGGCACATAAAGTGTTTGACAAAATGCCTAGTCGTGACATAGTTATATGGAATGCAATGCTTGCAGGGTATGCTATGCACGGGTATGGCAATGAGGCTCTCCAACTTTTTGAATCAATGGAGTGCTGTGGTGTGAAACCAGATGATCTCACCTTTCTTGGTATTCTGTCCGCGTGCTGCCATGCAGGCCTTGTGGATGATGGCCGGAAGTACTTTGTTTGCATGACTCATGATTATCAAATGAAGCCTGCATTGAAGCACTATGGCTGCATGGTTGATCTTCTTGGACGTGCTGGGCAGCTGGACGAGGCTTGGGATTTGATCAACAAAATGCCAATGAAACCTGATGTTGCTGTTTGGGGATCTGTGCTTGGTGCATGTGGAATCCATATAAATATTGAGATTGGAGAATATGCAGCAGAACATCTTTTTGAGTTAGATCCTAGAAATGGTTCACATTATGTGGCGTTATCTAATATGTATGCAGCAGCTGGCAGGTGGGATGATGTAAAAAGGGTAAGGAAAATGATGAAGGACAGGAAGGTACTAAGAGCGCCAGGATCTAGTTGGATAGAGATTAATAATCAGGTACATGCTTTCCTCACAGGAAACAAATAACAACAACGAATTGAAGACACTTTGTTTTGTCTGATCGAGGCAGGGTATGTCCCTGACTTAGACTTTGTGCTGCATGATAAGGGAAAAGAGCAGGAGGGCATTCTATGTCACTGCAGCAAGAACCTGGCCTTAACTTTTGGGCTAACGAATACATCTCCATGGACAATAACCTGCATTGAAGATTGCTTGATTATAAATTTATATGGTGATTGCCATTCTGACACTAAAATCATCTTTCAAATTGTTGGACAAGAATCGATTGTGAAGGATGCTATTGTTTTCCATCATTTTAAGGATGGAAAGGGTTTCTGTCGTGATTCTTGGTATTCCTAAGTTTAAAAAGCAACAGCAGAAGCATGCTTAGCAACATGCATCTATTGCTAGGTGTAGGATGTCTATTAGGATTGGGCATTACTCTTTTGTTCTTTGGTGAAGTTCAGACATCAAGTCTAAATTTGAAAAAACAAATACATTTTATATCATACCAAAAAGCATGAGAGTTATATCAGCTGAGCATAAAAATTTTATGAAAAACCCTCGTCATATGAAAGCTAGAAAAGCTATCATTTGAGGGTTTGCCATTTCCCCTTGGCACAAAGATCTACATCTACAGAAACCAGTAATTCTCGTTTTAATATGCATATAGCCAGAATTAAATCTACAGATATCAACTCTCCTAAGTAGAGTTGGAAATGTTTTCTCCTGGTGAGAGACCAAGTGTAATTTTTAGATTTGTCTAGGTGAAATTGTAGAAATGCTACTCTATTATGAACTAAGAATGCATAACTATATTGCTTGAGTAAAGTATCATTATCCTAAATCAAATTGATTGATCGCTCAGATTCAAGAATGTTTGGCTAAGAATTTGAGCTCCTCATTATTGGGCAAGAACACTTCATCTGCTTATAAAGTGCGGTACACGGTATCTGCCCATTACCATGTTCATATAATGGTACTTTACTCGAGCCATATAGTTATGCATTCTTAGTTTATAATAGAGTAGCATTTCTAAAATGTCGGTGGCTTGTCTGAGACACTTACTTCTATTCAGGAGGTAAGCCTCCTGGCAAATTACTTTACAAGAAAGTTGTTTGCCATAGAATTTGTTTTCGTTCCACTACTTGACATAAAACATGCAAAAAAGGGATAAATCCAATACTTTGAAACTGTTCTTGACAGACATAGCACGCTTTAGTATTTATCCACTTCTCTGCCTGTGCCATTACTCTTCCAAAGAACTTTGACTTCCATTTCACTCCTGACTTCCTTATGATGATTTGTTTTGGTCAGTTCTTGTAAGTTAATTTTTGCGACGCTTGTTGACACTGCCAGATTATCAAATAAAAATTTGTTTGTTCAATATTGAGAGGCTCTCTGATATAAGCATGGGTCTTAAAGATCTATTCCCTCTGAATCATATTATATGTTTAGGTCTCTTATGGTATTTTAGAAATTCTTTATCTTCTAGTTATATTATGAAGTTAGCAATGTATTTGATATGGTCCTTGGGTTTCTACAAAAGCTTCTATGTTTTGAAATTAAAATTCTTTGCTATCTTTCATGAAAAATGTGTTATGGCGTTTCCTGTATGTTCTAGGCATTTATTGGCATTATTCCTTCCAAGTAAGATGAAATGGTATCTGCAGCCTTTGGTTGCTTTGTATTGGGGGTCATTTAAATGCTTTGTACACTGATAGAAAAAGCAGATGAAGTGATTTGTATCAGTAATGAAGTACTTCATCTTGGGACTTGGCTTGAATGGAATAATATATTTACAACATTGTAGCAGTAAATCCTTCCAATACAGCATTTTTTCTTTTCTTTTTTTTAAATAATCTGAGTAGATATGATCAATCTGTCAATTATGTGTTTTCTTGTTATTTCCTTTCCCCATGCATTTTGATAAATTATCAAGGTTTAAATTCTTATTACTTCAATTGTTTTTCTTACCTTAGGCAGGCTTAGCGTGCTTGTTTTGGTGATCATTTGAAATCTTTGTACAATGATAAGAAAGGAAGATGAAGTGATTTGTGTCAAAAATGAATCAAGGCATCTTAGAACTCCCTTGAAAGTTGAAAGAGAAAATCTCTTACGAATATTGTGCAGTAAATCCTATAAATACAGCAAGTTTTATAAAAAAAGAAAAACTCTAGGTAACCAGTGTCATTATTTGATTTCTTGTGATTTTTTTCCTTAGATTATTTTTTGAGTTCGAATAATTGGAGCACTAAGTAAGCAATAGTGTTATTTCCATTGATTTTCTTGTTTCTTTATTAATTATTAGAATTACTGTAATTCAAAGGAGCATGTTATTTTTCTCCACTGATCAGATGCTTGAGTTACCTGTTAAGTTTTCAAAGATATTTTCTGAAGCTCCTTTGAGATTAAGATCAGGAGTTCTATTTTATGGTCCTCCTGGGTGTGGGAAAACTCACATTGTTGGAGCTGCCGCCTCTGCTTGTTCTTTGTGATTTATCTCAGTGAAGGGTCCTGAACTGCTAAACAAACATATTGGAACATCAAAGCAAGCTGTAAGAATTTGAAGTCTTTGATGTAGGATTCACCATCCCTTTGATTGCAAATGTAATCTAATAATTTCTGTTTCTTTTAAACATGAAATGTGTACAAAATATTGCATCAGAGCACTCATTGTCATTGGATGCAAGTATTGCATTAATGTGTATATTTCACATAAGTTATGCTATAAAAGAATTGAAACATGGAAGGTGAGAAATTTATTTTAAGCTACATGTCATTTAATAGCAGAACTTCAGGTGACTCCCATCTTTTAGAGGAGCAAAGAGTGGGATTTGGACTTTACATCAACTGTTATTAGCTTTTAATTTCTTCAATTACTATCATTTTGAGTTGGTAGGTTTGTTTATGTGTGAGCTCACATAAGGAAATTCTTTTTTCTTCTAGAGATTACCTACGGTCAAAGACCAGTCTATTTTTTTTTGCGTTGGATTGTTGAATAGTGGAACTTGATTTGGTTGGTTCTTATTTGGGAAAGGATAGATCATTAGATGAAGTGCTGTTTGAATAAATTTTCTTTTCTTATTTTGTGTTTGCTAGATAATATGATGTTCACAATCTGTGCAAACTCTCCATATACCTTGAAAGACAAAAGTACCACTTAATGTGACATCTTTTATGCGAGGCCACTATCCTAAAGAACATGATAATCCCTGTTGATTTGCTAATACCCTATCAATAAAAGCAATTTAGCCATCATGAGGAGCATCGATTGAGTGGTAGAATCTGTAGGAGCTAATGTCTCAAAAAGATAGAATCCATTATCGACCATGAGAATGCATGGGGTATGCTATTAGCTGGCATTCAATCTATAATGCGATACATATGGTGGTCAGTTCCTAGTGATAATTGTTACTAGACTCCGACCTTTGACCTTACCATGGTAAGAGTGCATGGCAAGTTTGTATCCTCAAATTATTGGGAATCTTTCAACCAGTTTGCATATCAAACATCAAAGGACAGTTATCACCAAAAACTCTACTTTAAGATAGTTATTGCAATGAATACAAAATCTTTAATAATTTCCATTCAGATATTTGGGCATTACCCGCAGTAGGTCTTCATCCTTTTTAATGCCACGATAAATTTATCTGGCTTCGCTACTAAAATTTCAACAGAACTCCAAAAACCTTTACAGCATTCTGCCATGTGAAACTACTGCAAGCCCTTAAAAAGTGGTTGATGAGCTAGAAGCCATTCAATCTCCTTTAATTCTGCATTTTTGCTTGGAGTGCGATAAGTTCATCCCAGTCAGTGAGATGTGTTTTTGTATGGGTATGACAATGATTTTTCATCATTTTTGGATGTCCGGTGAACTTATGGTGCACGTGCATAATAGAATTAAGAAATATCAGACATAAAGTATCAATGGATACATCTGTTTCTTAGCACTGCCACAGTGATAATATATTAGAGATGAAAAATGTAAGGATATAGAAGATAAGAATGGAGCACCTCAGTTGGAAGTTGCAGATGACTAACTGATTTGTGTAGTAAATATAAGCTTTGCTGAAATTTGGGGTAGCTGGCAGCAATGGCCTAATAAGCTACAATACATAACCTTCCTAGCAAGATGCCATCATTCAGAATTAGTGAAGAACAACATGCCCCAAG
Source organism: Torreya grandis (assembly GCA_037957365.1). Taxonomy (NCBI): domain Eukaryota; kingdom Viridiplantae; phylum Streptophyta; class Pinopsida; order Cupressales; family Taxaceae; genus Torreya; species Torreya grandis. The sequence goes on along the minus strand of JARHVA010002089.1, from coordinate 507,355 downwards.
TTTTTACCTGGTTATACTCCTTTTGGTTGTACAGTCTGAGTGGGCGTGATGGTTAAGGCACATGTGCTCCAAAGAGGAGGTCACTTGTTTGAATCCAAAAGGGGTAGGGTTGTACACCTCGCTGAACAATATATAAGGTAAATGGAAAAACATTCCCTTGTGGACTTCCACAAGGAGGGTCTTATACACCAAATTAGTGTGTTTCTTTGTTGTGACCTAAAGAACTACCTTTATCTTTACTAATAAGAGGAGACTGAATCACTTCAGTGCAATGCAACATGTTAGTTGCAAATAGGGATACTTCACCTCCTTGAAGATCTCTACAACTTATGCAAGAGAAGAGGGATTAGCTGATCATGAAATGAGGCCTCACTCCATGAGTTGATTTTCTTTGGGAGCAGAAAAATAAATTTGGTGGTTTGTTTGTAACCCTATGACTCATTTTTATGTTGAGTTTGAGCATTGTTTTACCAAAGTCTAACTTAGATCTAGTGTGTTGGGATTTTTTCCTTAGCCACTTTCTCTCAATTGCCTGTCCAGAACTAGGACAATCTAGTCTTCACCATATGTAGCGGTAAGGCCATAGATGGTATTTTAATATTTGTCTCTGGCCCCAGTTGTTTTCTGTTTTGCTGGAAATGTGTCAACTTGACCTGTGCTGTAATACTAAATAATTTTGTGCTTTGAGCTAAATGTATGAAACTTAAATTTGTAATTGCAGGGGTATTGTATTATAGATTGCAGATACCAAAACTTTTCAATGCAGTTTCTATCTAAAAGGGCCTACATATAGCTATAGGAGAGTTTCATATACTTGTAAGAGTAGTATATTAAATTTTGCATCTTTTCTCTTCTTTTTGCAAAAAACCAAAGCAGATATTTGCTTCCATTTTATGAAATCCAAACGTCTGACATCATTTAACCTAAGACAGTGAAAGTGAAGCCATTAGTCTTTAGTTGTTTTTTGAGAGAAGTGAATGATGGCATTTGCATCTATTAACGATTTCAAGAGATAATAACATTTTTGTTCATATGAAAGTGCGGGATATCTTTTCTAAAGCATCTGCAGCTGCTCCATGCATTTTATTTTTCGATCAGTTCGATTCTATTGCTCCAAAGCGGGGACATGACAACACTTGGCGTAACAGATCAGGTTGTCAATCAGGTGCTTCTCACAGCTACCTTTTTTTATGGTTTTTCTTATATGATTTCCGTTTCTTAAGTGTTATTTCTCTCATTCATCTATTTTATGTCTGGGTTCCAGCTGTTGACTGAACTAGATGGTGTTGAAGCATTGACTGGGGTATTTGTATTTGCAGCTACCAGGTTTGTCATTTTAAAATACTTATTTACTGGAGAGTTAACTGAAATTGTAATACAAGATGTAGCATGCCTATTATTGAAATAAGTCCTGCTTCAGTAAAAGGAATTCATAGAGTAAAAATGTTCCTTATATAACATGTTCAGGGATAACTAAATAGCACACATGATTATTTCCCCGGTCAGTCTTCCAGTTTCTTTTTCTTTTTATACATTTATTTGATTTTTATTTGAATTATGGTCTTAAACTATTACAAATGTACGTCACACTTTATCTGTTTTAACATTTTTTTTCGTATTTAGATTGGGAACATATAGACATTCCCCTCATATAACATATGTATTACGAATGTACTTCATACTTTATCTGTTTTAACATATTTTTTTTGTATTTAGATTGGGGACATATAGGCAGTCCCCTCATATAACATACGTGTTGCATTTGTGGGTCTTCTTAATTGCCTTTTCCTTTGGTATATAGTAATATAACCTTTTCCTTTCATTCTTTCTTTCAATCGTATCATGTTTTTCAGGTTTATCTGAAGTTTTTAATTTATTATATATTTTATGGGCAGTCGACCAGATTTACTTGATCCTACATTTTTGCCACCTGGGAGATTAGATCATCTTCTCTTTTGTGGTTTTCCTTCAGCACATGAACGGCTTGAGATTCTTGACATTCTTTCTAGAAAAGTTGGCTATGCCCATTAAAAATTAGCTGAGTTTGGTTATGAACATTTATTTCCAAAACAGGGTTAAGTGTGATTAGAGCATAATGTAAATAATCTGGTAATTAGAATCTGGTTATGTTGCTTTATTCTGTGTAAAATGATATTGGTAAATTATTTTTCATGTGGCCAAAGCTCATGCATTCCTACTTGATATGTTCTTGTTGATGTGGGTTTTATGCACACCTGAGAACAATCACGAGCTAATCTCTAATGTTTTGGAATCGCGGTGGAGATTGACTCCACTCCGGGGTACGAGTTGCAGGGATTGGGTCTTGTAGTGACCAGTGGTGGAATGGCGGTGAGTGAAACAATTGTTAACTAGGATGGTTCGGATATGGATATGAATCTTGGATTCACTTGGGTTGAATGGATTGGAGATGGACTTAACTAAAGAGGGCAAGATTTAAATAAAACACAAATAGAGGGAAGGGTAAGGCAGGAAAGAGGATTTGTAAACAGCGACCATGAATTCTTTTTAACCGGCTTTAGAACAAGGACAAATGCCAAGGGACTAATGCTTTCAGTTTGCTGATTTAGCACATAGAACTGACAAACATAGTTAAGAGGTCTGAGGAATACAATGCAGTTAACTCCTAGTTATCAGCGAAACGTTGTTATTAAGACCGTTGTAACATTTCTTAATAAAAGACTATAGCAAATCCCAAAGAGCACCTTCGATTAGCTATAGCTCAGGCTAGGAAGTTGCGTCAAACGATGTTTCTACACAAATTTAAAGAGTAACCTAACAAAGTCGTTGCAAGAAAATAAGATCTATTAACCTAAAATTGCTGCTGCACATTTTCAATTGACAAAAATCTTTCTAATTAACCACAAGCTACTCTAGCGTTTAGGTTTAGTGATGGAGCAAGAAGTTGCTGATGACGGTGAGGGGGACCCAGGTGGGTCAGAAGTGCAGCTCACAGATACACCTAAATCAAAAGGCGATGGCAATGGCGTGGGAAAGGAAAAATCAAAATCTAATGAGAGGAAAAGAGGGGAGAAAGATGGAGGGATGATCAGATCTAGTCCTGGCCTTTCTTCGGCCTTCCTCTTGTCAGAAGGAACGCAACATAACACACATTCCAATGAAATAATGTTGGATCTGAACGGTAACAAAAACGTGGGTAAGACTTCTCTGACTTACCTTTCTCCTTCTAACCCTGGTACTCTCAATGGCCTCAAAGGAAAACTATCATGGGCAGATAAGCTTAAAGGAAACATAGGAGAATACATGGCGGTTTGCCCTGCTTAGGAATTTACTATCACCAAGGATGCAAGAGGTTTCAATATAGATGTTCCAGATTTTCTTAAAGCCAAGGCTTCTTCCAGCTTAATGCATTCTTTAGTAGGCAAGTTTCTTGGAGCTCACCCCAATATTGATCGATTCAGAATTTGGGCTAAGAACTGTTGGAACTCTAAAGGTTCCTTGGAAATTTCTGCCATGTGCAATGATTTTTCCCTGATCTGATGCAACAACGAAGAGGATTGCGCCAACATTCTGGTGGGTGGACCATGCTTTATGGGGAAATTTGGTCTCTTCTTGAAAAAATGGAAATCAAGGTTTGATCCAGAACAAGAAAACATAAATATGATGCCCATCTGGGTCTGCCTTCTTGGGCTTCCGCTGGAATATTGGGAGGAGGATCTTTTCATTAGCATAGCTAAAACTTTTAGATACCTCATTGCTTTTGATTCAACAAATACAGCTAGAACCCGGTTGGTACAAGCCAAAATCTGTGTGAATCCTTGTGTGGATCAAGAAATATTTCTCCAACACTAAGATAATTCAATTAAGAGGTGAGTTTTAGTATAATAGTGATAAATTTGATAAAATCCACAACAATGGTGGCTCAAAAGAATGTTTTGAAGGAATATGTAGAACTATATTTGACAATAGATGTTAAAGGTCATATTTTTAAAAACACCAAGTTTGTTACTATTGCCTTGAATACAGGGGACTATAATTGGTCAAAATTATTTTGGATGATTGAGAATCAACCAACCATCACTTGGGAAGAGGAGAAGAACCTCTCAACAAAGAGGTTATATGATGACATTATTGTAATTCAAATGATTGGTTTCTATTATGTAGTAGTGAAGCCTGAGATGTTCTTTGTGCAAAAAAGAAAATCTAAATAAAAGGGAATGGTCACCCAATGGGACATAAATAGTTTCATAGAATTACACTAAGTTGCATATATTCAAGTATAGGGATCACATTCAATTTATATGTGACTTTGTCTACCCTGCCCTGAGTAAAGCCACAACTGACATCCTAATGATAAGAATTAACCCACTGATTAGGAAATCTATTGAAGCTTTGGGAGATATATGGTTATATCCAAACTATACAGTCATAAGAATTGAGGGGACTCAAATTTATTTTAAGCTTTATGTTCATGTCCCTGATAAGTTAGCAGAGTAAGAGGTTGCATACCAACTATTCCATGGCATTGATGGTCTATGCAAGACCAAAAGAAAAGGACTCCTTCACAGCTTCCCAATGACAATTGGAAAGATATATTTAGATAATGGGACAATATTGACGCTGAATCAAAACATAGATCATCCTTCAACCTATAGATTGACGAGCTCAAGTAATGGGATCCTTATGGGAAAGTTAAGGAACATTTGGAAAATAAAAGAATTCTAAATGTGCCCTATGATCATGAGCCTGGTGAATTTGACCCTATTTACACCAAGGCATCATCCTAATTTGAGGTGACTAGGAGATTAAAAGAACACAACTTGAAGCTTGAGTCAAAACTAGAAAGAAATCAAAAGGTAGATGATAGGTGGCAATTGGACCCCAGGGAATATCATCTAATAATTAGACCTCTATCAGTTAATGCACAGATAGTGACACAAAAGCCTAAAGAAAGTATTATTGAGGAAAGAAGGCCATATAAGATCCATTCAAGTTCATCAGTGCATAAATTTTCCAAAATAGTATAAAAAGAAGTGTAAACACTTAAAACTGGCCACCAATAACCTCCAACTAGGCTTGAGACCAATTTCTATCAAAATGCATAATTTGGGCTAAAAACACTAAAACATGCTAAATGATGTGAATCTATCATATATAAGTACCAATTTTGGCCAATGTATCCTTAAATGGGGCAATGCATTTTATAAAATAGATAACTTTGATCAGATCATTACAAATCAAAATGATGATTTTGTACATGGGTGCTCTGGATTGCTCTTTTCTACTAAATTTTTTGCATGAGATAGTTGCTTTTGTTATTTTGTGTTAGCAACATCCTAAATGGGATAATTGTTACAATACATCTAACAGTTTCTTCTAATTCCAATCTAGCCAAATTTTGAGCCAATAATATGACATTTTGACCAATTTGATTAATTTGAGCACCAATTGCCAAGATTTGCACCAAAATTGATAAATCATGTTTAAGGCTAATTAATTTGAATCAAGAGATTAAGTTAATTTTTCATGGATATTTTTGAATATTTATTTTTGAAAATTGATTATGAGTTTCTACATCAAGTGATATCATTTTTTTGGAAGGCATCCCTAGGCCATAAATATATAAAATATCTGATTAACCCCTCCCATGTCTTTTTAATGCCTCTCTATCCCAAATATTTATGAAGACATTTATTGATTTTATCCTAAAAAATTTAATGGATTCTTAGCCACACATCTTCATCTTGAGATGGATGGTTTAGGTTCATTCTGATCATTTACAAAAATCTATAAATAGAAGGCCTCACACTCATAATTTTAAGCTTTCTTGGTTTAGAATTATAATGCTTAAATGATTTCAAAATCCATTTGATATAGTGTTATTATGACCAATTATTGATATAATATTCACAAGCCAAAGCCACAAGCCAAATGATGCCAAGAGGAGGTGGATGATAGACAAAGCTCCATTGATAAAGGCTTTGAAGCATACGCTGAGAAAGCAAACAAGGAGAGCCTTTGGGACATTCAAGGAGGGTGAGAAATGTTTATTTTATTACCTTTTTAGTTGTGTTTTGTCAATGGTTTTTCTTTACTAAGCTCTCCTTAGTATCTAATCCTAGATATGTCATGCTTGTTAGTGTGTTATTTTCATTTTGATTTCATTTTGAACTAACACTTGATCTAACCCCCTTTCTTGAGTCAAATTCTTAGTTCACATAATGGCATCCCTGATGGGACCAAATATATCCCACATACCAAGAAGATCAATGTGTAGGTCTTAAACTAATATTTGGAGTCTTGAAATGTTTTTAAATTGATTTTTTAACTTTTTTTTAGCCGTATTTCATCTTCAAGGTTTACACAGAGACCATTAGTGGTCGTTTGTAAATATCAGTGGTCATGAACTAACCTTTAGTGGTCATATATAACTATCGGTGGTCATATATAACCATCAATGGTCATTGTGTGCATCCCAAAATTGTCAGTGGTCACTGTGCAAGGCAACAAGCTAATAAACCATCTTTTGAAGCTTGGTTTAGGGTCATACGGATTCCATTTTTGATGATTTGTTTTTTAAAACCACATGTTTTCTCTTAAATTTTTAGAATATGCTATCAGCGTACCTTTAAGTTACATGTTTTTTTTAACAAAATATTGAAATAGAAGTTTGAATATTTTTAAAGTTTTTAATTGTTATTTTTTGGTTTTGATAAATTATGTTTTCTTTGTCTAATCATTGCCTTGCAAGTTTTATTGATATTTTTGCTAACCAAGTCTAATCTAATATGTTTTCTTTCTTGAAGTTTTGCCTTCAGGTCGATAGGTCATCCAAACCTATGAGCATACTTTTAAAAGTTTGCTTGTTTCATTTGAAAAAGAGCTTCTTAGATAAACATGTTGACCATTTCCTTACAGGGCCTACTTGAAAAATACCAAATCATGCTTAATTAGATATTTTTAAACCTCTTTTGGGATGCTTAAAAATAATTAGGAATCTTTCATTTGGTTCTTAAAGAAAATTTTAGGGTGTTTATTTAAATAGTTTTGTTGTTTTTCTTTCAAAGTTTGGCAACTTAAGGCTAAGGGGCCAAAGAAACCACTAAACTTTTCATTTAATGATTTAAAATTGAACTCAATTCAAAGTTTTTGTAAGTTGTTTATCATTGGTTAGTTTTTTTTAAGCAAAAATAAATTTATGCATGTATGCTCTCCCCCCATCCCCTATAGGGAACTCATGGGATTAAAATCACCATCTTCATTGTAAATTGCCTTAGTCTAAAAGCTTAAAAGAGATGTTGTGAAGGCTCTCCCTAAGACCTCTGTAACTTGGGTGATCTAGAAACAACCTTAAAACTCTTTTACTTACTTTTTATTTCATTACATCTTATCTTGTGAGGGGGACTTCATTACCTCCCATAAGTTCTATAAAGAATATTTGACCCTGGGCTTCATCTCCCAGCATTGTCTTTAACCCCTCTCCATGGGAGGGGTATATAAATTATGATCCCCTTACTGGGATGATGTTTTGAAAGTTTATACCATATTCATTAGTAGAGGCTAAGCCCAAGATGTTTGAGCATGTTGGACATCACACTACACTGAGCAAGTGACATATATAGTGGTTGTAAAAATGGTAAGACTTTTTTACAACAAGTCATATGATGTGGACTCTACTATACCTATATCTTGCAACACTTATATATTTCAATGCCTTCTCAAATAAGGGCAAATTATAGACACCTAAAACTAGACACTAATAAACTCCAACCAACACAGGCCAATAACAATGATAGACCAAAACAATTCAATCATAACAAAAATGTTGTTAAAAATGGAGTAACTAAATCATGACATGCCCAAATGGTGCAAACACCATTTGCTCAGCCCACACAACATATGCAAATTATGCCTAACCCACAACCTTTTCAACAAATGCAATAAGCACAACCACCCAAGCCCACATAACAAATGCAACATCTTTTGCCATTACAAGCTTCTCCTCCAAGGAGAATAATGCCTACTCATCACGTTTTAAGTGACTTTGGAGAACCTATTGAATCTATGTTTTAAAAACTCACTACCACTATGTTGTTCCCAAAATCTATTACTTGTTTTTGGTGGACAATACGCTGATCATTTTGGTCTTGCAGGCCAAAATGGTCTCTTTCTTTCTTTCAAAATGTTTTAAGCAGTTAAGTTTTTCAAATATTTAAGCCTTTTCAGCTAAGGAAGTCGCAGGTTCAACATGCGGCTTTCTCAAAGTGAAGTTCAAAACACTTAAGACATTTCCTTAGTGTTTTGAAGAAGGTTCAACCAAATGGTTCAACTTAAGAGAAGAAAACCAAGTGAACGCGACCCTTTATAAAACATTCAATCACCAAACAGTTGAACCTTTGAACTAAAAGAGTTCAAGGTTCAAAGGTTCAAAGAAGTTCAAAGTGACCAGTGACGTCCTCGCAGATGTCAATTTCAGGGTGATGGAATAACTGTTGATTTTTAAAAGACTTGAGAATAAACTCAGCGACCAACGCAGAAAGGAGCTGAAGGAGCCAGTAGAAAACGAGAAGATAACCCCGAGAGCTCAGATTGCCAAGAAGAGACAAAACGTGGCAAGGAAAGAGAGAATGACTACATGAAATCTAAAAATATCTATAAGAGAGTTATTTCCAGTAGGTGGAATAGTCCACTAGGTGGACATCAGAAAGAGCAAACATTCAAAGGCGCGGCCTATTTTTTTGCATTAAGTAAAGACGAATAGATAGCCGTGTAAGCGTCATAAAGAAGACCATACAACCCATGCTTGGGAGGAGACATTTGAGATGATTCAAAATGCCAAAGTCAAGGCTAATGACCTGTTTCAACATGGCCCTTTCATAGATATTCAATGCATTCAGTTCAACATGGGCTTATTTCATGAAAACAAGCACACAAGTCTTTCTTGTGATGCTATATATTGTAATCTCTCATTTTGTATAAGGGAGATCTCTCTGTTATCAGAAGTGAAGCTCTGCCCAAATTGAAAGGCATCCCTCAGACTTTGAGCTTAGACTGTTAATCATATTTTGTTAAGTGAATGAGAAAGCAAGTGACCTTTCAAACTTTGTGTTGAACTAGCTTGTGTCATTTAGGAAATTGTTCTTATGTCTTTTTCCTAAATACAGTCTTGTCCATTTAATCAAACAAGCAGAACAAGTGGAAATAAGTTGGAAGATGCCCTGAAGCAGACTGTGGGAGACTTTATGCTACCATAATTGTCTTCAGTCTGTGTTGTGTAAAAGATACTAGAGAGACTTTGAACTCTCTTTATCCTTCGTAATCCTTTACTCTGTTGTAGTTTTAGGTGGAGACTTTGGGTTGCGCTTAATCCTATGGTGTCTTTCATCCTAATCAGTGAGAGAAGCAATGAAAGACTTTGTACTTTCATGGGTTTCTTGTGGTTACAGTTACTACCTAGTAAGTCTTCCTCTAATTTTTTAAACATCATTTCTAAAAGAAGAGAAATGCCTTCAGCAATTACCCAGGAATTCTCTTTTGTTTTATGAACATCTCTGAAAAAAGAGAGATTGATGGTATGATTTCACCCCTGTGTGTATTTTCAGCTTATATATATATATATATATATATATATATATATATATATATATATATATTATAGAGAACCTCCCCTTGCTGAGAGAAGAGATTTAACTCATTCTGGCTGTGGTCACCACACCCATTTTGCCGCATAAATCTCCTTATGCTGTGGTTGATGTAACCATTTTGCCGTCAGTCAGCTGGTGACAAAATATTCATCCAACAGTTTTTAGCGACTCTGATGGGGAAGAATAAGCAGTTTGAAGCCTCAAGCTTCAAATTGAAGCAGTTTCAGTTCTTTTCTATTTTCATTTTACACTCTGGCATATCCACCGTACACACAAATCCAGAGAGCTCAAGGTATTGTTGACCCTGTATTTGAGTTGGTGCAGTAAAATAATTTTGATCTTTTCCCTCCACAAATTAACCTTCAGCGAACTAGGAGTTTTCCTCCAAACATCAGGTCTCCAATACCAAGCAAAGTTGCTCTTTCCTTTGCTAGTAGAGCTTTGTCTATACATATCCCACATAGATTTATTATCCCTCCTTTCAATAGCTACATCATGGCAGCTCAAGGCCACTGGGGTAATACTTTTGGTCCTCTGACTCTAACCCCACCTCTACATGAACTACCCTGCAGTTCAAGAAAGAATTTTTTCAAGTTCTATGGTGATGGGAAGGTTCATCATGATGAACATATTGCAGCGTTTTGCATAGCCTGTGGTGTGATAAGCGTTGAATATGAAGACATTGCAGTCAAACTATTTGTGGAAACATTGCAAGGTGCTGCTGCAAACTGGTTTTATCATTTGCAAGCACAAATAGTGACTGATTGGAACACTCTCAAAGCCAAATTTGAGGCTAGATTCAAACCCGCAGAAGATGCACACACCCTGTTTGCCCAGCTTACACAAATGAAGGAGCCTCATGAACCTATGAGAAACTTCATTGCTAAATTTGACACGCTGAGGAACAAGATTTTCATAATTGATCAACCGACACCTAAGAATCTTAAATGCTTCTTCATCAATTCTCAGCTTCCTGAAGTGAGTTTCCTGTTGAGGCGGACTGGCCACATAGATCTTGCTGTAGCTCATATTTTGGCCACTGAGGTTGAAGATGATCTTATCTTGGCAGGAAAGATAAGAAAAGATCATAATAGAAGTAAATCTTTTTCATCTTCTGAATATTATTCTACATGCACCACTAATTCTATGGTGCAAAAGCTAGCAAATGAATTGCTAGCTTTAAAAAAACAAATGGCACAAGGGATGTCTACTCCTTATCGAGATATAATAAGGACATTTCCCAACCAGTCGTATCAGGGCAATGCTGCCATAAATCAAGGGCAACCAAATCGCATTCCTCCCCCACTAGGGAAGCTTTTCATTGAAGCAGCACCAACTAACTCAACAATTGGTTATCTTGAAACTGAATCTGATTTTTCTTTCCAACCTGAGTTGAATCAAGAAGATGATGATGATCTCTTTGCAGAAGGCCAAGAAGAATCAGAGGGGGACTCCATCATCGATTTTCTGGATTACTAGGATGAACCTAGAAGTAAAGGAGAAGCGTTTGATGGATCATACGCTGTATTTATCATGTCCCAGAACTAGTCAGTTCAACAAGCAGATAAAAGAAAAATAGGGGTGAAATCACGACCAATAATTTCAATTGCTAAACAAGGGGTTTCTCTACCTTTCCAATCAAAGGACCCAGTGAGCAACAAAAAAGTAAGTACCTCAAATATTCCTTCACCTTCTGCTTCAAATTTGCAGACCAGTCTCACACCCAATAAAACCCAGACTAATGGACTTCCTTCCTCTGTTTTTAATTCATTTCAGTCATTTGATATAATTTACCATGCTAAAAAGAACAAAATTCAAATGTCTGAGTTTGAATTCTTGCAATCCAACCTTGAGCAGTTGGATAGGTTAGTTCAATGCGTCAATAATAAAACCGTCCCTACAGGACAAGAAATTTTGAAAGTAACTCTTGGTCCCCAAAAGAATACATCCACCCGAAATAATATTGTCATCACTCCTCTAGCTGTCCCTGGGAAGACAAAACTATTTTATGTTTCCCTGCTGATAAACGGTCATCAGCTGAATAATTGCATAATTGATTTTTGACGCATCTGACAATGTCATGCCTACCAAGGTGGAAGACTCTCTTGGTCTCATGCTGACTAAGACCTTTAGGAGATGTTTTTCCATGGAAAATAAACAAGTGCCTCTGTTGGGACAAATCAAAGATGCTCAATTTGCATTTACGGCCTTCCCAAATAAGAGAATCAAAATGACAGTCCTGGTGGCCGACGTTCCAGCCTCCTACGACATTCTTCTTGTGTGAAATTTTTGTAAGGACATTTGTGGAGAATTGAGCATGAACTTATCTGAGGTGAGGATCCCTGTCAAGGGCATCATGCAAAGGCTACTTCCTGAGAAGGAGGCAAAGTACATTGTCACCCAAATGTCAACCTCTGAAGCTTAAATTCTGTTTGAGTCTTCAAGCTTTGGTAATTACTTTTTCACTACTGAAGACATTCCTATTTCAGCAGATGAAAGTTCCATAGGTGAAAATCCAAAAAAATTAGATAAGGCATCAGAATAATTGGTAGGGTGCAGTACACATGAAAAAAGATCTTCCCTTCCTAATGAAGAAAAATCTGGAAGAAGATCAGATTCTAATGACATCTAGATTCTTGAATTTGATGGCAATAATTCTTCTACTGATTCTGGAGCTGGAGTTGTTTTGATATCTCCTCAAAGAAATATTTTTTCATATTCATACAAGTTGTAGTTCAGCAACACTAACAACACTGCTGAGTATGAATCGTTGTTGCTCAGATTGAAGGCTGCTCAAGATAAAGGTGTTAAACTTCATGCCAAAAGAGATGTTGAGCTGGTGGTTTATCAGGTGAGAAACTTGTATCAAACCAATAATGAGAGATTGCGACATTATCGCAATCTAGTGTGGGATTGCATTGAAAGCTTTGATGCTTTCAGTATTTTTGCTGTGCCTAGAGAATTCAACAGTTGTGTAGATTCATTGGTCGTCTCTGCAACTCTCTTGATCCCTCACCAAGATTTTAAAGGTAACAAGTACACTATCGATTTAGTCTTTTGACCAAGTGTACCTGATAATGCTGACCATTGGTAGGTGTTCAATAGTGACAACCAAATCATTGCTTTTTTGGAACAAATAGATAGCTTTGAAAAGCTTCAATTTGAAGGCAATGAATCTCCATCGCAGGAATCAGCGCCGGAGACATTCAAAAGCTGATGAAGAGTTCTTTCAGCTCAAAGTGAATAAAATTATCAAATGATTAGTTTCTCTTGAAAAACTATTTGACAAACATGATAGGTTTATCAAGGAACAACAAATGGATTCAAAATCCTCCAAAGATTTTGATCAAATAAATTTGAGTACAAAAGACAATTCAAAAATGGTCAACATTGGAAATTGTTTTACCCTTGATGAAAAACTCAAACTTATCACTTTGCTTCGCCTTACATTGATGTTTTGGCATACTCTTATGATGATCTAAAGTCTCTCAGACCTGAAAAAATTCAGCACAAAATTCCTCTCAAGATTGGGTCATTACCTCACAAGCAGAAGCAAAGGTAGTACAACCCTAGGCTATCAAGGACAATTCTTTCTGAGATACAAAAAATGTTGAATGCAAGAATTATTTTTTCAATCAATCATTCCATCTGGGTTACGAACATAGTCCCTGTGAGAAAGAAGAATGGAGAAATTTGCCTGTGTGTTGATTTCAAAAATCTGAATCAGTCGTCTTTAAAAGACAACTATCCCCTGCCCATCATGGATCAACTGTTGTAGACAGTGACTGGCGCTGAGATGTTATCAATGCTAGATGGTTTTTCGGGATATAATCAAGTGGAAATTGGTGAAGCAAACCAATATAAGACCACTTTCACAATGCCTTGGGGCAATTTTGCATATCGAAGAATGCCTTTTGGCTTGATCAATGCCGGTGCCACTTTTCAAATAGCGATGGATTTTGCTTTCAGAAATGAAATGGGGAAGTTCATTGTGGTATACCTTGATGACTTGACACTCTTTTCTAAATATCGTCCTGATTATGTGCACCATCTACAACAAGTGCTAGAGTGATGTAGGAAGAATGGTATTTCTCTTAATCCTAAAAAATCAATTTTTAGGGTTACAGAAGGTAGACTTCTCGGTCACACTATCTCAAGAAGGCATAAAGATCAACCCAGAAAGGGTCAAATCCATTCAAGAGCTTGCTCTTCCTACCAGTAAGACTGCAGTTCACTCTTTCTTTAGAAAGGTGAATTTTTTTGCAAAGGTTCATTCCTGAATTCACAGAGAAGACTTGTCACATTGTCAATATGATGAAGGGCAAAGCCGCTTTCAGTTGGATTGAAGAAGGAAAATCAACATTTCAAGACATCAAAGAAGCTATTGCCCACGCCCCAATTCTAGTTTATCTTGATTACACCAAAGACTTTATGATGTATAACTATGCTTCTGAACATACGCTTTCAGCCATCTTAGTTCAGCAGAATAAATGTGTGAAATCTCTCATATTTTTCATGAGTTGTCCTCTCAAAGCTCATGAGCTGAAGTATTCAATTATGGAGAAACATGCTTATGCTATGGTAAAGGTGGTAAATCACTTTCATTTTTACATCTTGAACACACACTATTGCTTTGGTTCCTGATACAACAATAAAGTCTATCCTGACTCAGCAAGAGCTTGGAACTAAAAAGGGCAATTGGATTGCCAAAATCTAGGAGTTTGATCTTGTTATCAAATCTACGAAGCTCGTGCGAGGAAGAGGTCTCTGCCAATTAATTTTCGATAACATACTGGAAGAAGCAGAGCATGAAGAAACACAAGTTGAAGACACGCCAACAGTTCTCTTTGTCACGACTATGAATGAGTGGTATTCAAATATTGCTCATTTCCTTATCTATAGTGAGTGCCCTGCTCACCTGTCTCGTAAATAAAAGAGGACTGTTAAGTTGAAAGCTGCCAACTTTGTCTTGTGGGACAACGGTCTGTATAAGAGGAACATTGATGGGGTATTCCTTCACTGAATGGATAAAGTTTAACAGAATAAGCTTTTGGAGTCCTTCCACAATTTGGCCTGTGGAGGACATTTTTCTATGCCTATGACTGCCCATAAGATTCTATGAGCTAGGTACTATTGGCCTACTATGTTTCAAGATTCATATGCTTGGGTGCGTAGATGCGAGCTGTGTCAATAGTTCGTTGGCAAACCCAAGTTGGCTGCGTTACCTCTCAAGCCTGTGGTGATAGAAGAGTCATTTCAGCAATGAAAAATTGATTTCATTGGTGTTGTAAATTCGTCCTCGAGTGCTGGACATGATTATGTATTTACAGCCATAGACTACTTTACCAAGTGGGTGGAAGCCATTCCAGTCAAGCATGCTACTTCAGAAGTAGTATGTAATTTCTTTAAGGAAAACATCATTTTCAGGTTTGGGGTCCCAACCAAAATTGTAACAGATAATGTAGCCTATTTCTCTTCTTATGAGATCACTCTGTTCTGCTACTATTATGGGATTATCCTCTCCCACTCTTCTGACTATTATCTGCAAAGAATGGTCAAACAGAATCAAGCAACAAGAACCTAGTGACCATTATCAGGACGCTGATAGATGACAATCAGAGAACCTGACATAAAGCATTGCTTGATGCTTTATGGGCAGACATGATTACTCCCAAAAGGGTGATAGGTATGTCCCCATTCCAACTTTTGTATGGTCTCAATGCATAGATACTAATCACCCTGAAATTACCAGCATTGAAGTTGGCAAAGGCAATAGAAGATTCAATTTTTGAAAGTTCCATTGACAAGAGGATCATGTGTTTGACTGAACTAAATGAGCAATGAACTATGGTGGTGGATCGTATTGCTGCACATCAAAGTCTGGTAAAGAGACTCTTCGACCAAAAAATAAGGATCCATGATTTTTAGATTGGAGATCAAGTCTTGTTGTGGGACAAGAGGAGAGAACCAAAATGAATGCATGAAAAATTGGATTCCCTATGGAGAGGCCCATTTGCCATTCATCGTTTAAATGGTGAAAATAGTTTTTTGCTGAAATATCAAGATGGAACACCATTTGCTCTGTCTCACAGTGGGCAGCATCTGAAACACTTCAATCTTTGAAGTATCAGATAAGTCCATTTGTATATATGTAAATCGTTTTTTGTTTTATGTTTTTCATTTATTTTTGGTGCCATTTGGTTTTTGGTGCCTTTTTTTGGGTAGCATGACTCCGTAGCCCAATGGCATAAATGAAGGCACTGAGATTCTAGATTCTACTCCCTTCAATTGCTTCAGTTTTCAATCGATGGAAGTTCTCCAACTAGAGCTAGCTGTTGTTCCCAAAATCTATTACTTGGTTTTGGTGGACAACAAGCCGATCATTTTGGCCCTGTAGGCCAAAATAGTCTCTTTCTTTCTTTCAAAATGTTCTGAGCAGTTAAGTTTTTCAAATATTCAAGCATTTTCAGCTAAGGAAGTCGCAGGTTCAACAGGTGGGCTTTCTCAAAATGAAGTTCAAAACACTTAAGGCATTTCCTTAGTGTTTTGAGGAAGGTTCAACTAAATGGTTCAAAGAAATGGTTCAACTGAAGAGAAGAAAACCAAGTGAACACGGTCCTTTACAAAACATTCAATCGCCGAACAGTTGAACCTTTGAACCATTGAACTTTTGAACCAAAAGAGTTCAAGATTCAAAGGTTCAAAGAGGTTCAAAGCGACCAGTGACATCCCTGTGGACGTTAATTTTAAGGTGATGAAATAACCGTTGATTTTCAAAAGACCTGAGAACAAACTCAGTGACCATCCCAGAAAGGAGCTGAAGGAGCCAGCAGAAAGTGAGAAGATAACTCCGAGAGCTCACATCACCACGAAGAGACAAAACATGGCAAGGAAAGAGAGAACGACTATAGGAAATCCAAAAATATATACAAGAGAGTTATTTCTAGTAGGTGGAACAGTCCACCAGGTGGACATTAGAAAGAGCAAACATTCAAAGGCACATCATATTTTTTTGCATTAAGTAAAGGCGAATAGATAGCTGTGTAAGCGTCAAAGAAGACCAGACAACCCATGCTTAGGAAGAGACATTTGAGATGATTTAGAACACCAAAGTCAAGGCCAATTACCTGTTCCAGCATGGCCCTTTCACAGATATTCAATGCATTCAATTCAGCATGGGCCGATTTCATGAAAACAAGTACCCAAGTCTTTCTTATGATGCTATATATTTTAATCTCTCATTTTGTGTAAGAGAGATCTCTCTGTTATCAAAAGCGAAGCTCTGCCTAAATAGAAAGGCATTTCTAAGACTTTGAGCTCAGATTGTTAATCATATTTTGTTAAATGAATGAGAAATCAAGTGACCTTTCAGACTTTGTGTTGGAATAAGCTTGTGTCATCTAGAAAATTGTTCTTATGTCTATTTCCTAAATACAGTCTTGTCCATTTAATCAAACAAGCAGAACAAGTGGAAATAAGCTAGAAGATGTCTTGAAGCCAAATGTGGGAGACTTTGTGCTACCATAATTGTCTTCAGTATGTGTTTTGTGTAAAGGATACTGGAGAGACTTTGAGCTCTCCTTATCTTTCGTAATATTTCACTATGTTGTATTTGAAGTGGAGACTTTGGGCTACGCTTCAAAATATTGTGTTCCTTTGTCCTAATCAGTGAGAGAAGCAATGAAAGACTTTGTGCTTTCATAGGTTTCTTGTGGTTACAGTTACAATTTAGGAAGTCTTTCTCTGGTTTTTTGAACATCATTTTTGAAAGAAGAGAAATGCCTTTAGCAATTACCCAGGAATTCTCCTCTATTTTGTGAACATCATTTTTGAAAAAAGAGAGATGGATGGTATGATTTCATCTCTGTGTGTATTTTCAGCTTATATATATACAATAAATTATAGAGAACCTCCCCTTGCTGAGAGGAGAGATTTATCTCATTCTGGCTGTGGTCACCACACCCATTTTGCCACATAAATCTCCTTATGCTGTGGTTGATGTTACCATTTTGCCATCAGTCAGCTGGTGACAAAATATTCACCCAACACACTAATCTAATTAGATGGACTATACTAAAACATTAACTTGAGAGCATTCCTTATCCTGATTGGTACCACCAAAATGAACTCTATGAATATCATCAGGTTAATGGGAATAATTTGTACCATTATGTGCAAATTAAACATTTGATTTAGAATATGTTAGAGAATGGGGTGATAACATTGGATGGTGGTGATTCCACTATCAATCAATCCCTTAGAATCTGTCAAAACCCCTTTCCCTAATTTAACAACCAACCACAATAGCAACAAAAATAACAACATTGAGCAGTGCAACACCAATAACAATAGTTTCAACAACCAAGGCTGAACCAATATAATTAAAAGAATCACCATTAGCAAAACCAATAGCATCCAAACAATGGATAGAACCAAGGTTAGATTAACAAAAACCAACAGACCTTCCATGTAGTCACAAATGACTACAATAGCATTTTAGGTCATATTATAGGAGGTCACATTAACACCATCTCCATCAATTTGAGACCAAATACTAATCAATCAAAACCTTTGATAAATAATGCTAATCTACGAACTCATATTGATAATCCTTCGTTGACTTTGGATCACACACAAGCATACAAACAAGTAAGGATTACTAATTTTAGACCCTATACGGGTAAATCATCATTGCCTCATGACCATGCATAAGTGTATCAATAATTGAGACTTATCTTATCTAGTTACTCACCATCACCATCATTTGTTAGCAATCATGGTCTTATATTTAATCTTTATTATGCAATCAAAATTTGGAGGTAAAAGATTATCATCCCAGGCCCACAACCATCTACCACTCTACCCATCACCCAACCAACCTTTCTACCTTGGAAAAACCCATTTAACACTAACCAAGAAAAGAAGTTTGACATTATGAAATAATTGTAAAAGATGCCAACATAAATCTACATTTTAGATTTTTTATGTACATAAAAAATCCACAAAATATTTTTGAATGAGTTCCTTAGCCAATCCACTGTTTCAAGTGAAATATCCCCTGATAAATTTTAAGCTTTGGTTGGACAGCTAGCTCCCAACAAGTCATTTTCAACCAAAGTGATCTGTCATCCCTTAGCCTAATACATAAAAAACCCTTATACATTGAAGTTTGCATAAAGTGACACAAAGTGAAACATGTCCTTATAGACAATGGATCAGGTCTAAACATAGTGTATTTAAAGCTCATCAAGTTTCTTGGGTACATAATGGTAGATCTTCAAGCAAAAATGATAACCATCAAAGCATACAATAATGAAGAATGAGAATCATAAGGCACCATCTGTTTACCAGTTATCTTGGGGCCCTTAAACCATGATACACTTTACCATGTGATATATCTCAATTTGTCATACAATATGATTTTGGGAAGACCTTGGTTACGTAAAATTTGTGTAGTCCCATTGACATTGCACCAATGTATCAAGTTCTCCCATTCAATAATGGAGGTTTGTATACAAAGAAATTTGAATCTAGACAAGCACTACAAGTACCTAGAGGCTGAGTTCAAGATCTATAACTATCATTTTGGCATGAATCTAGTGGCCAAGAAGGATAAGGGAAAGGAAATACTCCTTGATTTACCAAAAGATAATTGCATTGATCCTAATACCCTTGATTCCCTTTCCCACATGCCACCTCCTTAGATATCCAATCATTATACCATCTCACCTAATGGCCCATGAGAGTATTTGAACCATGATACCTTTCACATTGAAAATCTTCCACAAAACCCAAAGTCCATTGAAAGACCTAAAGCCAAGTTACGTCATCTAGAATGGAAACAAAAGAGCAAAGGTGAAAAGTATAGTCCAGGTCCTATCATATTTATACCAACATATGGCCTAGAATAAGACCCTCTCAAAGGAGATAAATCATGGTTGTAAAATGACAAGTAGGTCAATTGTTACAAGAATGCAAAGTATCATATTCCCAATAGGATCATGAAGAATCAAGACTATGAAGGAGGAGGCCTTAGACCAAATCAACAAGGAACACTTAAGCCTATTTCCATGACTAGATATAAAGGGCCATATGGACTTGGATTTAAATTGCCTAGGAGTGACCCCATGTACCTTATTCATTTTCCATCACCATTCATTAGTGATGATTATGCTAGCAGTGAATCAAAGTCTGATCATAGCCTTTTTGATGAGCTAGCTAAGATTGACCTATTTAACCCTCATTCCATTTGTACCCTTAAACTAATCATTCATCATAACCCACTACCATTGTATTATCCCTAATTGATAGACTGGGACAAATAAGAATCCAATGTGTCAATTGATGAGTCTCAAAATGATGAGGCTTTTTGTGATTTTCTAGGCCTTAGAGACAATGCTCTGTTGGTGGACCATAAATCCTATTTTGGAGAGTGGATGAACACCCTTAGCCAAAATCAAATAAATAAAACTTTGAGGTCTTAAAGTGAAAACCTCTTTGAGGCACTTTCTACCTAGGGAACAAGTAAATAAAAAGGCCAGTCTAGTGGTGAAAACCTATTTTAGGTGCCATTAAATGGGGGTGTTCAACATTCCTCAAGCATAACTCAAGATACCACCAATGACGAACTTGTTTATGAGTTTGAGTTTAGTTTTGAAGAGAAACAAGCTTTTGATCAAATAATTTAGGAGTTTCCAATAGTTTTTATTACATGGCCAAACCTCCCATTGGGGGACTCTAATTCATCATTCTTAAGGGAACTCAAAGAGCTAGTCCTAACAGAGGACTCTAATGTTGAAAATTAGTTTAGATCATTGCCCACTATCCTTGAAGATGGTCAACCCTTATAGTGGATGAAATAATAGAGGTGAACATCAGGTCCCCAAATGACCAAAAGTGGATCAAGATAGGCACATACCTTACTAAGAAGGAGCGTGAATTCCTTATAACCCTTTTGAGGTAATTTATTAACATATTTACATGGGCATATTCTAACATGTCAATTTTGGACCTTGCCTTAGTTTAACACCACCTTATGATAAATCTTGATGCCAAACTAGTAAAACAAAAGTTGCATAATATGCATCCTTGCATTGTTGTATTAGTGAATAAAGAGTTGGAAAAACTCTTGGAAGTAGGATGTATTCGGTTGATTGACTATTTAGAGTGGATCTCTAATGTTGTTCTGGTTAGCAAAATCTAGAAGGAATCAAAATCTATACTAATTTCCATGATATAAACAAATCTTTCCCTAAGGATGATTTCCCATTTCCAAACACTGACATGATAATCAACTCCACAATGGGTTATGAAATGCTTTCCTTAATGGATGGATTTGTAGGTACAACCATATCATAATAGTACCAAAATACCAACACAAAACAACATTTGCCACTCCATGAGAAACATTATATTATCAAGTTATACCATTTGGTATTAAGAATGTAGGGGACACCTATCAAATATCCATGACCATCATATTTCACTATATGATGCATGCCATTGTTGAATACTATGTCACTGACATTCTTGGCAAATCAAAGCCCAGGGTCGATCACCCAGTAGTGCTATGTAGAATATTTGAAAGACTATGTGAGTAAAAAGTTAGACTTAATCCTAAGAAGTGTGTATTTAGAGTTACTTCAAGAAAATTACTTGGATTCATTTTGTCTTGTTGAAGCATTGAAGTTAATCCAGCCAAAGTCCAATCCATAACAGAGATGTCACCACCAACTAATTTGAAGTAACTCTATAGGTTGTAGGACAAGTTATAATCTATCTGATGCTTCATATCATAATTGGATAACAAATTCCATACTTTTATGCATCTTCTAAAAAAGGGAGTCACATTTCATAGGGATGATCACTACTAGATAGATTTTTAGTAGCTAAAGGACTATCTAGCAAATCCACCTATTTTATTGCCTCCTATGCTAGGAAAGCCATTCTTGTTGTATATATCCACTACTTACAATGCCCTGGGGGTACTTTTGGCTCAACATGATGATAATGGAAAAGAGCATGCTATGTACTATTTAAGCCATACATTAGTTTCATATGAATATAATTATATGCCCATAGAAAAAACTTGTTTATCCATGGTTTTCATAGCTAAAAATTTATGACATTACATGTTAAATAATAAGACCATGGTTATTTCAAAAGTAGACCCGCTTAAGTATTTACTATCTAAAATATATTTACAAGGCCACATGGCCAAATAGATCATGCTTCTCACTGAGTTTGACATTGAGTACATCAACCAAAAATATATTAAGGGGAAAGTTCTTACATATCAACTTTTTGAAGCACCACTTTCTAATACAAAGCTGCTCACATTCCAATTTATTGATGAATCCATATGACCATAATTGACCCATATCTAAGGATAAATATTGGAAGTTGTATTTTGATGGATCATTCACAACACATGGATTAGGGGTAGGCCTTTTATTTATTACACCATAGGGAGATCTAATCCCTAAATCATTTAGGATCAAGTTTCCTTATACCAACAACATGGCTAAATATGAGCACTTATTGTAGGGCTTCACCAAGTAGTACAATGAAACATATCTTATATCAAGGTTTATGGTGATTCTAAATTGATCATAAATCAAGTTATATACCACTTTTAGACCAAGGATGACAAGCTAGTTCTATATAAGGCCATGGTCGACATTCTCAAATGATAGATTATTGACATTCAGTTTAAGCATATACTAAGGGCAAGTAAAATAACCGTATATGATATGGATACTATTAGATCTATGATTGAATAAATGAACATAGCTAAAGAGTATCAATTTCTTGTTGAGAATTTACTAGCACCAGCTCATGAACCTTCAACCATCATGATGATTTGTGATATTATTAGTCCTAGCTTTATTTGGTACTTAGACCTTTACAACTACCTTCATGACCAAATTATACCACTTGACCTATCTTGAAATAAATACAAAGCCTTCATCCACTAAACTACTCATTATACCTTACTCAAATCAACCTTTTACAACCATATTTTTGATGGAACTTTGTTTCATTATTTAACTTTGGAAAAATCTACACTAGCATTATGAGAAGTTCACAAAGGAGTACGTGGATCCCACAATAATAAGGTAGTATTATCCAAAAATATCTTGCATACTTGTTATTATTGGCTCATAATAAATGTAGATGCAGTTGCATATGTGAATAAGTGTGATGAGTATCAATGGAATGCCAATTTGATTCATTCCCTGACTAAGACTCTGAAACCAATGTTAACACCATGGACATTTGCTACATGGGGCCTTGAGCTCATCAGGAATATCAATCCCACCTCGTCTAATAGCCATAAACATATCCTTATAGCCACCACATATTTCACTAAGTATGTTGAAGTTATACCCCTCACATGACTAGAAAACAAATTTCCAAGTTCATTTTCGACCATCTCATTTATTTCTAAGGTATCCCTTCTGACATTATATCTAATAACAAAGGATCATTTATGAATAAGGATGTTGAAAATCTATGTTCCAAATACATCACACAAAACTTTTCTATGACATATTACCCTTAAGGTAATGGCTAGGCTGAAGCATCAAATAAAACTATTGTCAACATTCTCAAAAATATTATCAATGATGTTGGTCATGATTAACACCTTAAAATATTTTGTGCCTTTTGGTCATATCATACCAATCACTGTACACCCACATGAGCCACTCCATATTCACTTGTTTATGGTATTGATGTCATTATTCTTATTGAGGTCGAGTTACCTTCTCTACTATCTCTTTCAAGCATGTCCTGGATGATAATGACTATCGATTAACTTGCCTTTAAGAGCTAGAGTTACTTGATGAGAAATAAATGGATGCAGTGAAAAATCTCCAAGCCTATCAAAACTGACTTTGAGGCCACTATAATCAGTGCATGAAACATTAAGAATTTTAAATTTGGTGATCTTTTCCTTAAAGAGAACCAAAAGAATACCATGGGCAAAAAGAAGCATAAAGGCAAGTTCAAACCCAACTGGGTTGGTCCTTTCATCATTATGGAAAACTATGGAACATGAGCATAGAGGATTGCTACACCAGATGGAAATGAACTTGATGAGCTGATGAACATTATCCACCTCAAGCGGTACTATGCTTGAGTGACTTGGTGTATTATCTATAAGGACCATTTCAAGTTGTATCATTTTATCAATCTTCTTCTTTGTACTATACCATCTTACCATCCTTCTTATCATCCTACCAACTTATCACTTTTCCTATCACATATCCATTCTACCATACCTTCCTCATCAACCAAGTTGTTTTCTCCCTCCCTACCCAACCCTATAACCTTAGTTTCCTTCCATTTGGTTCCATCACGAATTTTAGCAAGATGATTCAGATTCAATTTTAGTAGTTCTTTCAAGCATTCCAAATAGAGACAATATTTTGGAGTTATAAGATAGAATTTTGGCAGTTCTATCCTTTATTACTTGTTTCATTCTCTATAATCGCCTATGGGAAAATCAATGCCCCATCGGTCTTGTTACTAATTATAACCGTCTATGGGAAACTTAGTATCACTAACCTATGATATTGTTTACTAGTTATAACCTCCTATGGTTAAACTAGAGGAAACATTAATTTATCATGCCTTGATGTACCACCTAGCCATTTTCTATGCTGTATAGTTCCTTTATACCAACTGTGCCTATTTTTTTTTAATTGGTTGTTACACTAGTCAGATTCCTCCACTATAAGGCAAAACTATAATGATTTGAGGTCTCATCCTAGAACTATGTAAGTAGCGCTCAATACTTTTTGAGGTCAGCTCATTCATCCTAATCCATGCTCTCTCCATTTTATGGGTAACCTAAGCCATGTTCTCATCATTTTACAAGCAACCTAAGCCATACTCTTACCATTTTGTGAACAACATAAGCCATGCTCTTACCATTTTGAAAACTTGGACCATTTAGTGTCTCTTCATTCTTGACTAAGTTGAGATACTCAAAAATTCCAAAAACATCTATAAAATCATTAAAAAACCCAAAAACATTGACCATTTCTTTGCCTTAAGGATTCTAGGAACCCTTCCTAAGTCATAAGCAAATCACTTGTCATTTAGTTTCTCTATCCTTTTTGTCCTTTTATCCTATGTTATTAATGTTTTTTGATCTCATTCCTATTATTCTATCTCATCCATCATATTTGTTTTCATCAGTTATCATTTTATTCCCATTTCTTGGGAGAACTACATTCAGCTTGAAGTTTTTGTTGGATATTATGTCCATAGAACTATGTGGGCAATGTCCACTTACCTAGTGCATATGGAGACAACTTTGCCACCCCATTCCTTTTATTATATTCCCCTAGTCATGTTTGTTTCTTAAGTTGTTGCCTATTTTATAGGGGTAATGTTTTTCACATTATTTATACTAGCATTATGACTAACTGTTATTTGTTTATTTACTTGTTTGTTTGTTTGTTTGTTTGTGTGCCTATTTGTTTCCTTTCATCACCATTTCCTTGATTCAGTTTGTGTGTGCTTATTGGGTGATTTCTTGTGCATTTATACTTGAATCCATCCATATTTATATGTTTACATTATCATCATGGGTTTTTATCATTGGTACATTATTTTACCTTGAATATTGGATTACGAGAGTCAATCTTTATGCATATTTTAGCCTAGTTGTCATGGTGTTCTATTATGATGCCTACCATATAGTGCTACAGCAAAAATTAGCTTCAAGAAGTCTACTCAGAAATGGTAGCATCGACATATCCTTGGAACTAGCATTAGTAACATCCAAATCATATCCCAAATAGAGTAATTAACCACAAAAGAATTTCAACCAATTTTAGTTCGGATGAGCATCTCCTTACTAACAGGTTGTTACAATTCATCATTACCTTCTGTGTCATATATTTAATCATCAACCAATCAATCATATTTTTCATAATTGGGGTCTAATTATTATAATTACTTATGAAAAAATCATTGTACACCATCCCCCCTGCATTTATTAATGATTATAACCACATTTGGAAAAATCATTATATTCTTACCAAATTCATATTTTTTTGCCCAAATAGGGGCATGTTATTATCACGTTTCTCCATCCTAACTGGGGCAGCTCCATCTTCTCTATGATTCTAACCATCTTTGGGTAAAGCATTATGTTATCATACCATATTGCCACTATCAAGGTATAATGCTTATAATTACATTTTGGCAAATTATTTTACACTATCCCACTTGCATTTTGAGTGGTTTTAACTACTTTTTAAAATCATTGTGTTCTCACCAAATCATATTCCTTTATTTGGTCCCCTCATTTCTCTTCTTTCTTTTTGAGGGACCATTTTTTGACCTACTTGTGCCGACCATTCCCTCGAAGGGGTATCATACAGTTCATCCATTGTCATTGAAATTATAGGCATATATGACATTTTTCATTCTTTGAGAAGATGTTATTTTGCCTATATCTTGAAATGCCTTCCCAAATAGAGGAAAACTATAGACACATAAAACTGGCCACCAATAACCTCCAACCAGGCTTTAGACCAATTTCTATCAAAATGCACAATTTGGGCTAAAAACACTAAAACACGTTAAATGATGTGAACCTATCACATACAATGCCAATTTTGAACATTTTATCCCTAAATGGGGAAATGTATTTTATGAGATAGCCAACTTTGATTAGATTATTTCAAGTAAAAATGATGATTTTGCACCTGGGTACTCTGGATTGCTCTTTTCTACCAAATTTCTTGCATGAGACACATGACTTTGTTATTTTATGTTAAAAACACCCTAAATGGGATAAAAATTCTAATGCATCTAACATATATTTATAATTCTAATGCAATCAAATTTCAAGCCAATAATATGACATTTTGACCAATTTGATTAATTTGAGCACCAATTTTTAAGATTTGCACCAAAATTGATAAATCATGTTTAAGGCTAATTAATTTAAATCAAGAGATTAAGTTAATTTTATATGGAGATTTTTGAATATTTCTTTTTAGAAATTGATTATGAGTTTTTGCATCAATAAGTGACATCATTTTTTGGGAAGGCATCCTTATGCCATAAATACATAAAATATTTGATTAAGCCCTCCCATGCCTCTTTAGTGCCTCTCTATCCTAAATATTTATGAGAGAATTTATAGATTTTAACCTCTAAAATTGAATGGATTCTTATCCACACATCTTCATCTTGGTATGGATGGTTTAGTTTCATTCTGATTATTTTTAAAAATCTAAAAATAGAAGGCCTCACACTCATCACTTTAAGCTTTCTTGGTTTAGAGTTATGCTTAAATGATTTCAAAATCCATTTGATATAGTGTTATTATGCACAATTATTTAGAGAATATTCAAAATCCAAATGATGCCAAGAGGTGGAGGATAGCCAAATATTCATTGATAAAGGCCTTTGAAGCACAAGCTGAGCAAACCAACAAGAACCTTTGGAGCATTCAAGGAGGGTGAGAGATGTTTGTTTTCTTTCATTTTTAATTGTGTTATATCAATGGTTTTTCTTTACTAATCTCCCCCTAATGTTTAGGCTTAGAGATGTCATGTTTGTTAGTATGTTATTTTCATTTTGATTTTATTTTAAACTAACACTTGATCTAACCCCCTCTCTTGAGTTAAATTCCTAGTTCACAGGAAGGACATAAAGAAGAGTTTCACATGATAGACCTGGACCCTAATGAGACTATCAAATATGCATTAAAAATTTTATCTAGTGTTTATAAGTCAGAAGATGAAGAATCCCAAGTTGAATAGACAAAGGAAGAGAAAGGGAAAGAAGTGTCATTGGACTTAGTTCTAGTTGAAACTCCTAAGAGGAAGGCTGAGCTAGCCATTGTTCCCAAAATAAAGAAACCCAAAGTGACATTCACTACTCTAAGTGAAGTCAAATTATTCAGTGAAGAAAACTTGTTATATGGTCTATCCATTCCAAAATGGTTCTTGTATGAACCTGGATTGTAAAAAATGCCTACTATGCATCATCTTTGGGATAATGAAAGCCATTAACATTCCTGTGTATCAAGAAATGAAGCCCTAGATCATAGCACTAAAAGAAGAGGAGGAAGCCAAGAGATTAGCTGTACCAAGTAATTCAATATCTCTATCACAAATGGAGATCCCTATTCCTCAGGTGACACAATCTTTAGTAGGGGTAAAGTTTGACCTTAAGACTACTAGTTTACAAAGGGTAATAGAGAAAAGGGTCATGACAAGAGGTAAATAAATAATATATCAAAAAATGGAACCATTGACCAATTTGACTCAAATATGAAGACAAAAACCTAGACAAGATCCAATTTTTGAAGAAGATGTCTTGGAGTTAGTTGAAGCACATATAGAACAATTGAAGGTTTCCATCAAGGGCTTGAAATAACAAAGGAAGATCTTATAGGAGTAGGCTATCTTGTATATTCTATAAGCTATTATCAATATGTTTAAAGCTACTTTGTATGATATGTTCAAATAATTGAAATCAATGAAGTCTAGACAAGATGTAATGAGCAACTAAGATATTGTGGCCAAGAACCAAGTAGCTCAGTGGTGGGATTCATACAACAAGGTGAAGGACTTAGTGACTATTTTGATAGGAGATCAAATTCCTAATTTCAAGATAGTCAATATAGCTCACTTGAACATGGATATGGTTTTATTGATATAGAAGATCAGGAGTTTGATTAAATGGTCCAAGAGTCTGGAGGACTTTTCTAAAGATGGCAAATAATTAGAGATCATAATGAGAAATATATTAAGGAGCATGATCACAGATCCAACTACAGTCAAACCTATTGGTCTAGTCACTAATGAGGAATTCAAGCTTAGGGATATTAAAGTTATGCAAGAGGTAATAAATCAAATCCAAGGAAGGACATGGGTTGACAACAATAAGATCCTAGACATGATCATAAATGTAGAGGAAATTATTAGTGAAGCCAAGAACATTAGAGAAGTGCTAGACAGAGATGATAAGGACTCTAGAGACCTAGCAGATTAAGAAGATGAGATATTCATGGAACCTATCATAAACCTTGAGTTGATTGATGGACAACATGAAAAGGCAATGAAGATCCGACAACAAAAATAAGGGGCCACAATAATAAAGGATTCCCAAGGTCAAATTGGTTAACTTAGGAATATTCTTTTATATAGGAACATGCATATTTTCAAAAATGAATATTTTTTTATAAAGTCATGTACAAATTGTAAATAGCATCACCTATAGGTCAGTCCATTAAGAGTTTTTATAGTTCTAGAACATTGTAGAAAGGACAATTATCTATAAAACTTATATAATTGTAATTTGATAGGACCGACTGATATACCTTCTTAGTCTTCTATATAAGGAGTATTTTAATTTATAAAAAAAGAGAGGGAGTTTTGAGGAAGAAAACTTTTTGCAAATTGGGAGTAATCAATACAAGCAGAGAATTCTAAAAATATTATCTCAGTTTATCTATGTGATTGATATTATGGCTACTCTCTTACTTGTCTGGTCTAATTTTTAGATTTGAATGGTTCTTATGAATTTTGGATTTGCACCTTTAAATGCAGAGTTGTCTATTTGAGATAACGTTAGAATTATTGAAGGATTTTAGGTTCATTTCTTGTTCTTTTCTCTTTTTATAAATGTGTCAATGTTATTTGCTTGCAGGAGTAAATATTTAAGTTGAATCTAATTCTTATTTAAATTATTTTCACTTTCCTTAGATGTTTCCCTGATGTATGGTAAGATGTGAGATTTAGATATTTCATGCTATATTTTGGTTTGAAGTGCATGTTTAGATGAAATTTGAACTTTGACATAATGTTTGTAATGAAGAGTAGCAACATATTTCTTCTTTGCCCTACCCTTCCTTTTGCTTATTTTTTTATCATTTCACTTTAGATTAACTTTCATTATTAATATCCATCTTAGCTTATAATTTAGATTTAGTTTTAAGAATAATTTACTTCACTTAGTTTAGATTACTTTATTTTTACAAAAAAATCTATTAGACTAAGGTTGCTTCGAATAACCAAAGAATTACATTATAAATTTGTGAAACAGTCCATGTTCTCTACCATTATTCCACCAAAGATATCAAGAATATCACAACCTATAACTCATGTAATGGATTATTTAAATCCATAAATGATAAGTGTTTCTTAAACACTTTGAATCATCTATGATACACTTTTAGGCATAAATAGGAACAAGCTTTGCTAGTGCTAGAAGGAAGGCCTGTAGCTAAATCTTGGTGAATTTGTAGTGTCTTTGCCAATTTTAGTGAATTTTATTCAAATATCAATGAATTATTTGCATATATGTGTTGTTCTTGGCTCAATTGTGTAAATAGAATTGATACACTTGGTTTCAGACTAATCTTTAGGCTCATTCAGTTGAAGATAGGTATTCTTTGAAGATTTGTAGTAAATTATTGTAAAGGTAGCTTAAGTTTTCTAAATCTTTTGCATTTGATATTAGTGATGATAAATTTATTCAAAGATTGATTAATTATTTGAAAATTTAGGTTTATTTGAACTTAGACATGTAAACATCATTAATATTCTCAAGTTTAGATATATCTTTGAGCTTATTCAGTTAAAGATAGTTTTCCTTTGAAGTGATTTATATAAATTTATATAAATCTTGATTAACTTAAGAATATTAAGTATGAAAATCTACTCTTAGGTAAGAATTGGACTATTATTTTAAAGAATCAAGCCAAAGATCATTCATCTTTGCAAAGATAAGGTTTCTAAGTCATATTTTGAATATGATTCAAGGTTTATACACTATAACTACCAAGAATCAGGACTAAGTCATGTTATGAATCAAGATTACCTCTCCTTTCAGTAGAAGTTCATAGGAAAGCTAGAGTAGACAAAATTAAGTGAAGGGTTTCTAAATCTCAGCCTGCCTACTTCACCTATTCATAGTGCCCTTGTGTTCAATCCTTATCAAGGTATGGCTTGGTTAGGTGGATCTTCCATCAATGTGTCTGGTCAAGTACATGACCTACCCCAAAACCCTAATAAATATCTACCATATTTAAATCCTAATGGTGTTGTCACTACTAAAGAACATATCAAAAGTTTCAAATCTACTTTAAGGTTGTTGAATGTAGTTCATGAAGATGTTGCATGTATATTATTTCCATTTACTTTCAAAGATGATGCATATGAGTGGTTTCTCAACCTTCTTGAGAATTATATCACTAGTTGGAATGATTTTAATAGAATTCTCATTGATCAATTTAGAAAGATCATTAGTCCTTGAATTATTTATCAACAATTCACCACTATTAAAAGAGATTCAAGTGAAACCATTACATACTTTAATGTTAGATTCTATAAAATGTTTAGCATAACCATACCTCCTTATTGACATGATGAGGCTTTATCTTTACAAATTTATAAGGATGCATTGGATCCCATGACTTCTATGTTTCTTAAAAGGTATGTTGGAGTTATAAACACATTAACCTTGGCCTATGTTAAAGTTTTAACAATAAAAGATCAAATGTAGCCTCAAGGTCAGCTTGCATATGTCATTCCCAATGTTAATCCTAATTTACCTGCACTACATTTTGTTCCTAATGCTAATAAGAATGTGCCTATTGTAAATCAAATGCTAGTATTGAACTAATTGCCTTTAAGCCATGCTCATCCTGGCCAAAACCTAGGATTCTTAAATAACACTGCAAATGGACTTCATCTATGAGATCAAAGAGATTTGGTGCCAATAGCTAACAATAATACTCAAGTTCATAACTCAAAGGCACCAAATAATGAAAATGAATCCATACTCAAAATAGTTTAAAATATAAGCACTTATTTCCTTTAATTATAGAAACAAGTAGGCAATATTAGGGAAAAATCCAATAGGAATTATGCTTATCAAAGGTTTAATAGACCTAACAACCAATTTCACAATGATAACAATGGCCATAATAATAACAATAATGAGTCATCATCAATTAATAACAATATTGAGATTAATATTTGTGATGTAGCTCTAACTAAATATTGTAGGGTTCACAATACTTTAAAGCATAGTGAGTTAGATTGTATTGAATTCTGTATTGCTTTTGAATTATTTTAGGATGAATTAGACACAAATGAAGGTAGACCTAATATAGATAATACCATAGGTACATCTAGTTCTTCAAAGTCATCTAAGTCTATTGATATAACCCTGATGATGGATACATTTGATTTTCCATTCCAAGAGGAGAATAAACCTAAGGAGACTCCAGAAGAGGTGCATGATTTTCAACAGTACCTAAAGAATAATTATCCTATAAATAATAGGGAATAGAAGAAAACAGTGATAACTTCATTTCCACCAAATAACTTCAACACTCCTCCTGATCTTATAATTGACAATAATCCAAAACCTCTAAAGGGAAGTACCTCTAAGCACAATGTTGATACATCTAGTTCTTCCACTAGGGTTGGATATAATATAGTTGAGGACATGAAAAAGATTAAGGCTAACATAAATTTACATGAGTTGACTCAAATAACTAAGCAAAGAGACTTGTTACTTGAATATCTATCCAAAATGACTTATAAATCACCAAAGACTACAAATGCCAATGTAGTTATGTGAAAAAACAAGGTAAATATTCCTCCTTTATTACTAACAATTATAATTTTTGGTAAGAATTTGCATAACTATTTTTTAGACTCAAGTTATTCTACTAATATCATTCCCAAATGTATTTGTGAGAAACTTGGTTTAACTCCAATTAAATTTGATAGAGTTATTACTTAATTAGATAAATCAAAGGTTAAAGTGATTGGAAAATTGTTAAATGTTCATATGCATCTTGATGCTGAGCCAATGATATAATAGTTTATAGACATCTAAGTGGTGGATATTATTAATGCTTATGGGATGCTATTGAGTAGAGATTAGACCAAGTCTTTGAATGGTTACATGTACATAGACTGTTTACATATGTGGCTTCCATGTAAGGGGGTCCCCAATCAGATTCATATTGAAAGAGAGACCAAGATGAAACATATGATCACTAAGTACAATGCTAAAAATTAAAGGGTCAACATGGTCAATTCTGAGTTAGAAGTTTACACTCTTGACACTTATAAGGTATGTAACTCTAAATATGCTTATGCTATACTTGGAATGTGGAAATTACATTTTAATGGTGCTAAATGTAAAGCTAGATCTATGGTAAGAATTATTATAGTTAATCCTATTGGGAAAGAATTTAGTACTTCTTACAAACTTTACTTTTCATGCACTAACAACTTGGTAGAGTATGAAGTATTAATCTTAGAATTGCAATTTACCATCAAGCATAAATTCAAATAACTACTAATGTATGGTGACTCTAAGTTGGTAGTTAATCAAGTTGGAAGAAAACATCAGTACAAATTGTATTACCTTAAGAAATATAAGTTTAGAGTTTGGGACTTGATATAATAATTTTATGCTTTTAACATTTTCTCAATTCCTAGAGAAGAAAATAAGCATGCTGATGAGCTAGACTCAACTGTAGCTAATCTTATTCTTGGTCAAAAATCTAGATTAGGAAACTTTAGTATTGAGTTGGTTTCATGTCCCTAAGTCTGTGATAATATCAATCACATGCAAGTATTCAGTGATGATTAGTAGATCCTAGACTTCATGAATAACTTATGAGTATTTGGGTCTCACATCATTGATGAGGTAAATGAAAATGTTCTTGATGAAAACAACATTGATGAAAACATTATGTAATTAAGTGATTATAAAATTCCTAAAATCATGATTACCTTAGAAATATTGTCTGACACAAATAAACTAGTTGGAACTGTCAAGGTTCCCAAGGTGAATGTGAAAGATTATAAAGTAGTCAACCTAGGCACACAAAGTCAATCCCAGCTAGTTAATATTGATACAACTTACACTAATGAATAGTTGAGAAAATCTAAAGATTATCTAACCAATATAAAGATTTATATCATGGTCCTATGGAGACTTAAATATCTTTGATCCTAGAGTCATTACCCATACCATCCCATTAAAAGAAGCCTGTAAACCTTTTAGATAAAAACAAAGGCCAATCATCCCTATCTTAGAAACCATTGATCTATAAAGAGGTCAAGAATATATTGGATGCCAAAATAGTTTTTACCATTAGACACTCCACTTGGGTAGCTAAATTAATATCAGTCAGGAAGAAGAGTGGGGAAATTAGATTGTGCATAGATTTTAGAAATATGAATATAGCATCTGAAAAGGATAATTATCCTTTACCTTCACTTGACCAGGTCAATAAAATTTTTAGTGGTTCTACTATGATGTCCTTTCTTGATGGTTTTTGAAGTTATAACCAAGTTCTTGTAAACAAGGAAGATAAATTAAAGAATACATTCACTACTAAGTAGGACACTTTTACCTACAAAAGGATGCCATTTGGGCTAATGAATGTAAG
Organism: Torreya grandis; assembly: GCA_037957365.1. Classification (NCBI taxonomy): domain Eukaryota; kingdom Viridiplantae; phylum Streptophyta; class Pinopsida; order Cupressales; family Taxaceae; genus Torreya; species Torreya grandis. The sequence goes on along the minus strand of JARHVA010002089.1, from coordinate 473,272 downwards.
TATAAATTTCCAAAGAGTTATGGACCATTATTTCCAAGGTCTCATAGGTAAGTGCATTATCATATACATAGATGACCTAACTATGTTTTCTAAAAATAAGGACTACATTATACACTTACAATAGGTATTTGAATAATGTAGGAGGTATGGAATTTCTCTCAATCCCAAGAAGATTATTTTTTGTGTTACTAAGGGAAAATTATTAAGACATGTTATAACTAAGGAGGGTATTTATATAGACATTGATATAGTATATGCCATATCCAAGATATAGCCCCCTAATAGTAGAAAAGAATTGAAATCTTTCTTTGTGAAAACCAATTTTGTGAGAAATTTTATTTCTAGTTTTGTAGAAATTATGAGACCACTAAATGATATGTTGAAGAAGGATTCTAAGGTTGTGTGGAATAAATTAGAAAATAAATCTTTCAAGGACATAAAAGAAGCAATAGTATAGGCACTGATGTTGATAAGTCATGATTTCACTAAGGATTTTTATCTTTATTCTTTTGCTTTTGATCATACAAATGTAGCTATTCTAATTCAAGAAATAGATGGATGTGATCATCCTATTGATTTTATGAGTACTAATTTTAAATTTTTTGAGTTAAAATATTCCTTAATTGACAAGTAGGCATGTGCTTTAGTTAAGGCAATTAAGAAATCTAGGCACTATATTCTCAAAAATAAGGTACATGCAATACTACCAGACCCTACCACTAAACTTATGCTTATCCAATGTGAATTAGGGGAAATAAGAGGTAAATGGATGTCCATCCTTCAAAAATATGATTTGGAAATTAAGACTACCAAATTGGTAAGGTGTCAAGGACTAATTCAATTAATTGCTAACACCAACCCCAAATTAAGTGTCATGCAAGTGGAGTAACAAATTTTTCAACCCAATGATTGATATGATTCAATTATTCATTTACTAATTAATGTCTCTTATCTTGCAGGGTTGAATAGAGGAAAATGAGGGATTTAAGGCTCAAGGTAGCACATTTATTAATCAAATATGGAGTACTTTTGAGGAATAATTATGAAGGTATATACTTAAGGTGTGTTTCTAAAGAAGAATTATTTGAGATCTTGAGTACTTTTCATGAAAAGATTGGAAGTGGACACCCTTTTGGAAGGACAACAACTCATAATATCCTTAGATATGGTTATTATTGGCTTACTATCTTCAAAGATGCTCACAAACATGTGAGAAAATGTCATCAATGTCATATATTCAACACTAAACAGCCAAAAGCAACCATACCATTAAAGCCAATTATGATTGACAAGCCTTTTGCTCAATGGGGATTAGATTTTGTGGGGATTATCAACCCCAATTATTTATAAGGACATAATTAGGTGCTCACTACTACTGATTATTGCACATGGTGGACAAAAGTATTAGAAACCAAGCAATGTAGGACAAAAGATGTGATTAAGTTCTTGGAAAAGAACATATGTAATAGATTTGGAACACCAGCATCTCTAGATTGTGATAATGGAGCTACCTTTATATCCATTGAGATAATTGAGTGGGCATATGATAACAACATTGTTCACAAAATTTAATCAAATCATTACCCTCAAGGTAATGGAGTCTTTGAATGAACTAATAAAAATTTGATGAAGGTTATTAGGAAGTCTACTACTAAAAAACCAAGAACATGGCATAAGTTGCTCAAGTATGCCCTTTGGGTAGACAGAACTAGAGTCAAGAAAGCTCTAAAGCCATCACTATTTTTGCTTTTATATGGTCAAAAATTTATATTTCCCATCACTCTCAAGATACCAACCTACAAGTTCATGCAAGAGTACTTGGAGGAAGATCAATGATTTTCAAATTCTAGGTTGCTTGACATTATTTAAATGGAAGATACAAGAGGATAAACTTTTTATAATTTCATTAGACATCAAATCATAATTAAGAGATATTTTGACAAACATTACAAGATTAAGGTGTTCAGGTAGGAAGACCTATTTCTCCTTTGGGACAAAACATCTAAACCTAAGGGAAAGCATGAGAAGTTCACTCCTTTATGGATTGGTCCCTATCAGATCTCTGAGATAATGGGAGACAACACCTTCAAGTTCAAGGACTTACAAGGAGCAGAGTTTACTTTACATTTAAATGGGCAATATCTCAAGCACTACTTCCATGCTACTCCACCTCAATTCCACATGGATTAATTTGTAATAATAGTTAGATTCAGTGTAGGTAGGCTTATATTAGTTTCTTTCTTGTTCTTTGTTTGTAAATAGTGATTACAAATATTTGTTTGTTTTTTTGTTGTTTGCTTGCTTGTTGTGTGTTTTATTTTCTTTTGTTTTGTTCCATTATTTCAATAAGTCTTTTTAAGATAGTCCTCAAGCTCAAATGCATATATTTTCTCAAAAGTTAATAAATCAGGAATGCATGTATGACTCTTAACCAATGGTTGATCATGGATTCTAGAAATGTGAGCTTGATGTTATTATTTGGAGAAAGTGGTAAGGATTGATATCTAGGTTGGTTGTTCCCTAAAATATTAAGCCTTATTCTAATCTAAATATAGTTCTAATAAGGATTGTACATTTTGAATGAAAGTTTGAATTATTTGGACAAAGTCATGTTAGCACATAAAGAACATTATTGCATGGGATTAAGTTTATGACTAAGGATGATTGCTTGAAGATCAAACATTTGACACAATCCTAAAACCTAGATAATTCTGTTTCCCAACCTTTGTTGGAAAGCTAAATATATCTAAAAATACAAAAAATAAGAGATTTATATAAAATATAAAATATTTCTAAGCAAAGGTGATTTGGGTAACCTCAATCGAGGCTATGGATGCATGGCTGGCAATGGAGCACTACCTAGAGTGGAGCCAAAGGTATTTCTATTAGGGCTATGGATGCCTAGATGGTAGTAGTGAAATGCCCAAGCCTTCCTTTTCATAAAGCATAATTCTTAATGAATATCTAAATATACTATAAGTCAATGTAAATGATTAAGGTTTTGAAGTCTGAAAGTTGTTCTCTAAATACCATGGCAATCAGTTAAGGAATCAAAAACACACACACACAACATGACTAATTTTTGATGTTTAATCCTAATTTTGCATTTGTAAAACTTGTTTTAATCATGAGCTAATCTTAAAAATGGTACTTGATCAAGTGGAATGAGTAGTCTAGTTATTAGTTCAATCCAAAGTATCTAAGTTTTAACATTTGGCAATGTTTCTCCTAGAAGTTGCCATTTGTTAAGGTTAAGATACCCCCATTTTTGAAAAATGGGGACCCTTGTTCAATTTTTCAAATTATGTTATGCATTGACATTCAAACTAATCAAAATTGCAGTATTAGAAGTCATGTTTGCTTTAAATTTAATTAACATGTTAGCATATTGTCATTATTTTTATCTAGTTTTGATAATGTTTGACTTCTGTGTGTACATGTTGTAGGTTTAACAGAGTCTCAATTGAATAAGCCATGTTCAAGGTTTTTATACTTTAGTGTTAATTGGCCCCTTTATTTTGATTAACCTTTGGTCTCTTATTAGGTGATTGAATCTATGTTTAAAATCATGTCAAAACCTTAGTCTAATGTGTTTTAGCCTAGGTCCTTTTAAATTAGATTCAAATTAGCATGAGTCAAATTACACAAGAACATTTTGTTTTAGATTAAGGTAAAAATAGGTTTTGAAGGGACCCCGAAACCCAAAAACAAAAGAAGAAGGATATTACAATAACGCCCCACAAGAAAAACAAACCTAACACCTACTGCTGAGCAGTATCAAAAATAAGTTTTACATGGACCTGAAACCACTAATCAAGTTCATCAAAAGAAAGACCCTAGGTTTTACAGAGACTTGAAAACTCAAATTCATTTCGAAAACAAAGAACCAAAAAATTGAACCAGTTATAACATCCAACAATGAGGACCAGAACAGTATGAACAGAAAGAGCCTATTCTTCTAATTCCAGGATCATCTTCACTGCTTCCTTTCCAATCACAGCAGTGTCCTATATGGATATTGCAGCTGACATATCAGCTTCTTGCAAAGCTTTCTTCTTCGAGCTCTGTCTGGTCCTCTTACTGGGCCCCTCCAAAGATTTTATTCCCTCATTAGCTCGTTTTCCAAGGTTTGCAGTAGCAGCACATATGCTAGAAGTGACCTCCTCCATCTTCATTCTACTTTCCTTAATGAGCCTTGTAAGATTATTCTCATAATCTTTAAGTTTGATAGGAATATCTCTCATCTGCATTTTTAGATTATTGATTTTTTTTCGATCAGCTTCCTGATTATGTTCCATTATTTCCATTCTCTTCTTGAGGCCCATTATTTTCTTATACATCCACGAGTCAACTTGAAGAATAACATCTGCTTTGCATTTGGCCGAATTCATGAAGGGAAGCCTCCTGTCACTCTGCCAAACGTCACTAAAATCTTCAGTGTTCTCTTTTAGATTGACTTCATTCTTTTTAATTTGATCCTCCCTTTTCATTTTTTTCTATTCTTTAGTATCAACAGGGTTTTCATTGTGGACAAGATCATCCTTTACTTGTTCTCTAGTCTCCATTGCATGATAGGCATCCTGAACCATGTATTCCTTCTCTGTTTTCGAAGCTGGATCCTCAAATAAAACATCTATTTCTTTTTCACTTCCCCCCAATACTTGCTGATTATTCTCATGATCAGAGTTTTTCAGTTCTATTTTTTCCTTTATTGTGTCCCCTTCTTTTTCATTCTCACTTTTATCTTTACCTTCCATGTTAGAGCTGGAATCCCCACTATCCGCCCCTTCCACTTCCTCCATGCTCTCCTCCTCAGAACTTTGTGTGCTTTCCCACTCAGTTTCCTCACCAACAATCTATTTTTTGATGCTGGAGGATTTAGATTTAACTTTTTTTTTCCCTTTACCTTTTCATTCTTCTTACTCTGTGAATCCTTATTTTTGTCTGAATAAGGATTCGGGGCAATGGCATTGTTTTTGCAGAAACCCTCTATTATTAGAATCAATCTTTCATGCAATATAGGGCGAGACTCCTTTTTTCTATGAACAAACAAACTTTGAAGCAACGAGAAGCACAATTAGAAAGGGAAGGAGATTCTAACTTTGTGTCTAAAATGATTAAGAAAGACAAAATGAAATTTATGGACTCTTTTGCTTCTACTATCAAGTATAAAATACTCATGAATGCAACATAAGACGTCTCTCCAGATTCCTTTTATCTGCTCCAGGTCAAAAAAATCTCCACTCTTTTCCAACTGCTGCTCCTTAGCATCCGTCTTTGGAAATTTACTGTATGCCTCATTAGATATACTAATCTGCTTAGAGAATTTTATACCCTCCATTGGAAGCCCCGTGACCTCTGCAATGAATTCCTCGGTGAGCTTCACCATGATACCATGGAGGGTTACCCTGTTGTTGACCCAATTTTTGAAGAATGCCGTCATTATGTGGGGTTTAGAACCATGCAGCCACTCCAAGTAACTCACAACCTTCCCTCTCTGAAGAATCTTTCAAACATCTTGTTTTGCCTTCTAGTTTTCGCAATTTTTAAGTTCCTGCTTCCTCGGTTCATCTTTCATTTTGCAGGCCATACAGTATTCTAGCAACACCCAAACACTACTTATTGAGCAATGAGTCCAATTGTTTTCAACTTGTAATGGAACTTGCCTATTTTTTGGCACATGCGATAACCGCTTTACATTCTCATGAATGTACCTGTTCAATGAAAGTAATCTATCCACCGTGAGGCCACTCCGCCAAATCATTAACTTGCTATTCTAGGAAGATCTTTCCCACCTTTGAATGAATGACATCATAATTAATAAGTGCTTTGAGATCAACATGCTTATTTAATGCATCCTTCTATCTCACCTTATGCCCTGTTCGAACAACATGATTAGCTATCCAGTCAGCAACCCCATTGGCTTCACGGTAAGTATGGGTTATGGTCACTTTTTCAAATTTTTGAATTAAGGCTTTCATTTCCATCACCATTGCCTCAATAGACCATGAAATTGAATTTTTGTTATTTAGGATATTTATGATATTCAAGGAGTCACCTTCCAACCATAATTTAGAAAATCTCAACTCAACAGCTAGTTTAATGGTATGAAGGGTTGCAGTAGCTTCTGCAATATGACTGTTCGACTTACCAATAGGGATAGCAATAGCATCAATTACATTTCCCACATGATCTCTCAAGACTCCTCCACATCCTGCTCTTCTCGGATTCCCTTTAGCAGCTCCATCAAAGTTTCCTTTGATCCATCCACAAGGGGGGACATTCCATTTTACACCTAATCTTGGATTATCAGTTTTCAAATTAGGCCTTTCAGATCTTAAGGGATTATCAATTTGAAAAGTTGGATTAGGATCCCTCTGTGATATAAAATTTTCCTTTATTGCTCTAATAATATTCTGACCCAACACCCATCCTGGAAGTTCTTTACTTCTAAATATTCTATTGTTTCTTTCATTCCATATGCCCCACCAAATATGAGGAAGTGTTAATTTCCATAAAAAAAGAACATCAAGATTCTTAGAGGGACAGTTCCAAATTTTAAAAGATAGATCCACACTTTTTTGATGGACCCATTATATACCCCAGAGATTAAGGATCTCAGTCTAGACTTGCTGCGTATAAGAACAATTCACAAACATATGATCTCTATCTTCAAAACCATTTTTGCATAGAATACACCTGTTAACCACGTTTATTCCTCTTTTCTGCAAATTGTCAAGAGTCAAGATTTTATTTTGAAGCAGAGACCAATAGAAGATTTTAATTTTGGGGATGAGCCCCTTGACCACAAAGGTTGATTACCATTTCCTTTTGAAATAAAAATAGTAGAAACTTTAAATTGTCCACTAGGATCATCATGCCAGATAATCTTATCCTCAAGATAAGGATAAAGAGAGATAGCATTGAGGGATAATTATATATTACAGAAATCTTGATTGACATCAGTTATATTCACCTAGGAATTATTCTGCCAATACTGACTTACAAATATACCATATCTTTGCTTACATCGATCAACTACATCCTTATCTTGAAAATCTTCCATCAAAGGGTAATCTTTTAACCAAGCATCATCCCAGAATTTCACCTTGAGTCCATTACCAACTTTCCAAGAACATCCTTTTTCTAAAATTTGTTTGGTTCCCTGAACAACCCCCCCATATGGAAGAGGGGCGAATTACATTAGGGTAATAAAAGAAATCAGAAAGGGATTTTGCATTGAATAAATACTTATGCTTCCATATATTACTCCACTCTTTATTTTCATGGTAAACTCTCCATCCCAATTTTGCTAAGAGAGTTGTATTCATACTTCTGATTTTCCTTATTCCCAGCCCCCCTTCCCTAAAAGGTTTGCAGATGCTATCCCAAGCAATTAGAGGTATCCTCCTTTTTTCCTCAGTACCAGTCCATGGAAAATTTCTTTGGATTTTTTCAATAGACTCTGCAAATTTGGTAGGTATTCTGAATAGACTTAATGCATAAGTAGGTTACTTTGAAGACTAGCTTTAAGAAGGGTTAACTTTCCTGCCCGACTTAAAATATTTCCTTTCCATCCCGCAAGTTTCTTACTAAATTTATTGATAAAATCCTCCCAGAAGGCATCAAAGACTTTCAATCCAAGAGGAAGGCCCAAGTAAGATGAGGGGAAAGATCCTTTAGAGCATCCAAGGATTTTAGCAATTTTATTCTGTCTCTGGATAGGGGTATTAATAAAGAACACTGCACTTTTATTCCAATTAATCAACTGACTAGAGGCAAAAGAATATAAGTTAATAGCTTGCTTCAAATTTCTTACTTCCTTGACTTCAGCTTTACCCATGAAGATAGTATCATCAACAAATTGTCCATGGGAGCAAATTAGAGGATGAGAAGAGGGTTTTAATCCCTTGAATAAACCTTTACGGACCAAATCCCCTATATATCTTCCCAGGCAGTCAGCCATAATTACAAAAAGAATGGGGGATATAGGATCACCTTGTCTCAACCCTCGAGAATGATCAAAGAAGTGGGATGAGCTTCCATTTACCAATACAACAATAGAGCAAGTTGAAATCAATTGATAAATAATTCCAACCACCTTTTGTTCAAAGCCAAAAGCTGAAAGACTATTTGAAAGGAATGACCAATCAACCCTATCATAGGCTTTTGCAATATCAACTTTCATTATGAAACCCTAATTGTTAGAACAGAACAATGAATGAATATTCTCATGAGCAGTAATAATAGAATTGAGAATTTGTCTACCTGGGATAAATCCATTTTGTTGATCAGCAATTATCGAAGGAATCACTTGAATAAGTCTGGAAGTAAGAGCTTTGGAAATAATCTTGTAGAAAGAGTTACAGAGGCTAATCGGTCTAAACTGATCAGGAGAATCTGCACCAATCCTCTTAGGAATCAAACACAAAAAGGTAGAATTAACTTCCTTAAGCATCTATTTAGCTCCAAATAATTCCTTAACAGCATCACTTACATCTTTACCAACAAATTTCCATAGTTTTTGAAAGAACATGGGAAAGCCATCAGGTCCAGGTGCTTTATCTACTCCTAGAGAACATACGGCTTTAAAGATTTCCTCATCCTTTGGAATTGAACATAACATTTTATTATGTTCCTTCAAAACCAAAGGAGGAATCACTCTAAGGATTTCAGCCCGACTTTCCAAATTAATATTGGGATCAGCCTTCATAAGGGACGTGAAAAAGGATAGCATTTCCTCCTTGATTTCCTTTTCCTCTAAAATCTTCAGATCTCCCTTTTTTAGGTATGGAATATGAGTTTTAGCTCTGTGTTTTAGAGTGGATAGATGAAATTTTTTTGTATATTTGTCTCCTTCACTCAACCATAACAACCTTGATCTTTGTCTCCAATAGATTTCTTCTTTAGTGATAATATCTTGATATTGAGCCAACTTCTCATTTTCTTCAATAAGGATATCAGAAGTGTATCCATCTTTTTGAATTTTTCCCTGAGTTCTACGAATTTCCTCCTTAATAGCAATCTTTTTCTCAAAGATATTTCCAAAACAATACTTATTCCACTTTTTAACTTCCTTTTTAACATTTTTGAGCTTAGAAACAACTCTAAAAAGGGTCGTACCATCAATATCAATATTCCACCATTCTTCCATTTTACTTTCAAACTGTGGGTGTTGCATCCACATCTTTTCAAATCTGAATGGATAATTCTTCTTCAAGTTTATTTTAGCAGCAGTGAAAATTAGAGGAAAATGATTCGAACCTATTCTTTGGCAAGCTTCCAACTTGCACATCAATTCTTTTGTTCAGTCAGGAGAGATAAGGGCACGATCAAGCCTGGCTTGAATACAATCGTTACCAATTCTCTTATTGCTCCAAGTGAACTGAGTTCCCTAAAGTTCCATATCCATTAATCCCTCTTTATTTATAAACTCCATTAAGTCTAGTCTTCCTTCCATTTGAGTAGCATTACCTCCCATTTTCTCATGATCATAGAGAGGCACATTGAAGTCTCCCAATATAATCCATCGTCCACAATAGTCCTTACTTTTAAAATTAGAGATAGACTCCCAGACCTTTTTCCTAAGGTTCTTAGTATTAGGAGCATAGATATTTACAATATACCACCCCTCCTTCTGATCCACACTAGTAATTTTAACAATCATTAGATATTTACTAGCAGTCAAAATAGTTCTAGAGTAATAATTCTTCTTCCATAGCATCAAAGTTCCCCCTAAAGCACCTTCAGAACTACTGACATTGATTGAATAATTTTTAAAGTCTTTGGTCTATTTCGCTTTCTATTTATTCATCTTGGTTTCTTGGAGCAAGAGGAAATGAGGCTTTTGTTCTCTAACAAAATTCCTAACAATATCCATTTTATTAATACTATTCAACCCCCTAATATTCCAGCTTATAATTTTTATTTTTATTTTTTAGGGGTAAAATCCAGAATGGTTGCCTACCTACCATCAGCAATATTTTGAATACTTTCTAACTCTCTATTCTTCTTTATGGATCTTCTTCCAAGTTTGTTCGGGGAGCCAAGATCCGGTTTCACCTTGGATTACTGATTAGTTCCTTTTCCAGATTTTTTTTAGATTAGAAACAAGAGATTTCACCTTTATGCTTCTCGTTTCTACTCCCTTTATATTGTTCTTTTTTTCACCTTTTTTCTTTTGGTTTTTTGAATTTTCTCCCTTCTCTCTCACTTCTTCTGAAAGGGGGACCCCATCCAACGGAACGCCATTATCATTCTTAGATAACACCTGACTCTCCCTAGACTGAGAAGCGTGCAACTCTCCCCCCTCTAGATTTTTTTCATCTTCAGGCATAAATTCACCTTCCTCTAACCTAGTTTTGTCCTCTACATCTTTGCATCGATCTTCTTTGCTTTGGTAAACAACAATTTGTTTTAATAAATCTGTCATATCCTCTATTGTTTGTTCAGATTTTTTGATCTCTGTTTGCAAGCTCTGTTCTTCTTTCTGAGGATTTTCTTTCTTTAAAGAAAGCTCTTTTTCTCCCTCTATATATAAAGCATTAGACTCTTCAGTAGAAGGATCTTTATCCTCTTCAGCATATGGAACTCTTGAATCTTCTTTATTCTTTTGTTCCTTTCGATGATCTTCTTTGATTTTACATATTTTCTTTTATTGGATCCTAATTTCTTTCCCATCCATAACATTTTTTGGATGATTTTTACTTCTAAAAGGGCAATTCTTAACCCAATGCCCCTGTTTCTTGCATGCGTAGCATGAATTTGGCAAATCTTCAAAAACAATCTCTTGGGTTTTCTTTCCAAGCTTAGATATTAATTCCACCTTCTCTGGGAGATGATTCAAATCTGCGACTTTAACATAAATTCTAGCACTTTGGAGTTTAATTCTAGAGGCCGTAGCATTAACTAATGCCACAAGTTCACCAAATGAACTGGCTATTCCTTTAAAAATGTCCTCATGCCAAAATTCTAAAGGTAGAGCAGGAAGTCTAGCCCAAATGGGAGTAGTTAAGAAAAAAGAATCTGATAAGTTCATATCTTCCTTACAATTGGAAATAAATGAAAAGAAGCCATTCACCATAGGTGCAATATCAACATCTCCACAAATAGTCCAATTCCTTTTAACCATATTTCTGAGAGATTCTATATTTGGTCTAGCTCCTAAAAATTTTCCCACTAAAGTAAATTCCATGGAGGACACAGAGAAATCAAGTAAAGGATCTGGGATAAAAACTTGAAACTCACCTTTCTCCCAGCAGGACTTTGATGTCACCGGTGGGAAAAGAGATTTTCCAGTTGGTTTTTTACCAAACAAAGATGACCAAGTCCTTTGTTCTAAGATCCCTACCTGCATTTTTGATGACTTTTCCTTTTTATAATCAGCACTATCTTTCTCATTCTCAATTTCCTGCTCTAACACGTGATTCAATGAGGGACCACCGACCCCACTAAAAAAATCATAAACACATGGATCCTTTCCAATGTCAGCATCAACCAACAATCCTAGCCCTACATACTTCCCAACATCCTCTACTGTTACTCCGGGGTCTGTCCCTCCTGCCAGATTCTCCCCAGTCAATTTCCTACCCACATGCGTTCCGACTAATTCAAATTTTGAAAGTGCGCTCATCATGTTAGTATGTTTTACAAGAACATTTTGTTATGTCCTAGAATTAATTTAATTTCTTATCTTAAGGTTGTAGTCATGTTTATCAACATGACCAAAACCTTAGTCTAAATTTTTTATGCTAGGTCCTATATTTCCTAAAACCCCTTAGTCTATTTCATTGCTCACATAAAATAATTACATGTGGGATCACTTTATTATGTTTTAAACTTAGCCTAAAGTCAAATCCTAAATATTTGTTTGTATTTATTAATACAACTAAAACCTTAGGATAAAACTTTTCCCTATGTTTTTTTATATCAATCGAGCCCTAACTTGTTTATTTTCATTACCTGTAGGAATGAATCAATGCAAAGATGACAAGTGGTGAGATCTTAGAGCTTAAAAGGAAGATCTATAGTATGCGGGCACCCACCTGGGTCAAAATGTCAAAGAACTCATAAAAATCATGAGAATGACAAGTGTCACCATCTCAAAGGCAACTTGAAGATCTTATGGTGAGTGGAGAGTCAATAAGTCAAAAGGAAGTAGAGAAACCAATCACATTCAACCTCCTAGATCAGAATCAATAGAGTGCATTAAAATGTACAATAAAGATCCATCAGTGTAGGGCAAAGTCAATAAGTCAAAGTTCTATAGAAGAATCTGAGAGTACCAAATGGCATGATCTCAGTGACTAGGACCAAAATCAAAGTATTTGTTCAAATTGACAACAAAAAATAGATCACAATCAATTGTTATGCATTAATCCATGCAAATAAGATCCAACAGTGTGAGATGAAGCTGAATTTTCAAAGAGCTTAGAACAAATGTAGTGGTGATGCATGTCACAACCATGATGAATGGAACACAAATCAACCAATGGAATTCAACCTCTCAGATCGATATCTATAGTGAATGATGAAGCTAACTTTTCAAAGGGCCTAGATGAAATGTGAGGCCTCTATATGGAATAAAGGCATTAAATGATGGAGTGTGTTCACAAAAAACATAGAAAGCCCATGAAACTACCACATGGTACACTATCAAGAAGATAATTTGAAGATTGATGATCTATGTAAGTCAAAACTAGAGGACTCATTTAAAGATCAATAGAGCCTATTTAATCAAATTCTAGTATTATACAAGGTGTTGACATGCACCCCAAAAAGATAAATGGTCACATTTCAAAATTAATGCATAGTTTAACATGGTGATGCCACAAATCCAAAAAAGTTATATGAAATATATTATAGACCTACATACATGAAAGTTATAAATAAAGAAATCCAAACAAAATATAAGGCATGGAGCTCATTTTTTGAACTTAATTACCACCATTGAAGAACTGTATAAACCTCTAAGAAAGCCCTAAGTGTATAAAATCCCTAGTTTTTCCCTATTGTCATTATAATAGAGCTAAGGAGAATTAAATTATAGTTTTCACTAAGATAATTTAATTAAGAGTTGAGTTGTAGTCCACTAGCGAGTAATTTGATAAAACTCACAATAATGACATCTCAAAAGAATATTTCAAAGGAAGATGTGGAACTATACTTGACAATGAATGCTAAAGGTCATATTTTCAAAGACATCAAGTTCATTATTTCTACCTTGAATATAGGAGACAATAATTGGTCAAAATTGTTTTGGATGATTGATAATCAACAAAAAATCACCCAAGAAGAGGAGAAAAAACTCTTACTAAAGAGATTATATAATGACATTGTTGTAATTTAAATGATTGGTCTCCATTATACAATAGTGAAGCATGAGATGTTCTTTGTGTAACAACGTAAATTACAAATCAAAGGGAATGGTCACCAAATGGGACACAAATAGTTTCATAACATTACTCTAAGTTACACATCTTCAAGTATAGGGATCACATTCAATTTATATGTGACTATGTCTACCCTGCCCTGAGTGAAGTCATAGCCGACATCCCAATGACAAGAATTAGACCACTAATTAAGAAATTTATTGAATCTTTGGGATATATATATATATATATATATATTGTACAATCATAAGAATTGATGGGACTCAAAATTCTCCTCTCAATCTACCTAATCATGTACATGACAAATTAGCAAAGCAAGAGGTTGCATACCAACCATTCCATGACAATGATGGTCTATGCAAGACCAAAAGAAAATCACTCCTTTATATCTTATCAATGAAAATTTGAAATACTATATTTAGATAATGGGACAATTTTGAAGTTGCATCAAAACATAGATCATCCTTCACCCTACAAATTGATGAGTTCAAGCAATGAGATCCTTATGATAAAGTTAAGGAACACTTGAATTTTTTTTTTATAAATGTGCCCTATGATCATGAGCTTGGTACATTTGACCCTATTTACACAAAGGCATCATCCTACTTTGAGGTAACCATGAGATTAAAAGAACACAACTTGAAGCCTGAGCTAATACTAGAAAGAAATCAAAAGGTTGATTATAGGTGGAAATTGGGCCCCAAGTAATATCATCTAATAAGTAGACCTCCATCAGTTAATACATAGGTAGAGACAAAAAATACTAAATAAAATAGGCTAGACTAGATGAGTTTCCTTCAAGTTCATCAGTTCATGAATTATCCAAGGCAACAGAACAAGAAGCACATCAAGAAGAGATTTACATGATAGCCCTAGACCGTAATGAGACTATTGAAGATGCATTGAAAATAATATCTAGTGTTTATGAGTTAGATGATGAAGAAGCCCATGTTGAAGAACTAAAGGAAGAGAAAGGGAAAGAAGTGACATTAGACTTAGTTATAGTTGACACCCCTAAGAAGAAGGTTGAGCTAGCCATTATTACAAAAAAGAAACCCATAGTGAATTTCAATACTCATTTAAGTGAAGTCAACTTATTCAATGAATAAAACATTTTGTATGGTCCACCCATTCCAGAATGGTTCTTGTATGAACCTAGATTGCAAAAAATGCCTACTATGCATCATCATTGGGCTTTGATGAAAAACATTAACATTCCTGTGCATCAAAAAATGAAGCCCTATATTATAGAACTATAGTAAGAGGAGGAATCCAAGAGATTAGCTATACCAAGTAATTTAGTAATTCCATCACAAATGGAGATCCCTATTCCTTAGGTGACATAGTCTTTAGTAGGGGTAAAGTTTGACCCTAAGACTACTAGTTTACAAAGGGTAAAAGAGAAAAGGGTCATGATAGGAGGTGAAGAAATGATATATCAAAAAGTGGAATTATTGACCAATCTAACTCAAATAGGAAGACAAAAACTTGGAGAAGATCCAATTTTTGAAAAATAAGTCTTGGAGTTGGTCGAAGCACAGATAGAACAACTAAAGGCTGCCATCAAGGTCTTGAAATAAAAAAAGAACTTGTAAGAACAAGCTATCTTGTCTATTCCAAAAGCTATGATCAATATGTTTGAAGCTACTTTGTATTATATGTTCAAATCCTTGAAATCAATGAGGCCCAGATAAGATGTAATAAACAACCATGATACTGTGGCCAAGAACTAAATAGCTCAATGGTATGATTCATACAAGAAGGTGAAGGACTTGGTCACTATTTTGATAGAAGATCAAATTCCTAATTTCAAGATAGTCAACCCAACCCACTTGAACATGGCTATGGTTATATTGACAAAGAATATCGAGATTTTGAGTAAATGGTCCAACAGTTTGGAGGATCTTTCTGAGGATGGAAAACAATTAGAGATAAAAATGAGAAATATATTGGGGAGCATGATCATAGATCCAACTACACTCAACTCTATTGGTCAAATCACTAATGAAGAATTCAATCTCAAGGCTACTCAACTTATTCAAGAGGTCAGAAATCAAATCTAGGGAAGGGTAGGGGTTAATAATAGTAGGATCTTGGACATGATCCTAAATATAGAGGATAATATTGGTGAAGCTTGGAGCATCATACAAGCACTAGACAAAAATGACAAGGACTTTAGAGACCTGATAGATCAAGAAGATGAGCTATTCATGGAACTTATCATCAACCTCAAGATGATTGATTGACAACATGAAAAGGCAATGAAGATCCTACAATAAAAATAAGGGGCCACAACAACAAAGGATTCCCAAGGTCAAATTGGTTAACTTAGGAATATTATTTTATATAGGAACATGTCTATTTTTGAAAAGGAATATTCTTCTGTAAATGCTTATGTAAATTGTAAAGCACATCGCCTATAGTTCAGTCCATTAGGAGATGTCATAGTTCTATAACATTGTAGAAAAGACAACTATCTATGACCCTTGTACAATTGTAATTTGACATGATCGACTGACATACCTCCTTAGTCTTCTATATAATGGGTATTGTAATTTGTAAAAAAGGAGAGGGAATTTTGACCAAGAAAACTTTGTGTAAATTTGGAGTAATGAATACAAGCAGAGAATTCTAAAAATATTGTCTCACTTTGTCTATGTGATTACTATTATGGCTTCTCTCTCACTTTTTTGGTCTAATTTGAAGAGTTGAATGGTTTTTATGAATTTTGGATGTACACTTTTAAATGTAGAGTTGTCAATTTTAGCTAATTCTAGATTGAGTAAAGGATCTTATGTTCATTTCATGTTATTTTCTCTTCTTGTAGATGTGCTAATGCTATTTGCTTGCAGGAGTAAATCTGTAAGTTGAATCTATTTCTTATTTTCATTATTTTAAATTTCCTTAGATGTTTGCTTGATGTATGGTAAGATTTGAAATTTAGCTATTTCATGCTATATGTTGGTTTTAAGTGCATGTTTAAATGAAATTTTAACTTTGTCATAATGTCTGTAATGAAGACCGTCAATATATTTATTCTTTTCCCTACCCTTCCTTTTGTTTATTTTTTGATCATTTCACTTTAGATTAACTTTCATTGTGAATATCCATCTTAGCTTAGACTTTAGATTTATTTTTAAGCATAATTCACTTAACTTAGTTTAGATTACTTCATTTTGACAAAGCAAGCTATTAGGCCAAGGTTGCACCCTAAAACCAAATAATTACATTATAAATGTGTGAAATAGTCCATGTGCTCTGCCGTTATTCCACCAATGATATCAATAATATAATAACCTACAGCTCATGCAATAGATTATTTGAATCAAAAAATGAGAAGTGTTTCTTAAACACTCTGAACCACCTATGATATACTTTCAGGCATCAACACCACCTAATTTGGTGGTACATTCTAGAGAGATTATAGTATTAGGGGGACATGAAACACAAATATACATATTTAATATATTATGTGATGTGCCTCAAGATAGGTGGAGATAAAAATTATGAATAATAAAAAAATAAGTAGAGAAGGATCCTATAGAATATCGTGATGTACCCATGATGAATTATAGAACGACAGAGGTCATCTGGGTAGTGGGTCTTAGTGGTTTAGTGATTGAGGTGGGTGGGGGTTCATAATATCTATAAGCGATGGCATGATCTTGATGTTGGTGGAAAAAATAATGGAGATATCATATATGACAAACATACACATCCATGCATAAAGACATATTTAAGTTTTTGATTATAAAATTATTTTTATAGTTTATAAATATGTATTTTAGGAGTTAGTGATAAATCTCTTGAAGTTTAGATATATACTAGGATTTAACATTGATTTGGTTTGATTTTATTATTTTTATGATAGAGACACTATGGATAGTCATGATTTGATGCCACTCACCATGAGATGATGTATATAGTACACTAGAAAAGACTATTATGATAACTATGTAGGATCTTGTATCACCACCTATAGGGAGATTAATAGATATTTAGGTTGGTTACAATCATTGCACATGATCTAATTTATGAGAGTGGGATGCGTATGTGGATATGGTTCTAATAGGATGATATTTTATGGTATGGAAGCAGGTGGCCAAGACTAAGAATTACTTGGATAACATTATTGTTAGTGTTAAGTGAGAGAGATGGATTCATGCTTGAATCATAGAGTTGGAGAGACATATATTTTATGCATATGATAGGTGGAGGATTTTTATTCTAGGACTATGAGTGTGCTCTAATATCTAAGAGAGGATAATAATGCAGATTCATTGGTGAGAACCTATCTAGGGTTCAAGTTAGCACACAACTGTAGAGATATGTATAGATGGTTATAGTTTTATGTATAGTTTTTTTTACACATGTATATACATATCATTTTATTTTACTCTAGGTTTTCTAAATATGTTATATATTTTGATATATCACTTTTAATCATTATAATGCCATGTTATGATGTAATAATTTCATGTATGTTTAATTTTTTAATAGCAAATGTGAGGATATGCATGGATTAAAAAACAAAAATAAGTATAAATGACATGTTAAGTGAATATATATAAATACCAAAAAACAAAATATGTGTAATTTTTTTTTAAAAGATACCAAATGTAAGAAAGATAAACATCTAAGGAAAAACATAAGATAATATAAATATTTAAGGATAGTGATAAATAACATCAAAATTTTAGGTATATATTTTTTAAATTAAGATGTAAAAAAAAAATGCAAATATATAATTAAAAAAGGATAGTAAAATTATTATAGCAACATCCAGAGAAAAATAGGTGAAATCCTAAATCAATCAAAGGAAAAATAATGATTTTAAAATGCATCCAAAAGAGTATAAATGAAAACTTGAATGAAATAAAAAACAAAAAATATGATACAATTATTTTAAAACATCCAAAATAAGAGAGAGAAAAAATATAACTCAAACAAGGATGTGCGGCATATGGAATAAAATAGTCAAATAAATGAAACATTGAAATTAATTCTTGTTCCAAAGTGTAAAAATACACACAAGGTAAGATAAATGAGAACTTAAATCAAACTAAAAGGACATGAAAGTATTTATAATGGTTGTAAAAACATACAATGTGAGAGATATAACAACCTAACTCAAACAAGGATAAGTGACACATGGAAGCGAAGAATCCAATAAGTGAAAAATTCAAAGCAATTTTTGTGTTAGATTATATTTTAGAAAGAAAAGGTAATCTCTATTAATAATCATATTAATGGATATGGTGTGAATATGAAGGTTATGGGTATTTATGAGGAAGGTCTGGTTGTATTCCCAAAGGTCTTATAATTCAACTTACAAACTTAAAATCCTATATATATCATAAATAAATCTAATATTTAAATAATAGGTATGTGATGATAAAATAACACAAATATCCATAAAGTGTTTATTTAAAATAATAATATAGATATAATATGATGAAACTGATCTTACACAGCTCTGTAACCATCAACAAACTTATACAGACCTATCTAGATCATTCATTCCTTGTAGCCCTGTTATCTCTGTTTATTGGACATAACTCCTTATATATTATCTCAATCATGAAAGTAAAATAATTTTTGGATACCCATTAATCCCTTCTATAACATATTGAAAAATCTCCTGAGGTTGCTTTGTACAGAATTGTACTTCTTTCTTTATGCCCTGTTCTAATTAGCCCTCCTTATGTGCAAAACACCTTGTCCAGAGTAAAGTACGGACTTTATAATCAAAATAAGCACCATTACAGATACCCATTACCTTCTTACAGGTGAATCAATCATTTTTTAGGGCACTTCTTTGGAGAAATCCATTTTTCCTCTATTGGCCTACACTCTTCCCTTCACATGCACCTAGGTCTCACTTGACAGTTGACTTTTTCCATACTACTCCATACTGTAGCACCTTGAAACCACTTATAATAGTTTTCTAACATCATCAAGGTTTAGATTACAAATTTTCAAGAGTTTTCAAGCATTAAAACTCATTTTGAGGGTTTTATCCTAATTCAAGATTTTCCCATGACTATCACAAGCCGAGAGCTTATTAATTTTGCTGGGAGTGTTTTAGCATGTTTCAAGGGTTCAAAATTTTTTTCTAGGGTCTGTTTTACTACCCTACACCTTTTCCAATCATCCTCCCATTCATAACAACCTTCTGTACCTTCTAATGCTTAACATTTCAATTGTCTTTGACTGTATTTTCATGACAGTCAGCAGGGTTCATGTTTGTCTTCTTAAACACAATGATCCATAGGCCTTTCAAGGTGATATACAAACATGTCAACATATAAAAGACCTCCCCATTCATATTCTCTATCAAAGATGACTTGATCAAACCATTTACTATGCAAAACATGCAACTTTCTTGTCTTTTCCTATACACTGTCACCTACAGGCCTGAATTCCAACTGTGGAGTTTTAAGATATCAAAAGAGATTTTTAAAGCCTGTTTCTTCTTCCTTTAGGTTTATACTTGCATTTAGACTTCTCTCCATATCATTATGAACTTCATGCAAACATTTATACATTGATTTTATCTTAGACAGTGGGCTGTAGTTTTTGGATGCCTGAATACCCTGTTTAGCCCTGTTTAGGCTTTTTATACATTCAAAGTACTTAAGATCTCTTGGTCACATCATATTGGTTTTTAACTTGTTCCCAACACATAAAATAACCAGTCTACATGTAGCTTTCACAATGTTCTTTGAAGAATCATCACACACACACACACACACACACACACACACACACACACACAGGTCTGTCACCAAAATTCACAAAGAAACCATATATGAAACAAATACATTCATTCTTCTTAGATCAAATAGAAGACTTACAGCTCAATATAAGATTCAGTTCCAATGTCCCATCGCTTTCAAAGCCTTGCTTTCTCCTTCACACATTCTTTGCTCCTTCTCTTCCCTTTAACATCTCTTGAGTGAGGTCCTCCCTCACTAATTCTTCCCTCTTTTCTTCATTCCATTCTCTTTCCTTGAATGAGAGGACTTTTCCTTTCTGTCCTTCTTCCCTTCTACGCCCCTCTCATCCTCTCTTCTCTTCTTTTCCCCTCTCCTTCTCTCTCATTACTGAATTCTCTCTTTTTTTTGTCTTTTCAAGAATCTCTCTTCTAACTTCTACGCCCAAATTGGGCTTAAGGCAAAACCAAATATTGTTTTTAAGTTTTAACAATATTCTAAGGCTGAAAATAGTTTCAGCCATTTCCCCCTGATTCCCTCAACAGCCTAACCATCACTTTTTACCTTTTTACTTTCACTTTTTGATAATTACATTTTACTCTTAAGGTGAAATTTTGAAATCTATACAATTTGGAGGGAAAACCAGAATTTGAAATTTCCCACTAGCATTTCATTTGCATTTGCAACTAGTCCTCCATGGTGCTATTGTAGATGCTCCTGCATCATAATATGTAAGTAAATCAACACAAGAGTGATGAAAATATCTAGAGTGAGAATAAGACATTATAATCAAATGGGTAAGGCTAAGAGTTTTTAAAATCAAGACCTACAAACCCATAACCATGAAGCATAGAGCTTGGGATAAAAGGACAAGTATAAATATTAGTAAATGAAGTAAAAATGCATGAAAAATAAGAAGTATCTTAACATTCCATAATATGTTCCCCATTCCTCAAAATCCCTAATAGATTTGTTGGTGTACTATGAGGATTGGGTAATTGAATGAGAAAATAGGTGGTAGTATGATATAAATGAGACCTCCAATCCCATTTTACTAATCTACTGCACACCAATGGACCTCAGCTCTATATGATCCCAACTATGGAGTTTGAGATTAGAACAGGATATGGGTGTACCTAAATATTAAAACATCTTTTGAGGTGATTTGAATTTTGATATTTTATTTATTTTCCTTTTTCTTATGATATTATGGATTTTAAATATTTTGTATTTTACTGTCTTTCTCATCCACATAGATTAAAAATACCAAAAATGGATGCTAAATATGACTAACACTATAGACCTTACACCTGACTACTAAAGAAGAGAACCTAGGGACAAGGAATCTTAAATACTCATAGATATACACTTTGGAAAAGGGTGTGATATTTAAACTGACCCATTTGTGCCTCAAGTGAAATGAAAGGGAGAGATGGATATTCTAGAACATCTATCTATTTGAAAAAGTTATGAAAATATGCTAGTAGTTGACCACAAGAATTGATAGTTTTTCTTTGGAAGTAACTAGGCATAAAATAAATCTAGAAGTACATTATAATGTAAGTAAAATCATAGAATGAGGATGATAATGGAAAACCTAAAAATGGGGATACCATGACAAATTCTAGTAATGTGACTAAGGAATCCATACCAACCTAAAATTATTCTAACATAATCACTAATATGATAATATACCCAATAGAGGAGGACTATAAAATATCGATACCAAACAACCACAAGGAAAATGGCCAAATAAAACCTGAAAATGGGTGACTATAACAAGACACCAAAGAACTGGAAGAGAAGAAATAGTTGAATAATGAAAAAAAAGGGAGTATTGTGAACAAATACTAAATAATTACAAAGGAAACAAAGGCCAAATAAAAATGTGAGCGTAAAAATAATGCTAATAAATTAATGTGTAAAAAATTAATTAAGCTAATATAAGATATTAAATAGAGAGAAACATGTACGCTAAGATATTAAGGTGAAAATAAAAAACCTATTTTTTCTAAATTAAAAATATGATGTAATAAAATATCATCTCACAAAAATATTGAAAGATCATGATAAACACTACCAATATCATATTTAATATCTCTTTTCAATTGATATCTCATTCAAACCATGGTAAAGATCATGATAAACACTACCAAATCATATTTCATATCTCACTCAAACCATGCTCTCTCCCACTTTTACCAAATAGGGGAAAGGAATTCATTGGAAATGAGCTCAAGAGAGAAATTATGAATGATTTGATAAGAATTATGTGGATCTTCCAAATATAAATTAAATAAAAAAAGGAATGAAACTTCCACTCATAGAGTAGGAATAAAATATTCTTGTAGAAGAGGTGGTTAAAAACATAAGGGAGGCTTATCTTCCATACAATATATTCCATGTGAACATTTTTTAGAACTATGAGGCTCATTCTTGAGAATTTTTTAGAAATGTTGTTGAATATCTCTACATCTATCTATAAAATAGATACAACACTCATTACAGAGGCAATACAACTCCATGTTTTTTGGGATATATGTTGATGTCACCCATTGAGGTGGAATACTTAGATGGAGAGTAAAATTAATGTACTAAAGAGAAAATACATCCAAATATTGTTTAAGAGCTCAAAATTTAGCTAAATAATTAGTAATTTTTAGTGGTATGCAAAAAATCAACTAGAATTAGATGAACATGGTGGTGGAATATCTATGGTAGGAGTTTGGACTTTTGAATTTTGATACTATATTGTCTATTGTATGATGTATAATCATGGGTTGAAAGTGTGTAGATATTTTAAAATGAATGATAAAGAACTATTATCTATTTTAGTTTCATATTTTAGTTTTGGATGGATAACCATGGTAAACATCTAGAGAGAAATAAAACTTGATGGATCATAAAATATATAAAAATGGTATGCTATAGTCATATAATGATATTCAAGAATACTCTAAAAAAGCTAAAAAATATTACATCAATATATTGTAATAAAACTATAAATTATATCCATGTCATACATATCAAAAGAATTGAATAAGGATCATTTTTATGAGATATCACATACAAATAAGGAGAAACAACTCTAGTTACACATCACAAGAAATATATAATAGATTAGGCCTTATAAGGAAAACAAATATTAACCATATTAATGTTAGATATAAATGATGCTTTCTTGTAATATTTTTTAAGGGAGAATATTAATATAATTATTTTTGAATTATTTTCTTGAGCATATCAAAAAAAAATTAGGGTCATCTAATGTGTAACCATTTACAAAAAGGGTAATCTAACATGAAATAGTCATAAATATCCACATTGAAAGATTCAACCACAATGTCACTAGAAGTTAATCCATCATAAATAGGTTTATTAGATATAACCACCTAAGAGTGGTCATGATTATGGTAGAATAACATGTAGTGACAACTGAGTGTGATGAGCTACATGAAAATCTAGATAGGAAATCTACTCATGAGAGGATTTAAACTTAGGTTATACATGTTTTATTGATCAATATGATGACTTATGTCATGATCATGACCATACTTTGCATCAGCTAGAATCTTTGGAGGAGATATTAGAGAGCATTCTCACTTTCATGGTCTTAGGCTAGCTAGTGGATCCTTGACATTGATAGGTGTGAGGCCTATGGATGTGGATAGTGATAATTCATATACTAATGGGGATATGACCATATATATGATTTAATTATTATATAAACATTTCATTACTTTGATATAGATGATGGAACTATTCTTAGCATTTTAGTGCATGTGTGTGACTTTATTATATTATTTCAATTGTTTTAATTTTGTTTATGTGATATGTTAGAACTGATGTTTTTTTTAATCAAGTATTTATTATTTCCCATGTAATTTTAGCTAAAAAATCAATGCATTCCATAGAATCTAGTTGTAAATAAAAATGATTGACTATAATGATTATGCTATAAATATAATTATACTTTTTTATTTGACGTAATGTTGTCTGCATCTCCTAAAATATGTAGTGCATTTGCTTCATTTTTGTACTTTTGACTTAATTTATATAGCCATACTTATTGTGTATAAAACATAAGTGTCAATTTATGATTGTATTCATTAATATTGGGCTCTGTACTTTTCCCATGTGCACCTCTAATAAGAACTAGCTCAACCAATGGCTCTTGGGTAAAATCAATGTGGGAGAGATTGGTTATTATAGAATGTACACTATAATAAGGAATTATTGCAGTGGTTTGTTTCTACAAAGGCCTACAAACCATTCATTCCTAGCAAGAGTGTTATGGGATGTCTTAACCCTCTTAAAATAGCCTCATGAAGAGTTGGGAAAATGATACCGTATTGTCTTGTTATTAAATGTAATAACTCCTTCTCCCCTAAGTTTTGAAATATTTTATATTAAAACATAAAAATAATTGTTATGATGTCATTTAATACCATGATAAGTGAAAAATGGTCATCCTTTGATATTCTAAAGTTTTTTTGGTAGTTGTTAGTAATTTTGAGGAAGAGTAATCAATTTATTATCTAATAATACATTCAACATTTCATGTGGTCACTCTCTAGTGTGATCAAACTAAAGAAGCTACGTCTAAAGTGTTTGATATAATTATAGGAGATATTTTGTATTCTAGTTGTTTCCCTTTAAGTAAAACCTTTATCATTTGTTCCTTGTTATTAACTATTCATTGAAAATGAGGTATTGAAGGTGACTCATGAACCTCATGATTTGGTTCTTTCACTTTGTAAGAATATTTAACAAAATGTTTGCCTTATAATGATGATGTATCTAATTTTGTGTTGTTTTTCACTAATTCATTATAATTTTTCCTTAAGCCATGTAAATATTCCAATGAAAAATTAAGCATGTTATGATTATGAAAATTTAACAAAAATATGTATTCTATATTTTTAAAATTTGGTAATGAACTATTTTTAAGACTATAAAAATAATCCCAAGCTTCTCTTTTTAAGATTCTATGGAAGGCTTTTGGCAATAGGCACACATCTTTATCCCAATGGCCAAAAGAATGTACACATTAGGTCAAATGGTTTTAAGTAACTCCTTGAATATAAAATAGAAGTAACATAGGCATGTCAATATCATTTGAGTAAGGATAGTCAAATACATCTCATGTAAGAGGTTGATATTCAAGAATGTTATCATTAATATTAGCATCACATGAAAATAATTTCAACTTGAAAATTTACATTTGCCTTTGAAGATCCCCTATAACATTAATCATAGATAAAATGTGACTATCAAAAATGTTTGAAGCATGGGAAGATGCACTTAATGGTTATAATTTATCATCTATTTTAAACATAGATAAAATGTGACTATCAAAAATGTTTGAAGCATGGGAAGATGCACTTAATGGTTATAATTTATCATCTATTTTAAACACGGAATCGTTACAATTATCATTGCATTTTAAGTTGGTAGCATTAAATTATTTATAAACATTTCATAAAGGAACATTCAAATCACATGATGTATTGAAATAAAAAACTATATATTTTTGAATTTCATGAGTATTTGTATGAATATTATGTATAGAATCATTTAATATGAGTTAAATTGGCATATCATGCATACTATTATGGCAAAGATATTGACTAATTGAAAATTTATTACATGAAATAAATGAAATTTCACTTTTTTGTTCACTATGGGTCGAATAATTATAAGTAGAATGCATTGTATGAAAGTATTCCTATTCACTACTATGGATATGGTAATAATTTTCATTCCAATAAAATTTGTTACAATCATTTGATTAATTTTCACATGCATCATATATACTACATTGACTAGTGATATCAACTTCATGTTCCTATTCTAGAAGGAGAGGGAGAGAAATATTGTGTGCATTTGTATCATTGAGATCTAGAGGGAGAGAAGTAATTTTATTTTTTATTATTCACATGATCTAAAATGGAAAAAAATATTCAAATTTTGTAACATTTTCAATATTTGGTAAATAAGAAAGACACTAAATCTTTGTAACATGTGCATCATTTAGTAAAGGAGATATGCATTCAAAAAAATTTAAATTGATATCATGATAATATTATATGAATGTAAGAGTGTTATGATAAACATTTTGAATGATATGCTTACATTTTTTTTCATGCATGCACAATTTATAAAAATCAATGTGATTCAATGAACTATCAAAGGATAAATATAAATTTGGGTTTTTTTCAAGTAATGCATATTTAGATTGAAAATTATTCAATATAATAGATATAAGAGAGATAGGCTATTCACACTCAATTTATGAATTTGTGTAATAAATATATTGATCATAATAGTAATCAAAACTAGTGTTATTAGTCTCCATATTATCATCAATATTTAAATTTACTTTAATTGAATTATTTCCATTCATTAACATAATCATATGGGGTTGCTATAAAATAAGCATTTTTATTACATTTCTTGTTAGCCATAAGATATTAATAAGTGATGTATTGATAATCAAGAAGATTGAATATAAAATACAAAGGTTGAAGATATTTAGGTTTCTCACTATGGGTATTAATTTTGAGGGTTATAAACCTAAACACACATAAAATAAAGAACATGAAGGCTAGTGTAATAGGGATAACAAATATTACCTATATTATGCCTATGTAAAATCAAATACTGGAAATAAATGCATAAATATGAAACCCTAAGGAAAACTAGGGTTTATTCAGTTGGACTCAAATGTTGAGTTCACTTGAATGTTTAATCTAAAATGAGGTTTTAAAAAAACAAATTATAAAAATAAAACTTGATTGAAATAATGTAATATCTAGATCTAGGTAGTATGTAACAATATTGGAAAGAAATTCATTCAATAAGGATTATGAAAAATCATATAGTTTGTCATTTTGTTCAGGACTACCACTATCAACATGCTTCATCTTAGTCCTTAAATTTATCCTCGTGTTCCATTCATTTAAAATTTTATAGCTTTCTCTGGCCCATAAAATAAAATCATTTAGGATAATAGTATGAATGTTTTTATCTTGATTTCAAAGGGTTTCTTCCTTTACTGTAAACAACTATGTTTCTTTCTAAATTTATGCATGCACCTATATTTCTTATTTATTCTTGAGTTTGTGATTAGATTATGTGAGATATGCATGTGAAAACAAAACCATATATCCTTGAATCTTGAACACCTATAAATCAATAAAAAATAGGTTATCACATGAGTCAATATAATCTTAGCAAACCTGTTATTGCTAAGTATTGCCTAAATAGCCATATACTCAGAAGAGGGCATCAAACTTTCATGTAGTTATTCTTCCTAGATGAATGTGTGTAATGGTGATTATGAAAATATATGATCTTTATTTTATTTCAACCCTTAGTACACATAATTAAAGTGCAAATTTACTCTTTGTAATACTTCACATTTCAAATCTAGCAATTTAGTATAAGGTGTGATTCAATACCTCTTAAATAAAATAATGTGTATGTTAATTGAGAAACTTGTTTGATAAATAAATACTTTACCATAGATTTATATATAGGGAATATTTTTATTTTAATTGATAGCTATTGGTGTGTGAAAGGGGAAAATAGAACAAACACACATGCCCTTATAAATAGTCTCAAAGTTAAAAGCACAAATATAGAGAAGAAAATAAAGAGGGACACTACCATCAGCTTTGGGACACTATCATGGATGCTACTGGTGTCTTTAAGTGAAAGGTAATGTTGGGCCCCTATTTCATTAAGTATGGATCCATTCCAACATGATAGATACATCAATGTAAGGTGATCATTTGTGATGATTTATATTTTGGTATCTTGGAACCAACTGGAGGAATCAATGAACATCTTACACTAGCTGGTAGGTGGTTTATTGGCACCTAGATCTTTCAGGGATCTTCTAGGAGTGGAAACACATGGAGAATGCAGCACGAAGGATACAAGGAGATAGAAACAATGAAATGATCAATAAATGTTTTAGTAAATAACTTCACGTATGCTCTTCATCCTAGCTAGAGATGTTCTTGTAGGCTATAAAAAGAGCTCAAAGCATTGAGTAAAGGGATGTGAATGGAATGCAGAGAAGCTCTGGAGAAATGGTTTTACAGTATTTGTTATGGCCACCATTAGAATTATGAATAACATGGATGCCATTAAGGCTCCATTTATATACACCCAAGCTCACCTATGATCCTCTAGGTAGTTAAATAGCTCAAGTAAAGTATTTACTCTATTTCTAGTATAAT
Organism: Torreya grandis; assembly: GCA_037957365.1. Lineage (NCBI taxonomy): Eukaryota > Viridiplantae > Streptophyta > Pinopsida > Cupressales > Taxaceae > Torreya > Torreya grandis. The sequence continues at coordinate 444,916 of JARHVA010002089.1, read as the reverse complement.
ATGATCTATTTTATTTGGAATTTGATTAATGAAGATAAATGTTGCATCTAATTGAGATTGATCTAGTTTATATGTCTTGGTAATGTCATTTAAATGTGAAATATATGTAATAGTTATAATGTTGTAATTCCGATTCATACATGTTAAAAATGCAATTCACAAGATTTTAGTCTAGGTCATTAATGACATCCTTATGTTAATTGTTGATGTCAGCATATCTTATAGGAATAACCTAAGTGTAGAGAACACATTTGCCACATGTTACTATATTTTATAAGAATAATGAGCCTAGTATGAGAAATTAAACCAAAAATATCCCCTCGACCTATCTAACACCTATATGATGCTAGACTTAATTTAATAAAGGATTGCACCCTTATGACTAGAACTAGTTTCCTAAATGGGATTACACCTATAGACCATTTAGGATTATCTTAGAAAAGGTTTTCACTAATGAATCTACCAAAATACTTCTCTATATTAACCAAGTCTTATATGTGATGCCTTGTGACATGGCATAATTATCCCAACACGAGACTTGATTCCCTCTTAGTTGCACTTTGAGTGAGTACATAAGGCCTGTGCCTTATGTGAATTGATGCCGACATAGTTGAGTGTTAATGTTGAGCACAAAATAAATATACCATGTTTGTGCTTAGTTGTAATGAGTCCAAAGATGACTTGGACAACCGAATGAGCACCCAAATTGATAAATATAAGCTTTTCTACAACATTTTGGTTTCATTGCTAGGACCTATGTTGAATTTTATTACTACAATGGTATGATAGAATGATGCTCCAACTCTCCCTTGACAATATCAAGCATTGGTTGTAATAGGTGGAAGATAGCTTTACATTGAAGAATCCAACCTATAGAAGATAAAATCTAAGAAAGTGGGTTCTAAACAACTTGTATGATGATATGTATGAGGTATTTTTTTATGAACTACTTGAGCATGTATACCAGTGGTTGGTTACATATGCGACCCATAAAAACTAGAGTTATGGAAAACACTATGATTGGAGAAAGGAGCACCCAGAGAGGCTTGAGACCTTGGATTTGAATTAGACTATATTAGTATGCAAAAGGTGGTAAAGAGTATTGAATAGTTATATGCTTGAGTTCATAGTTTCAACATAATCCTTCCCTAAGGAAGTAGAGTATAAATTTTTGTGTGAACCCAAAAGCACATTTATGAAAGATTTTGATGCATAAATCAAGAAACTAATGGTGGATTATAGATCTAAAACTTTGGGGATGGAAGGATAAAGTCCTTTCATGTATGAGCAAGTGTAAAGGAGGAGAATGGATTTGTAGGTGAAGCAAAATGGAAGGGGATGAGTATATTGACACCTAAGACCTTAGGATATAGACTTATAAAAAGAGACAACATAAACTAATAAAAGAGATAGAAATTGGAAGTGCTGAAAGAACTTGTAACAAGTAGGAAGGGCATGGGGAAGGATTTCTTAAAATATAATAGTGTAAGGAGGAGATAAATAATGAAGCAATGGATTGAGCTCAACAGTTGATGGGTGTAGAATGTGCTAGTTTCTTATAGGATTTGGTGACTAAATAAATGTTTGATGTGCCTACACCCTCTGAACCTATGGTGCATGCTCATGCACTAGATCCCCCACTTAAATAAAGAACAAGGGTGATAACTAAACCTATTGTCAATATATATTTTATAAGTTTTAAATACTTGGAGTGTAATTTTGTGATTGAATAAGTTATTCCTTATAAGTATTTGAGTGAGAATACCTATAGACCATTATATAATAACTCACCAAAATAGAACATGAGTATAAACATAGTATCCAAACCAATATTAGCTACACAAACTAGGCAAAAACCCACTTGAAGTGGTGTGGAATCACAAGTATGTAGTACAACACCATCGACATCAATGATGATAATAATAAAAATGGGGACAATGCCTAAGCCAGTGGTTGGAGGCATTGGAGGACCACCACTAAGGAAAATATTAAGAGGACAAACACTTTAGATGCTAGTTATGCCCACATAATAAATATACTACAAGATGGACATTTATCTACCAAAGTATCATGATGTGGAAAACATCTTAGAGAATTGCTAAAGTGTGAATTATAGTGGCACACTTGGGGAATAACATAGTCAGAGTAAAAAGAAACCTAGTTCACGACTAGTCTGCTTGATCTCTCCCATACCTGGTATAGGAAATTTGACCCTAACTAGGCTATGGTTGATTATGACAACCTAAAGGAAGCATTCATAAAATAGTTTTACATTCTATAGTTTGAACAATAGAGCATCACCATGCTCAAAGATATTACCCAAAAACTCTCAAAGAGTGTGTGCTTGTATGATGCTAGGTTTAAAACTTTCCTTTTTGATATCGCTTATGACATTCACCCATCCTAACATGTGTAATGGTTCATTGGAGGGTTTTTATTACCATTTTAAAGAGAACTTTCCATGAAGACATTAATATAACCTCATGAAACACTTGAATTTGTACTCAAAGTTGAGGTAGTCAGAAGCAATAATATTGGGATCAACCCATTCATGGAGGTTTAAATTGCATCCATGGCTTCCAAATTCCAAAATCTTACCACTAGTTCATCATAAGATGCTCAAAGTGGGTTATGGTACACAAATTATAAAGAAGAAGGCCATAATAAGAGTAACTACCCTTAAAGGAATGTGTGCACATTAATTCTAAATTATGAAGTCTAAAGAGAGGTTCATGATGTTTGTAACTATCCACTATTATAATGAGTTAGATAGGTTAACATAACCATTTATTTTTGGTTGTTTGATGCCTACACCCATATAATAGTTGATTTATAGGTGATTGATGAGATGCACAAGAACATGGAGAGAGGAATGAGGTAGGCCACTGTAGCAGTCATAGGTTAGAAAAACCAAAGAAATGAAGGCTATGTCTAGTAAAATATAGGATTTAAGATGAAATAAGCCCCCAGAGGGTGAGGTGGAGGACACTATGGTGGAAGGTTCCCACCCTGATCATGTTATAAGCATGGCTCAATAGAGCACTATCAGCATGAATTCCCTATACATCTAATGTGTGGGTATTGTCAAGGATCTCATAAGGTTGAATAATGCCCCAACTTGTATAAGAAGTTAACCCAAAGTAGGTTTGGCATAAATAAGGGTGATAGAATGATAATGCACAAGACAAAAAATGGATAAGTATACTCTGAAGGCACAACTAACCCATGTAGAGATAGTCGAGGTATAGATGAGTACTCACATTGGATTTACCACTCAATCACTAGTTGTGCTAATGCCTCATTTATGCTTATAATATGGGTAAAAGAGCCACATTGAGTACATAATGTAGCTTTAACCCAAATATGTAACCTACCTAGACCCATCACACTAAAAATATGTATTGAAATAGGCCATGAGTGTAATTTCAAAACCTATAAGGAGATATCTAGTTGGCATGAGATCTAGAAGTGTAGGCTACTACCTACCAAAAGATGCAAGATAGATAGGAGGTGGAGATACAAGAATTGATATAAATCTTATTCCTCCTATAGACAAAAGGAATGCTACCCTTATTGAAGAAATTAATCTTGGAGCATAAGGGGTAGATGCCAATTGAATTCACTATGCCACACATAGAGTAGGCATGAGAATTTAGGCATACATAAAATACAGAGTATGATCAATAACTCCTTTTGAATACCACCATTGATGGATGGTATATATGTGAGTTCCTTGTGGACACAAGCATTGAGGTCAATATCTTGACCCAAAATGAATGGGAGAAGATGGGTAGGATAGCCTTAAGGCCTTCCTCCCATGTCCTTTTTATGGTTAATAAGATCCAAAAATAGCCAATCAAAATTTTGAAGAGCACCATTGTAGATATAATGGGTGCCAAGTTCTACACTAACTTAAAGGTGATTAATTTAGCTGAATAGGATAATTATCTATTACTTTTGGGAAGGCCATGGTGTTATGTAAAAAATGAAGACATGCACTTCAAGAGGTACTACATGACCTTTGAAAATCAAGTGACTAAGGACCCCATATGTATAAAGTGTGGATATTGAGGATGAGATCAACCACATATACAACATCATGATGTAAGGTGCCAAGACTCTCGACCCCAATGATCAAGGAGTGATTTCTTGAGAAGATGGACAATCAACCTCAGCCACCACTAATGTTACCTATGATTGATGGGTCGAGGAACCTTATGAGACCATTGGTTGAAGGTGCCACTTAGTACAAGTAAAGGCACCAAAATCATTAAGGATATGATGGGTCCAAATTGATTGCACTTCTAAAAGGTGGGTCCTTTATGCCATTAAGAAAGGAAAGAGATCATTTTTCCTAAGTAAAGGTAAAATTATAGCACTCCCAAGATATGAGGGGTTAAATCTAGTAAAATAGTATGTTCATTACCTTGAATCATGCATCCCCAAATAAGTAGATATAATGGGTGTACTAGTGTATACATTATGAATAACTACCACTTGCTGGTGAGAAATACAAAGGCCTAGATTTCCAACTTGGAAAGATGTGAAAACATCCATTTTCACTAGATTTTATAAAAGTAACAAGGAACTAGACATCTCTTCCTAATAAAGAGACTCTAAACCCATAGTGTATGTGCACTTGTGCAAAGAAACATGGGCTACCTATGGTGAGAATGCCCCAAGGAACCCATAGGTGCATGCCTTATATAAAACCTTGAAGACATGGGCATAAGTATGGCACATTTTTAATGAGTTACACTATGAGATAGCCAATTGGGATGCACTTAAGGAGTAGTTCATGCACACATTCTCCTTTTCTTCATGAAACTTTGGATTGATTGAACCACTATAACTAGTTTGAAGGGTAGTCTTTGAGGACACTAACATCTTGGAAGAGTACATGAAAGACATGTTTAGTGAAAAGGAGTTGGTACTCCTGAAATTATTTGAAGAGTAATACCTCAATAATGATTCCAGTGATGAGGATGATGAAACATAGAATGTGCACAACTAGACAAACCTGACACACAAAAGGAAGCTAGTGCACCAAGTTGAGGATATCACTCCAGAGGAAGAAGAGCTTACCCACATTCACATAGGAACAACTGAGGGTAGGAGGAAATTCAAGGATTTGCATTAGGAGAAGAATAAACACTACTATGTGCCACTCAAAACTACCAAGGTAGACATTAGCTTAGAAGGGGAACAAAAGATTGTTTCTCTGGGTGTCTATTTGTCAGACATGGAGCTCACATGCATTATGGATCTCCTCAAGGAGTTTCAAAACTTTTTCCCTCAAAATTATTGTAATATGAAGGGTACCCACCCATCCCTTGGTAAGATGAGCATAAATCTAGATGAATCCCAATCTTTGTGCCAAGGTCAAAATAGAGATTGATGGTATGCTAGCCGTAGGCATCATCTACCCTATGAAATAATCTAAATGGGTAAGCCCCATGATTATTAGCATTAATAAGTATGGGTGTATCTATATTTATGATGATTATTATTATTTAACCCCACTTGCATCATTGACCCCTTCCTAACTCCATTCACCAATAAGTCTTAGATGGCATCATAGGCTATGAGATATATAATTTCACTGATGGGTTCTTAGGATATCATCAAGTCCAGATTGAGGAGGAGGAAAAGCCTAAAATGACCTTTACAATAGAATGGGGTTGCTTTGCATACAATGCCTTTAGACTCAAGAATGCACCAGTCATGTTTTACAAAGTGGTGATCATCATATTTAAGGACTTCATTCATAAGTTCCTCCAAGTATATTTAGATGATTAGACTGTGTATGGAATACTAAAGGACCATTATGACAATTTATGACTCATGTTTGAGAGGTGCTAGTAGTTTCAGATATCCTTGGACCTCAATAAGTGTATTTTCATGACACCATTTGGCACCTTACTCAAGCACATCATCTATAAAAATGGTCTTCTCATTGATCCCATAAATATCATCATCATCCTTTAACTTCAGAACCTATCGATGTAGAAATGTGTTCATGCCTTTCTTGGACACTATGGATACTACAAGAAGTTCATTTAGAACTATGAACATATTGTGACACCACTAGAAGATCTCTTGTACAATAATGGCCCATTCTATTGGGCACAATACAAGAAGATGCCTTTGAAATCTTAAATCTCAAATTAGCTAGGATGTCGATACTATAATTTCTTGACTAGATGAATCCATTCCATGTCTATGTCAATGCATCTAGCTCTATCATTGGTACCATTCTAGCACAACCAAGTTAAGGTAAAATAGATCATCCCATTTATTTTAGAAGTAGGAAATTTACCCAAACAAAGTATAACTATATAACAACTGAGTGTGAGGCACTTACCATGGTATATTCCTTGACAAATTTTAGACAATACTTGTTGGTGACCCCCTTCATCTTCTTCATCAATCACGAGGCACTTAAGTACCTTATGAACAAGCCTATTCTCCATTGGTGCATTTAAAGATGGATAGTTCTATTTTAAAAATTCCAGTTCTTGATTGTCATGAAGATTGGAAAATAGAACTCAGGCTTAGACCATTTTTCCTACATTAACTTTGGTAATATGATAATGCTTATTGAGGATGATATGCCTGAAATGCAACTATACAGGGTCTATTGTGTCCCAGAAGACTTGGTAGATATTATCTCATTTTTCATGTCTAGATTTGTGCCCAAAATTATGATAACCAAAGAGAAAAAGAAGCTCATAATTTTTACCACCCCCTTTTAGCTCATTAGTGGGGAACTATACAAATTGAGCCAAGGTAAATTTCTATATTGATGTGTCTTATAAAATGAAAGGGAGTCCATCTTACAAGAGGCACATGAGGGGATAGTAGGAGGCTATTACACTAGAGACACTATGACATGTAAGGTGCTACAATCAAGATTATGGTGGCCAAGCCTATTTTGAGATATAAAAGAGGGTGTCAAGGCATGTGACATATTATAGAACATAAGAAAACCAAACCAATAGGATGAGATGCCACTCATTCTTATTCTTACTTAGGCACCATTTAAGAAATGGGTCATTGACTTTTTTGGGCCAATTACTCCCACTACAAGGTACAAAGGTGTGCACTACATTTTGGTAGCCACAGACTATTTCACTAAGTGGGCTGAGGCAATCCCAACCAAAGACTACATAGCCACCATATTCATAAGGTTTATTTGGGAGAACATCATTAGTCACTATGGGTTCCCACTCACTTTGACTAGCGAACATGGCATACACTTTATTAACAATACCATTAGAATCTTGCTAACTAAATATATGGTGGTATACCACAAGATAAAAACTTATCATCCCCAAGAAAATGGCATTACTAAAGCATTCAATAAAATATTAGGGACATGCCTCACAAAGATATGTGACATTAGTCGTAAGGATTGGGATGACCATCTGTTAGCAATATTATGGGCCTATCACATGATGTATAAGTACCTGAACTAGGATACACCATTCTAATTGGTGTTTGGTGTAAAATATATTTTGATAATGGAGTTTATAGTTCCCTCATTATGAATCATGTGTATTAGTCATTTGGATGACCATGAGTCATTGAGTGCATACCTAGAAGACTTGAAGTGCTTAGATGAGACATGTGCCAAAACAAGATGGAGTAAACAAGTAGAGAAGGTAAAAAAAAATCTATGGCATGATAAGCACATAAAGTTTAAGGTACTTATTGAAGGAGCATTGGTATTTGTATATGATTCCAAGTACCTCAAGCACTCAAGCAAACTATAGATTAGGTAGATGGGCCCTCATGTCATTCATAACACATTAGAGAATAGTGCATGTAAGCTACATATATTGATGGGTGAAATGATCCCTAAGAATTTCAATGGAAACATATTGATACACTATAAAGAATAATATGGCACTTGTGGCATCAAATACCAAATTCCTAGTCACAAATTGGTTACTGGTTCTTGACCATAATAATGTTTGGTGGAAGCCAAACATTTCCTTATGATTTGTGTTCTTGTTTATGTTAAGTGGATAAGAAAATTGATTTTAGGCCCAAAATATAACTCTTCTATCATTTACATTCATAACTCTATTTGGGTGAGTTAATCATGGTCTCTTTGTAAGCACTTGAAGCTAGACACCTATGTTTTTTGGGTATAGAAAGTTGGCATATTTATAAAATTAGGAGTATCAAGTGATAAAGGGAGGTGCATAGGATGATAATGCACAAGAGATAAAAAAGAGGTGCACAAGATGATTATGTGAAAGATATTAAGAGAAGAGAGTGAAGTTCTAGAGAATAAGTGTAGGAATTTGTATGGGGTAGCGTAGGCCAAGGCTACGTAAGAAAGCATAGAGAAAACAACCAAGAAATGGAAGCACACTTGAAAAGAAGCATAGTAGGAATATAATATGAAACTAAGGAGGCTGAATCATGTGTATGTGAAGTGTTGTTCCTAGGTGACCATAAGAAGGGAGAAGGTCATGCAAAGGTAAATGAAGTGTAGGAGGAACATCATCAAGACAAGCTGAAATCTACTCAATAGTAGATAGGAAGTGACCATTTGAATTACCGGTCACTTCACAAAAAACACCATTAAGAGAAGTTAATGTGGTGATGGTGGAGGCATAAATATCCATAATAAATGAAAATGGTGGATTTTTACATAATTCATGGTTTTAGTATATTTCAAGAAATCCATGCTCCACCATGCCATTAATCACCTGTAATTAAGAAGGTAGATGAAAGTAAGGTATAAAGGATCAAATGGCCAATGGGAATAGGTTAAAACCCTTAAGAGAATTAAAACCTAAATGTAAATCAAAACTAGAGCTAAACCAGAGCCAAATCAAAGCCAAAGCTTTTAAATGCTACCAAGTGAAAACTTGAGCACCCACTACTACTAAATGAGAATCAGTGAATAGGGAGAGAGATTACATTCCATTTGAGATTGGAATAGAATCATGTGGAGAAATAATTATGAGAGAATATGATATAATAAATACTAATTTATTTAGAGGTTACCATTAATGGTGAACAAAGTTCAAGATTAAAATTTGTAGTTGTAAACCCTATAACTGTGAAGAATCATGAAAAAAGATTAAGGGATTTGGGAAGATCAACTGAATGTGCTTCAATAATAGCCAGTTCAAAATAGGAAAGAAATGACTAAGTTTAAGTCCACCCCAGGTGTAGAAAGATGTCAATAAGGTATAAATGATAGAAGAAATAGTCATTGTGAAGAAAAAGGTGTAGCTGGTGGAAGGAGTTAGCATCATGGTGGTTGACCCAAAAGAAATCACAAAGCTTTCATATAGATAAATATAGTTTCTCCCTAAGGTCATAATGTAGATACTTGGGTATCATTTATGCATACATGTAGGTTAAAGGAATATAACCATTACACATTGAGCTATACACAAGAGTGTAACCAAGATAGGATGGTTGACATAGAAACAAAGATGGAGGCAAGTGTGGCACTATTTGACATCTCTATTTGAGATAGGCTTGTAACTACTGATGTGACCCAGTTGTATGAGCTGTCAAATTTTGGAAAGATAGAGGAATTAGTGAAATTACTCCTTTTACACATCTATGGCGGTTGATTTTAATTCATAGGGAGGCTCATGTAGATCTCCACATGCCTCATCAGTAGAATCACTTGGCTCATAGGCATAGGGATGGACATTTTCTAGATTATGGAGGACAATGCATAGGTGGAAAGGTTTGAGAAACTCCTACACTACTAAAAGGTAGGGTTCACATTTTAGATAAAGGAAATTCAAGACCCTATCATGGGGACAATGGTGTGACTCATGAATTCTAAGCTTTACCTTGATAAATGGTGGATAGACATTAACAAGACCTATTTGTGCATCACTTATCAAATGGTGTAAGAGGTCAAGTTTAATATTACAAAGTTTATTACTAAGGAGATGGTGAAGAATGTGATGGAGTGTCATAAGGCATGATATACCTTTATCTAGGTATTTATAGTAATATTGATAGTGATGGAGGAGATCAACATGCCTAATGGTGATGAAGGCAATATTTGGGTCTTCCCAACACACAAAGGCTCCCTGATACTAAAGTATCAAGAGTTCACTTGTCCACCTAGCTTTTCCAAAAATTACAAGACAATATTACTAGGGTGGTATGATAAATACATAGAGGCATTCATGATTGAATGGTGCATCTCATAAGAACTTCTTTATCACATGCTTGGCATGATGACGTTCACCATCATGCAAAATTTCTATGTAGTGTGCCTAACACTCACAAATGGAAACCTCTTTGGTTAGTTAAAGTTACCTTATGCATTTTATACTAAATATTTCATAGAGGTCCTAAGGATGATTCCTAATATGCTATAGATGGATATACTAATGAAGGCCATGGATGAGAAAGGAGTAGGTTAAGGTGCTAGTATATGCACCCTCAAGAAAAAACCACAAAAGACAAGGAGGATGACTCTAACCACATGGACCTCCATCCCCTCCAAAAGGAATTTATAAATGGGTGTATATTCATGATGTATAATGAGATGAAGCCATAAAATAAGGGTAAAAAACCTAAAAATATGATGATTGCCCCCTCTAGATCAATGATGAAGGGAAGTCAATTTTAGCAATGTAGAAGAAGTCTCCCTAAAAAAGGTGGGGAGAGACACTTGAATAAATAGTATAACACAAGAGAATGAAGTATTACGTACTTATGTCCTAGAATCACAAGTAAGTAGTATAGCCCCATCGACATCAATGGTTCCAACAACAACAATAAGGTTGGCAGTTAAGCCAGTAGCTAGAGGTATTGGAGGACCACCACTAAGTAAAATAACAGGAGGATAAATACCTTAGATGCCAATTATTCCCACATAATAAATATATTACAAGATGGACATGCAACTAATAGAGTATCACAATGTGGAAAATGCTACAAAGCATTGATAAAGTGTGAATGATAATGGCACATTTGGGGATTAACACAACCAAAGCACAAGACAACCTAGTTCACAACTAGTCTACTTGATCATGCCCATACCTATTATAATAAATTTGACCCTAACTAGGATATGGTTGATTATGACACCCTAAAGGAAGCATTCCTAAAATAGTTTTACATTCCAAAGTTTGAATAATAGATAATCATCATGCTTAAAGAGATTACCCAAGGACTCTCAGAGAGTGTGTACTTGTATGATGCTAGGTTTAAAACTCTCCTTTTCAAGATAATTTATGATATTCACCCCTCTCAACATGCACAATGTTTCATTATAGGGTTTTTAGTATTATTTGGAAGAGAATTTTCCATGAAGACATTCATAGACCCTCATGAAGTGCTTGAATCCATGCTCAGAGATGACATAGTTAGAAGCACTAATAATGGGATCAACCCATTCATAGAGGTGAAGATTGCATCCATGGCCTCCTAATTCCAAAATATTACCACTAGTTCATCATAAGATGCTTAAAGTGGGTTATGGTTCACCAATTACAAAGCAGAAGGCCATAATAAGAGTAATTACCCTCAAAGGAATCTATGCACATTACTTCTAAGTTATGAAGTCTACAAAGAGGTGCATGATGTTCACAACTATACACTATTGAAATATGCTTGCTAGGTTAATATAACCATTTATTTTTGATTGTGTGATTCCTACACCCATACAATAGTTGATTTTCAAGTGATTGATGAAATGCACAAAAACATGGAGAGGGGTATAACGTAGACCATTAAAGCAATCAGATGTTAGACAAACCAATGAAATGAAGGCTATGACTAGTAGAATATAGGTTTTAGGATGCAATAAGGCACTAGAGGGTGAGGTGGAGGATGCTGTGGTGGAAGGTTCCCACCCCAATCATGTTATAAGTGTGGCTCAATAGATCACTATCAACATGAATACCCCACACATCTAATGTGTAGGTATTGTCAAAGATATGATAAGGTTGAGGAATGCCCCAACTTGTACAAGAAGTTAACCCAAGGTAGGTTTGGCATAGACAAGGGTGCTAGAATGATTAGGTATAAGACAAAAATGGAGAAGTGGAATCTAAAGGCACAACCAACCTATGTAGAGATATTCATGGTATAGGTGACTACTCAGAGTGGATTCACCACTCAATCAATAGTTGTGATAATGCCTAAGTTTTGCTTAGAATATGGAGAAAAGAGCCACACTAAGTATATAATGTAGCCTAAACTCAAAGCTATACCCTACCTAGACCCATCACACTAGAAACATGTATTACAATAGGCCATGAGTGTAATTCAAAACCTTTAAGGAGAGATCCAATTGGCATGAGATCTAGAAGAATAGGCTACTACCTCTTGAAATAAGTAGGATATCCAAGAGGTGAAGATATAAGAATTGATAGAGATCTTACACCTCCTATAGATAGAAGGAATGCTACCCTTATTTAAGAACTTGATCTTGGAGCATGAGGGGCAGATGTTAGTTGAAGTCACTATGTCATACATAGAGAAATAATGAGAAGTTAGGTATACATATAATGTAGAGTATGATCAAGAACTCCTTTCGAATGCCACCATTGATGGATGGTCTATATGTGAGATCCTTGTAGACATAGGCATTGAGGTCAATACCTTGACCAAGAATGCATGGGAGAAGATGGGTAGGCTAGCCTTGAGGCCTTGTCCCCATGTAATTTTCTTGGATAATAAGACCTAAGCATGGCCAATAATTTTTTTGAATAGCACCATTATATATATCATGGGTGTCAAGTTCTACACTAACTTCAAGGTGATCAAGTTAGCTGAACAAGACAATTATTGAGTGCTTCTATGAAGGCCATGGTGCTATTAAAAAAATGCAAACATGTACTTTAAGAGGCAATAAATTACCTTTGAGAATGGAAAGAAGATGGTAATTATCCCCCTCTCAAGTGACCAGAACCCCCTATGTAGAAAGTGTGGATCTCGAAGATGAGATCAACCAAATATACAACATCATGATGTAAGGTGCCAAGAATCTCAACCCCAATAATCAAGGAGTGATTTCTTGGGAAGATGTATAATCAACCTCAAACACCACTTATGTTGGATATGATCAATGGTTAGATGAAGATAATGAGACCATTCATTGAAGGTGCCACTTAGTACAACCAAAGGCACCAAAATTAGTAAGGATAGGTTAGGTCTAAATTGATTGTAGTTATAAAAGGTAGGTCCCTTATGATAGGAAGAAGGGAAAGAGAGAATGTTTCCTAAGTTAAACTTGTGTCACTCCCAATATATTAGGGGAGAAATATAGTTGAAGAGTATGTTCGTGACCTCAAATCATATATCCCAAAAGAAGTAGATATAATGGGAACACTAGTGTATACATTACAAAGCACTACCGCTTATTAGTGGGAAGTGAAAAGGCCTAGCTTGCCAACTTGGAAAGATGTGAAATCATCCATATACACTAGATTAAATAAAATTAACAAGGACCTAGACATCTCTTAATCTGGCAACTCTGACCCCATAGCGCATGTGAATTTGTGCAAAGAAGCATGGACTATCTATGGTGAGAATGCCCCAAGGAACCAATGCGTGCATGCCTTATATAAAACCTTAAAGATGTGGGCATGAGCATGGTATGTTTTCAATGAGTTACACTATGAAATATCCAATTGGGATGCACTTAAGGAGCATTCATGCACACATTCTCCTTTTATTCACAAAACTTTAGATTGATTGAGCCACTATAACTAGTTTAAAGGGTAGTGTTTGAGGACACTACCATTGTGGAAGAGCATCATAAATATATGTTCAGTGAAAAGGGGTTAGCACTCCTAAAATTATTTTAAGAGAGAACCCTCAATAGTGACTATAGTGATGAGGATGATGAAATATGGAAGGTGCACAATTAGACAAACCTAACACACAAAAGGAAGCTAGTGTACCAAGTTAAGGATATCGCTTCAGAGGAAGAAGACCCTACCCATATTCACATAGAAAAAAATGAAGGATATAGGAAATTAAAGGATTTTCATTAGGATAAGAATAATCCATACTACATGTTGTTCAAAACTACCAAGGTAGACATTAGCTAAAAAGGGGAACTAAATATTTCTACTCTAGGTGTCTATGTGAAGGAAAAATGGATCATCCCATTTCTTTCACAAGTAGGAATTGACCTAGGTAGATCAAAACTATACAACTGAGTGTGAGGTTCTTTCCATGGTCTATGCCTTGAAGAAGTTTAGATAATACTTGTTAGTGACCCCCTTCATCTTCTTCACCAATCATGAGGCACTTAAGTACCTTATAAATAAGCCCATTCTTCATTGGTGCATTTGTAGATGGATAGTTCTATTTCAAGAATTCTAGTTCTTGGTTGTTGTGAAGCCTAGAAAATAGAACTTAGGCCTAGACCATTTATTCTACATTAACTCTAGAGATGCAATAGTGCCTATTGAGGATGATATGCCTGATGTGTAACTGTATAAGGTCTATTGTGTCCTAGAAGACTTAGTGGAGATCACCATATTTTTCATATTTGGATCTATGCCCAAAATTATGACAACCAAATAGAAGAGGTAACTCATAATTCATACCACCCCCTTTCAGCTCATTAGTGGGGAACTATATAAATTGAGCCAAGATAAAGTCCTATGTTGATGTGTCTTAGAACATGAAAGTGACTCCATCTTACAAGAGGCACACAAGGGGATAGTAGGACGCCATTGTGTTGGAGACACTATGACATACAAGGTGTTGTAATCAAGTTTATGGTGGCCAAGTCTATTTTAAGATGCAAAAGAGTGTGCCAAGGCATGTGACATCTACCAGGACACATGAAAACTAAACTAATAGGATGAGCTTATGCTCATTATTATTCTTTCCTAGGCATCATTTTAAAAATGGGCCATTGAATTTTTTGGGACAATTACTCTCATTATGAGGTGTACATGTGTGTACTACATTTTGGTAGCCACAGACTATTTTACCAAGTGGGCTAAGGCAATGCCAACTAAAGACTACACAATCACCATAGTCACAAATCTTATTTGGGATAACATCATTAGTTATTATGGGTGCCCACTCTCTTTGACTAGTGACTGTGGTATGCACTTCATTAACATGACCATTTGCATATTACTAACTAAATACATAGTGGAAAACCACAAGACAAAGCCTTATCATCCCCAAGTAAATGACATTACTGAGGCATTTAATAAAATATTAGGGACATGTCTTTTAAAGATATGTGATGTTGGTCATAAGGATTAGGATGACCATGTGTTAGCAATATTATGGGCTGATCACATGATTTATAAACTCCAAAACTAGGCTACACCATTCCAACTGGTGTTTGGTGTAGAGGCTATTTTATCGATGGAGTTTATAGTGTGATCATTATGATCATGTGTATCAATAATTTGGATGACCAAGAGTCATTGAGAGCATACCTAGAAGACTTGAAGTGATTAGATGAGATATGTGCCCAAGCAAGATGGTGTTAACAAGTAGAGAAGGTGTACTAGAATCTATGGCATGACAAACACATCAAGTACAAGGTACTTATTGAAGGAGCATTGGTCTTGATATATGATTCCAAGTACTTCAAGCACCTGGGCAAACAATAGATTAGGTGGATGGGAATTTATGTCATCAAAAACACATTAGATATTGATGGTAAAATAATCCTTAGGCATTTCAATGGAAACCAATTGAAACCCTATAGACAATAGGTTGACACTTGTGCCATCAAATACTAATTTCTTGGCCATAAGTTGGTTGTTGGGTCTTGACCATAGTAAATTTTGGTGCAAGCCAAAAATTTCCTTATAATTTGTGTTATTATTTGTGTTAAGTGGATAAGTAAGGTGATTTTAGGCCCACAAGAGAAATATTATAGCATTTCCATGCATAACTCCAATCAGGTGAGTCAAGCATGGTTGATTTCTGAGTGCCTAAACCTAGAAACCTAAGTTTTTGGGTACATGAAGTTGTTATATTCAAGAAATTATGAGTAATAAGTGAAAAAATGGGGCACACAAGATGCTAGTGTACAAGAAATAAAAAGGAGGCATATAAGATGATTATGTGAAAGAGATAAAGGGAAGAGAATGAAGTGTTGGAGGACCAGTGTAGGAATTTATATAGGGTTGGGTAGGCCAAGGCAACAAAATAAATCATAGAGAAATTGACTAAGGAATGGAAGCATACTTGAAAATAAGCATAATAAGAAGAGAAGATGAAATTGAGGAGGATGAATCATGTGCATGTGAAGTTTTGTGCCCAATTTACCATAAGAATGGAGGAGGTCATGCCAAGGTAAATGAAGCATAAGAGGAACATCATCAATATAAGTTGACATCCACTCAATAGTAGGTAGGAAGTGACCATTTGAATCACTGGTCACTTCATCAAAAACACCATTAAGAGAAGTTAATACGGTGATGGTGGAGGCATAAATATCCACAATAAATGTAAATATGGTGGTGGATTTTTGTAGAATTAATGGGTTTATTAGATTTTAAGAGATCCATGCATCACCATGCCATTAATCACCTATAATTAAAAAGGTAGATGAAAGTAAGGTATAAAAGAGTAAAAAAATGATGGGAATATGTTAAAACCTTAAGATAATTTGAACCTAAATGCATATTAGGATTAGATACAAACCAAATCCAAATCAGAGATGAAGCTTGAAAATGCTACCAAGTGAAAACTTGAGCACCCACAACTTCCAAATGAGAATGAGTGAATAGGGAGAGAGATTGCATTCTATTTGAGATTGGATAAGAGGCATGTGGAGTATGAAATATGAAATAATATGATAGAGGAAATCCTAATTGATTTTGAGGCTACCATTAATGGTGAATGAAGCTTAAGAGTCAAAGTTACAATTGTAGACCTTACAACTATGAAGAATCATGAAGAAATATTAAGGGATTTGGGAAGATCAACTGACCGTGATTTAATAGCATCCATTTCAAAATGGGAAAGAAATGACTAAGTTAAATTACAACCCAAGTGTAGAAGGATTTCAAGAAGGCATAGATGGAAGAAGAAATAATCATTGTGAAGAAAAAGGTGTAGCTGGTGGAAGGAGTTAGCATCATGGTGGTTGACCCAAAATAAATCACAAAGATTTCATATAGAGAAATGTAGTTTCCCCCTGAGGTCCTATTGGGGGAGAATTGGGTATCATTCATGCATATATTTATGTTGAAGTAATATAACCAAGACTATATGGTTGATACAAGAAAAAAAATGGAGGTGGGTGTGGCACTATTTGACATATCCATCTGAGCTAGTCTTACGACTATCAGTGTCACCCAGTTGTATGAGCTACTAAAATTTGGCAAGATAGAGGAATTATTGAAATTCATCCTTTTGTACATCTATGGTGATTGATTTTAGTTCATATGGAGGTGCATGTGGATCTCAACATGCCTCATCAGTAGAATCACTAGGTTCCCAATCATAGAGATGAAGATCCATTAGATGATGGAGGATGATGCATAAGTGGAGATGGTTACAAAAATCCTATACTACTACAAGGTAGGGTTTACATTTATAATAAAGTACATTTAATAACATAACATGAGGATATTGGTATACCTTATGAGTTCCAATATTTTCCATAATAGATGATGGATAGACATCAACAAGACCTACTTCTGTATCACTCATCACATAGTGCAAGAGGTCAAGTTCAATATTGCAAAGTTTATTTCTAATGAAATAATGAATAATGTGATGGAGTGCCACAAGGCATGAGAGACATTTAGGTGGGGATCTATGGTAATATTGATAATTATGGAGGAGATTTACATGCCTAATGGTGATGAAGATAATGTATGGGTCTTCCCAATGCACAAGGACTCCCCGACGCTAAAGTATCAAGAGTTCACTTGCCCACCCATCTTCTCCCAAAATTATAAGATGATATTACTGGGGTGGTGTGATCAATACATAGAGGTATTTAGGATTGAATGGTGAATCTCATAAGAGATCCCTCAACATATGTTTGGTATGATGAGCTTCACCATCATGAAATTTTTTTATGTAGTGTGCTTGATGCTAAAAAATGGAAACTTTTTCAATTAGTTAAAGCTACCTTATGAATTTTATACTAAATATTTCATATAGGTGCTAAGGAGGATTAAAAATATGCATCAAATGGATATCTTGATGAAGGCCATGGATGGAGAGAGAATTAGGTTAAGGTGCTAACATGTACACCTAAAATAAAAAGCCACAAAGGACAAGGAGGATGACTCTAACCATATGGACCTCCATCCCATCCAAAAGGAAGTTATAAATGGGTGCATCTTCATGTTGTATTATGAGATGAAGCCACAGAAGAAGGTTATAGACCCTAAAAAAAATGATGATCATCCCCTGTAGGTCAAAGATGAAGGGCAACCAATGCTAGCAATGCAAAAGAAGTCTACCCAAAAAAATTAGGGAGGGATGATTGAATAAATATAGGAACACATCAGACTTAGGGTCACCTCTGGAAACCAAGAAACACCTCTATATCCAAAAAAGTGCATAGCCTTTGTGCTAGAGATTTCTCCATCCAACAAGAAGCATACAAATAAAAATTCTAAGGGACCTGCTGTGATCCCTACAATACCTCTGGTGGAAATGGAGGAGGAAGAGGCCCATGTGCATAAAAGGGAGGAAGATATGGAGGAAGAAGGAACAAAATATTACACTGTGTAAGAAGAAGAAATGGGAGAGGAGCCAACACTGAGGATGTTCAGAAGGTTCTCTAAAGTGGCATTAATACCATGTTTGAAGAATCAAAGAAGTTGACTAGTGCCTCATCTAGAGAACCTTCCACATATACTTCATAAAAAAAAGAGGAAAATATAATATTTTATAAGAAAATGGGCCAAGATGAGGAATAAATCGAGATGGTGATGGCACTAGAGAATAAGAGGAAGGCTTGGAAGGAAATGGGCATGACTTAGATAGATATTGAGAAAGCTTATGCCAAAGAAGAGAAGGCCAAGGAAGAGAGGGCCAAGAGAGAGAAGAAGATAAAGAAGGTTCTCATAAGTGTGGGACCATCCATTAAGAAAACCAAGAAGGTGCCTAACACACCTACCAAGAAAATAGATGAAGATACACAACAATCATGCCCAAGTAGTAAAGGGGTGCCTAAATTAAAGGAAGATAATACTTATGTATTTAAAAAAAAAGAGATTTAAGAGGAAACCCAAAAGAAAGAAGCTAATGTTGGCACTAAGGGAATACACCTAGAGGTAAACATTGAAAAACCTAAGGAAGGAGAAGTAGACAAAAGGGAAAGTTTTTAGAAGAACCCCTTGTAGAATAAGAAGATGAGTTCTCATAGGAAAGGATCAAAGAAGTGAAGACACCGGTGAGGAGGAAGAGAAAATAGAGCTAGCCATAGTCAATGAAGAAGGCATAAAGTTGAGCATTTGAAAGAAGGTGCAAAAGGGGTGGATGCATGAATATTTATATATATTTGACTTTATGCCCCTTGAATCTACCATATCCAAGATGTGTAAATAACTTATGTTTGCATTTGATAGTTACATGTATGAGCCTCACTTTGACGCACCTTAAAAGGCCATATTGGGTGTAGAAGAACCAAAAGAAGGGTATGATTCCCTCATAATCAACTCTCCTGCCATAAATCCAATCCTTTTTTGGAATGTTCTTATCTAGATGGACACTAAAGTCATGTGTAAAAACATCATCAATAATGGTAGAGCAAAGAAATGGAAGAAAATTTACAAAGATATTAAATATAGAGCATATGACTTGAAGTTCAAGCTACAACATCTATGTCTACACACATATATGATAAAACCTTACTTCTTGGTCAGTTTTGATACATCCAACCTCTCTAAGGTTGATAATATATGTGTGCTAATAGAGTAGATGCTCCCAAAGATGAAATTGGAGCTGATGTAAGAAGAAAAAGAAGAAGATCCCTAAATTATAATACAAAAATAACTTATTACTAAGCTCAAAGAGGTGGAAGAACTCTTTAAAAAACTATAGGAGGGAATAAATGCCACTGATGCCATATTTTTTAATCTTTTCCAACCAAGCATTAGTCATAGACATGTGCCTCAAGAAGGAAAAAGAGGAAAAAGAGAAGCTGATGGTGCAGGTTGTTGGTTGAATATTTTGTCGATCAGCGTATTGATAAACAAAATAGGTCTAATCAGCCAAAGTAGGAAGATTGGTCATCCAAATGTGTAGGTTTACCACATAAAAAGGGGACTAATATCTCCTCTCATCAAGGGGAGGTTCCCTATATATATATATATAAATAGAAAATAATACTCAAGGGTAGGATAAACCATCCATCTCTCTTTCTTTAGAGATGATGCATGCAAATCAAAAAAGAAAACTCAAGGGAAATGATAGAAAGCACTCCTCTTCTTTCAGAAGTACTATTCAAAAAACCACAAGAATACTCCTAGTAGTAATTGCAAAATGTAACCAAGGACGTAGTAACCAACAAATTGAGATGTAGCACAAAGTCTCCACCTGAATTTCCCAAAAGTGAGATATGAAGGACAATGAGGGCACAAAGTCATCCCAAGGTCCTTTACATAGAAACAAAAAGAAAACACACTAAAAGAAATTGTGGGGGCACAAAGTCTCTCCACAGTTGACTTCAGGACACCTTCATGACTATTTTCACAAATTTGCTTATTGAATTAAAGGAACAAAAAATATATTAATGAAAAAGACATAAGAACAGTTTCCCCAACAAGAAAGATATCACAACAGAAAGTATAAAAAATCACTTTCTTTCTTATTCCAATAACAAAATATGATCAACAATTTGAGCTCAAAGTCTCAGTAATGCCTTTCAATTTGGGTAGAGTTTTGTTTCTGATTGTCAGAGAGAGATATATTTAAAACAATAAAATAGAGTTCCTTATATAGCCTCTTCAAGAAGGACTTGAGAACAGTAACACATCATGTTGCATTGAATTTTGTTAAGAAGACATGCTGGAATTCAGGGGCATTTACCCATTTGGTTTTCTTAATGCAGAGAAATGGGTCACGCCATTGAATGTTTGCATCCTTCAATGTCTACCTGGTGATCTACTTCTAGAAACATATTTGATGCACAAATGTTTCTGGTCCTTCTTCATTATTCCTCCTTTTCTAGTTATTTGAATTGGGTCCTAGATTTAATTCGATGCTCTGTTCCTTAGTTGCTTTTTGCTGGTCTTTAGCAATTGACGCGTGGTACATTCCACTACTAAACAGGTGAAGACATGTGGAAACTTCCATGGGACTCTAAGAAATGTTTATTGATAGAGGCTTTGAAACCTATTAGAAACTCAGAATTGCAGGTGCAGACACTTGTCGCTCTTCATGGAGTTACAACGGAAAAGGTGGTAGCTTCTGCTTGCCTCTTGAGAATCCTACAGAGGATGACACGTGGCAGCTTCCACTGAGCTTTTAGCTACCTTTGAAAAGTATTCAGGACTTATATTAGTTTCTCATGGAGGATGATACATGGTGGATTCTACTGCATTTGATGAGAGACACATGGTAGTTTCCACTGCTTTTGGTTTTCTATTTCTTAGGACTTTTCTTTTAGAGAAAAAGTCCAAAGAAATTATTTCAAACAATTTGTCTGAAGGAATTATCTCTTTGTCACTTTTGTCAGGGGAATTTTTTTGAAGGAAATCCCTTTGCTCTTTTGGCCTTTGAATTGGTCTATTTGCTCCCTTCTTTCCCTCTGCAAGGGCTGTTTGAGCTCCAAATTGGTCTTTCAAGTTTTTGCAACGGTTCACTTCGGCTTCTGAGTGTCCTCTAAAAGTGTTGTTTGTCTCTTGATTTTGCCTTAGTCAATTTTATGTGAATCTCAAATTGTGACATGTGGCAGCATCCACTGTGAAATAGGTGAGGACACGTGGTGCTTTCCACTATGAATTTTTGAGGGACACGTGGTAGCATCCATTGAACTTGTATAAGCTTTGGACGCCTTTTGAATGTTCTACAGAAGATGACACATGGCAAATTCAATCACATTTTAGAAACACTAGAAATATGTGGGACTCATTTGGATTCATGCAGATAATGCCATTTGGCATGTTTCACTTAACTTACAAAGCACACGTGGTGGCTTCCACAGCTCTTAGAAACAAAGTGAAATGAGGCTCAAAAGATGACACTTGGTAGCATCTGCGGGATTCTGTTGGGCTTTTGTCTCAGTTTGTTTGTTTTCCTTAGTCACTTTTTACCACAGGAATTCCCTTCGCAAGGGCACTTATGTCTTTGACTCTTGGGGTACTCCTTTAAACTTTATTGCTTGAACCAAATGATTAAACCAACTTTGGTTCAATGGTTCAATGTTTCATTCCCTTGTTTCTATTGACCACTTGAACCAAGATTCCTTGAAACAAGCCTCATTGAACCTGTTGAACCTTGAACCCATTGAACCTTGAACCTGTTGAACCTTGAACTAGTCTTGAAAATGTCTAAGTGTCAAAAACTTATTCTTTTGATTGAACCTGCCTGTAGAAGCCTTTGAACCTATTGAACCATTAGTCCTTTGACTAAAAAAGCTTGAATAATTCCCAATTTTGAAAGCTTAGAACAATTTTTTGAAATGGGAAGATATATTTTGGACTTTGCAAGACCAAAATAGCTTATATGTTGTCCTAAAAAGGAGTGACATTTTTTGGATACAACAACTGGCTTCAATTGGGGAACTTCTATCAATTGTAAAAAAGAATTGAAGGGAGTAGAATCCAAAATCTCCAGTGTCTTCATGTGTACCATTGGGCTATGGAGTCATGTTACCCAAAAATGGAAGGCATCAAAAATGAAAACAAATAAAGAAAAATAGAATTAAAAACTATACAAATATATGTATGTATAGATACAATAATCTGATACTTCAAGACTTGAAGTGTTTCAGATGCTGCCCATTGTGGGGCAGAGAAAAGAGTGTGCCATCTTGATATTTCAGTAGAAAGTTATTTTCACCATTATGTTGATGAATTATAAATGGGCCTCTCCAAAGGGAGTCAAACTTTCCATGCATCCCTTTTGGTTCTCTCTTTTTGTCCACAACAAGACTTGATCCCCAATCTGGAAATCATGAGTTTTGGCCTTCTGGTCAAAGAGTTTCTTTACCAAACTTTGATGAGTAGAAATTTGGTCCACCACCATGGTTCTTTGTTCATCCAACTTAGTCAGGTACATGATTCTCTTATCAAGAGAGCTTTCATATGTCTGATCTTCAATTGCCTTTGCTAATTTCAAGGCTGGCAATTCTAAGGTGATTGGTATTTCAGCATTGATACCATAAAGGAGTTGAAAAAGAGACATACCAATTGCCCTCTTTGGTGTGATTCTATGTACCCATAGAGCATCAACCAATGCTTTATGCCATGTCCTTTGATTGTCATCTACTAGCTTCTTGATGATAATTACCAGGTTCTTATTGCTTGATTCAGCTTGTCCATTTCCTTGTGGAAAATAATCAGAAGAGTGAGAGAGTATAATTCCATAATAGAAATAGAATTGTGTAATCTCCTGGGAGGTGAAACAAGCTACATTATCAATAACAATTTTGGTTGGAACTCCAAACCTATAAATGATATTCTCCTTGAGGAAATTGCATACAACTTTTGAAGTAGCATGCTTAGTTGGGATTGCTTCTACCCACTTGGTGAAATAGTTAGTTTCTGTAATGACATAATCATGTCCAGTGCTTGAAGATGGATTTATAGTCCTAATAAAATCAATCCCCCATTGCTATAAAGGTTCTTCTATGATCACTGGCTTGAGAGGTAGGGCAACTAACTTGAGTCTTCCAAAAAATTGTTGGTAGAGTTCACATTTTCTCACCCACTTATATGCATCTTGGAAAAGAGTTGGCCAGTAATACCTAGCTCACAGAATCTTGTGAGTAGTCACAGGAGTAGAAAAATGTCCTCCATAGGCCAGATTGTGGAAATATTTCAAAAGTTGGCTTTGTTTCTCTTTATCTACACAGTGAAGAAATACTCCATCTATGCTTCTCTTGTACAAGCCATTGTCCCAAAGGACAAAATTGGTAGCTTTCAACTTGATAGTCCTCTTTTCCTTATAAGAAAAATGAGTAGGACATTCACCATAAGTAAGGAAATGAGCAATACCTGAATACCACTCATTGGTAGTGGAAATAAAAAGGACTGTTGGTGTATCTTCTACTTCAGCTTCTTCATGCTATGTATTTTCTAGTTTATTGTCAACAATTAATTGGCATAGGCCTTTTCCCCTGACCAGCTTTGTTGGCTTGATGTCTAGATCAAATTCTTAGATCTTTGCAATCTAATTAACTCTTTTCATGCCAAAATCCTACTGAGTTAATATGGACTTGACTATAGTGTCAAGAACTAAGGCAGTAGTGTGTGAATTCAGGATATAGAAGCGGAAATGTTTGACTACTTTTACCAATGCATAAGCATGCTTCTCTACATTTGAATGCTTCATCTCATGGGTTTTGAGAGGGAAAATCATGAAATAAATAGGAGATTCCATACCTTCCTTGTCTTTTTGAACAAGAATTGTTGAAAGCGTGTGTTTAGAAGCATAGCTGTATATGATGAAATCTTTGTTGTAATTTGGAAAAACCAAGGTAGGGGCATGGGCAATGACAGTATTGATATCATGAAATGCTGACTTGCCTTCTTTAGTCAAGCTGAAGGTGGTCTTCCCTTTCATCATGTTCACAATGTGTCTAGTCTTCTCAATGAATTTAGGGATGAACCTCCGTAAGAAATTCACCTTTCTAAAGAAAGAATGAACAACATTCTTACTTATAGGCAAATTAAGCTCTTGAATAGACTTGACTCTATCTGAGTTAATATTTATGCCTTCTTTAGACACAATGTGTCCAAGGAGTTTCCCCTCTGTTATTCCAAAAATAGACTTCTTGGGGTTCAAGGAAATACCATTTTGGCAGTAGCGATCTAGCACTTGTTGTAAGTGGCATACATGATCAGATCGATGCTTTGAAAAGATAGTCAAGTCATCAAGGTATACCACTATGAATTTACCTATCACATCTTTAAAAAATAGGTCCATTGCTCTCTAAAAGGTAGCACCAGCATTTATCAAGCCAAAAAGCATTCTTCTATATGCAAATGTACCCCAAGGTGTGGTGAATGCAGTCTTGTGTTGGTCTGCTTCACCAACTTCAACTTGATTATATCCTGAGAAGCCATCCAGCATTGATAACATCTTTGAACTTGTCACTGTTTGAAGCACTTGATCCATGATTGGTAAAGGATAATTATCTTTCAAAGATGACTGATTCAGATTTCTAAAATCTACACAAATGCAAATTTCACCACTCATCTTCCTTACAGGCACGATGTTTGCAATCCATGTGGAATGATGGATTGGGAAGATGATTCTAGCATTTAACATTTTTTGTATCTTAGACAGAATAGTACTTGATATTTTTAGATTGTACTGTCTGGATTTTTGCTTGTAGGGCATTGAATCAACCTTGAGAGGAATGTCATGGCAGATTTCATCAGGTCTGAGAGACTTCAGGTCTTCATAAGAATATGCTAAGACATCTATGTATTGATAGATTAAAGTGGTGAACTTGAATCTTTCTTCAGGGGTGCAGCACTTACCAATGTTAACCATCTTGGGATTTTCTTTAGTAGTCAGATTTACTTGATCGAATCCCTGAGAGAAACTTTGAATCTATTTGATGTTGTTTGATGAAACGATCATGCTTATCAAATAGTTTCTCAAGAGAAACTAGGCCTTTGGGAATTTTATTTCCTTTTAGCTATAAGAATTCTTCATTTATATCTGAACTGGATTCAGAGACTGATTCATACTTCTGAGATTTACTACCTTCAAAACATAGTTGTTCAAAATTGTATTTTCATTTTAGGAAGGCAATGATTTGATGATCATCATTAAATACTTGCCAATGATAAACATTATTAGGAACACTTGGTCTATAGATTAGCTCAATAGTATACCTATCTTCTTTGAAATTTGAGTGAGGAACTAAGAGAGTTCCTGAAATAACAAGTGCATTAGCTCTGTCATTAGACTCCCTAGGTATGGCAAAAATGTTGAAAGCATCAAATCTTTCAATTTGGTCCCAAACCAGGTTGCGATAGTGGCATAATCTTTCATTCTTGGTTTGGTATAGATTTCTTACTTGACAAACCACTAATTCAGCATCCCCTTTGGCATGAAGAGACTTGATGTTTTTGTCTTGAGCAGCCTTCATTCCAAGAAACATAGATTCATATTCAACTGTATTGTTAGTGTTGCTAAATTATAATTTGTAAGATGAAGGAAACATATCTCCTTGAGGAGATATCAACACAATCCCAGCTCTTGAACCGGTAGAGGAACATCTATCATCAAATTCCAAAGTCCATACCTCATCAGATACTGATTTTTTTTTAGAATTTCCTTCACTAGAGAATGAGGGTCCTTCTTCATTTGTATTGCAACCTACTAGTTCTTCTACTATTCTAGTTGAACTGATTTCTAGGTTGGCACTTTCAAGAATTTTATCAGATGTTTTATGCACTTCATCTGTAGATAGAAAGTAGTTACCCATACCTGCAGATTTAAAAAGAATTTGAGCTTCAGGGGCTGATGTTTGGGTGACCACATATTTTGCCTCCTTTAAAGGGAGCAACCTCTTCATTACACCTTGTACAGGGATCCTTACCTTATATAGGTCCATGCTTAGTTCTCCTCTCATGTCCTTGCAAAAATTTTGTCCAAGTAAAATGCCATAAGATGCTGGGACGTCAGTCACTAAGACAATCATCTTGATTCTCTTGTCTGGAAAGGCTGCAAATGCAAATTGGGCATCTTTGATTTGCTTCAGCAATGGTACTTGCTTGTTCTCCATGGAGAAACATCTCCCAAATGTCTTGGTCAGTGTGAGACCTAGAGACTTAGCTACTTTAGCAGGCATGACATTGTCAGATGTGCTTGAGTCTATAATATAGTTACTCAACTTGTGACTATTTATTAATAGGGAAACATAGAAAGGTTCTATTTTCCTAGGGGTAGTTGGAGGAGTAATGACAAGATTATTTAGAATGGGCATGTTCTTTAGTGAATCAGGAGTTACCTTTTTAGCTTTTTGTCCTACAGGGATGGTTTGGTTCTTGACACATTGGACCAACTTATCTAATTGATCAGGATTGGACTACAAATATTCAAATTCAAACATCTGTATTTTTGTCTTTTTGACATGATTGATTATGTCAAATGGCTGAATTGAGCTAGGTACAGAAGAAGGTATTTCAACCTTTTGAGTTTTAGTAGGGATGAGAGGAGGGCTGGTTTGCAAAATTTAAATAGAAAGTGAAGGTGAAATTGATGTATTTGCCTTTTAGGTGATCACCAGATCCTTTGACTGAAAAGGCAGAGTGGTTTCACGCTTAGCAATCATAACTATTGGTTGAGGTTGCTCTTCTGTCTTCCTTTTATCAGCTTGCTGGACTGATTGGTTCTTGGACCTGGTAAACATTGCATATGATCCATCAAAAGCTTCTCCTTTGTTTCTGGATTCATCCTGGTAATTCAAGAAACTAATGTGGGAGTCACCAGCTGATTCTTCTTTATTTTTTATAAGGAGATCAACATCATTTTCTTGATTCAATTCAGGCTAGAAAGAGAACTTTGATTCTACTTTAAGATATCCCATTGCTGAATTAGTTGGAGGAGCTTTCAGGACAAGTTTCCCTTGTGGGGGAGGAAGACAATTTTGTTGCCCTTGATTCCTAGCAACATTACTCTGATATGACTAATTTGGAAATGTCCTTCTTGGTATATCTCTATATGGAGTAGAAGACATTCCTTATACCATTTGATTTTTGAGAGCAAGCAACTCATTTGCCAACTTTTGTACCATTGGATCTGTGGTACTTGTAGAAGAATATTTAGAAGATGATGAAGGTCTATTTCTATTTAGATCTCTTCTTATCTTTCCTGCTAAGTTGAGATCATCTTCTACCTCAGTGGCCAAATGTTGAGCTGCAGTAAGATCTATTTGACCAGCATGTCTCAAAAGAAAACTAACTTTAGGCAATTGAGAATTAATGAAGATGCATTTGAGATTCTCAACTATAGGTTGAGCAATTACAGGAATTTTGTTCCTTAGTTTGTCAAATTTGGCAATGAAGTCCCTCATTGGTTCATGAAGTTCTTTCTTCATCTATGTAAGTTGAGCCAGAAGTGTATGCGCATCTTTTGTAGGTTTGAATCTGGCTTCAAACTTAGCTTTGAGGGTATTCTAATCAGTTACTGACTGAGCTTGTAGATGATAAAACCAATCTACAACAGCACCTTGTAATGTTTTTACAAATAGCCTAACTACTACATCTTCAAATTTTACTCCAATTACTCCACAGGCTATGCTGAAGGCTGTAATGTGTTTATCAGGATGAACTTTCCCATCACCATAGAATATGGAGAAATTTTTCCTTGAATTGCATGGAAGCTCATGTAGAGGTGGAGTAAGATTGAGAGGACCAAAAACATTACTCCAGGGGCCTTGAACTACCATTATAGGATTATGAAAAGGAGGGATAACAAATCTTAGAGGGGTAATTATTGGCAAATCTTTATCAACAATAGAAGTGGATACTTCATTTGGCAATGGAGATCTAAATTTAGTAGGAGGAAAGCTCTTGGTTTGTTGGAGACAAGATGGTGAAGGAAACATATCAAAATCACTTTGATGTACCAACTTGAATATAGGGTCAATAATACCTTTAGCCCTTTGGATTTGTGTATACCTTGAATCTACCAGATTGTGAAATAAAAATGGAAAATAATGGACCTTACTTCAGTTTGAAGCTTGAGGCTTTAAACTGCGCACTCTTTCCTAGCAGCTTTGGTTTTGTAGACCAAATAACATAATGGAGGTGGAGGAAGATGGTAAGGCTATAAATGGATAATGGGTAAGACAAGTAATGGAGTTGCCAGAGTTTGTAATGGATAAGGGTTATAATGATAATGGGGTATATCCCCAACGGAGTCACCAAAAACTATTGGTTGAATATTTTGTCGATCAGCGTACTGATAAACAAAATAGGTCTGATTAGCCAAAGTAGGAAGATTGGTCATCCAAATGTGTAGGTTTACCACACCAAAATGGGACTAATCTCTCCTCTCATCAAGGGGAGGTTCCCTATATATATAAACAAAAAATGATACTCAAGGGTAGGATAAACCATCCATCTCTCTTTCTTTAGAGATGATGCATGCAAATCAAAGGAAAAAATTCAAGGGAAATGACAGAAAGCACTCCTCTTCTTTTAGAAGTACTTTTCAACAAACCACAAGAATACTCCTAGTAGTAATTTCAAAATGTAACCAAGGATGTAGTAACCAAAAAATTGAGATGTAGCACAAAGTCTCCACCTGAATTGCCCAAAAGTGAGATACGAAGGACAATGAGAGCACAAAGTCATCCCAAGGTCCTTTACACAGAAACAAAAAGAAAACACACTAAAATCAATTATGGGGGAACAAAGTCTCTCCACAGTTGACTTCAGGACACTTTCTTGGCTATTTTCACTAATCCTACTTGTAAAATTAAAGGAACATAAAATATATTAAGAAAAAAGACATAAGAACAATTTCCATAACAATAAAGATATCACAACACAAAGTCTAAAAAGTCACTTGCTTTCATATTCCAATAACAAAATATGATCAACAATCTAAGATCAAAGTCTCAGTAATGCCTTTCAATTTGCGCAGAGTTTTGTTTTTGATTGTCAGAGAGATATTTAAAACAATAAAAGAGAGTCCCTTATATAGCCTCTTCAAGAAGGACTCAAGAACAATAACACATCATGTTGCATTGAATTTTTTTAAGAAGACATGCTGGCATTTAGGGGCATTTATCCATTTGCTTTTCTCAATGCAGAGAAACGAGTCACACCATTAAATGTTTGCATCCTTCAATGTCTACCTAGCGAACTACTTCTAAAAACATATCTGATGCGCAAATGTTTCTGGTCCTTCTTCATCATTCCTCCTTTTCTAGTTATTTGAATCGGGTCCTAGATTCAATTCGATGCTCTGTTCCTTAGTTACTTTCTGCTGGTCTTTAGCAATTGATGCATGGCACATTCCACTACTAAACAGGCAAAGACATATGGAAAATTCCATGGTACTCTGAGAAATGTTTATTGATAGAGGCTTTGAAACCTATTAGAAACTTAGAATCATGGGTGTAGACACTTGTCGCTCTCCGCAGAGTTACAATAGAAAAGGTGGCAGCTTCTACTTGCCTCTTGAGAATCTTGTAGAGGATGACACGTGGTGGCTTCCTCTAAGCTTTTAGCTACCTTTGAAAAGTCTTTAGGACTTATATTAGTTTCTAATAGAGGATGACACATGGAAACTTTTGTTGCATTTGATGAGAGACACGTGGCAGGTTTTGCTGCTTTGATACTGTGTCTCAATGGATGACACATGGCAACATCCACTGTGACTTTGACAAAGGACATGTGGTAGCATAGCGGGTTTTCTATTTCTTAGGACTTTTCTTTTAGAGAGAAAGTCTGAAGGAATTCTTTCAGACAATTTGTTTGAAGGAATTTTCTCTTTGTCACTTTCACTAGGGGAACTTTTTCAAAGGAAATCCCTTTGCTCTTTTGGCCTTTGAATTGATCCATTTTCTCCCTTCTTGCCCTCTACAAGGGCTGTTTGAGCTCCAAATTAGTCTTTTGGGTTTTTGCAATGGTTCACTTTAGCTTCTAAGTGTCCTATAAAAGGGCTATTTGTCTCTTGATTTTTCCCTAGTCAATTTTATGTGAATCTCAAATTGTGACACGTGGCAACATCTGCTATGAAACAGGTGAGGACACGTGGTGCTTTCCGCTGTGACTTTTTGAGGGACACGTGGTAGCATCTATTGAACTTGTAGAATCTTTGGACACCTTTTTAATGTCTTGTGGAAAATGACATGTGGTGGCTTCCATCACATTTTAGAAACACTATAGAACTATGCAGGACTCATTTGGATTCATGCAGATGATGCCACTTGGCGTGTTTCGCTTAACTTACAAAGGACACATGGTAGATTCTATGGCTCTTATAAACAAAGTGAAATGAAGCTCAGAAGATGACACTTGGTATCATCTGTGAGATTATATCAGGCTTTTGTCTTAGTCCATTTGTTTGCCTTAGTCACTTTTTGCCATGGAAATTCCCTATGCAAGGGCACTTGTGTCTTTGACTCTTGGGGCACTCCTTTGAACTTTGTCACTTGAACCGACTGATTAAAACAACTTTGGTTCAATGGTTCAATGGTTAATTCCCTTGTTTCTATTGATTGCTTGAACCAATATTATTTGAAACAAGCCTCGTTGAACCTGTTGAACCTTGAACCCATTGAACCTTGAACCCGTTGAACCTTGAACTAGTCTTGAAAATGACTGTGTCAGAAACTTGTTCTTTTGATTAAACCTGCCTGTAGAAGCCTTTAAAATTGTTGAACCATTAGTGCTTTGACTAAAAAAGCTTGAATAATTCCCAATTTTGAAATATTAGAACAATTTTTTGAAATGGGAAGAGATATTTTGGTCTTTGCAAGACCAAAATAGCTTATATGTTGTCCTAAAAATGAGTGAGATTTTTCAGGTACAACACAGGTGTACTCTAAGAGCATATCATAGTGTGTATAGATAATGGGGAAGGTCAATTATTTGAACACCTAGAAAGGACTAGGAACAAAACCTAAAATCACTCTTTTGTGCCTTGTAGACTAAGGCCTATGATCTAGGAGTAATCTTGGATGGGGGAGTGATAAAAGCTAAGACAAGTATAGAGGCCTTTTGAACTAAACAAGATTGATGTGCTCATGATTTAAACTACCTCCATAGAAATATAAAACACCATTAAAGATATAAATCTCTCTATTAAGGTCTTCAAATACTTTAGCACTGAGCTTAAGGAGAGTGTGCCTAAGTTCTGTGCACTGAAGACCTTGATAGCCTAGTTCGAGGGTGGACTATAAATTTTATATGGGCTAATATTGGCCCCCTATTTCATTAATTATGGATCCATACTATAAAAATAGATACATAAACATGAGGTGATAATTTGTGATGATTGATATTTTGGTATCTTGGTGCTAGTTAGAGGAATCAACACACATCTTACACCAATTGGTAGGCAGTTAACTGGTGCTTGGATATTCAATGCATCTTCTAGAGTGGCAACATGTGGTGACCACAACACAAATAATTCAAGGTGATGGAGATGACATAATGATAAATAAATGCTCAATCAATACACTTCATGTGTGCTCTTCACCTTGGCCAGAGATGTTACCATAGGCTATAAAAAGAGCCCAAACTAGTGGGCAAAGGGTCACAAATGGAATGCAACAAAGCTCTAGAAAAATGGTTCTACATGCATTTGTGATGGCCTCCATTAGTATTAGGAATAACATGGATGCCATTAAAGATCCATTTATATATACCCAAGCTCTCCTATGAGCCTCTAGGTAGTTAAATAGATCAAGAAAAGTATTTACAATATTTCTAGTATAATGTACTATGTTTTATTTGGAATTTGATTAATGAATATGGATGTTGCATCTAATTGAGTTCAATATGGTTTATGTGTCTTGGTAATTTCATTTAAATGTGAAATAGATGTAATAGTTATAATGTTGTAATTCCAATTTATACATGCTAAAAATTTTGTTCGTAAGATTCTAATATAGGTCATTAATGGCATCCTTGTGTTAATTGATGATGTTAACATATCTTGTAGGAATAGCCTATGTGTAGAGAAAGCCTACACCACATGTTCCTACCTTTGCCAAGAAGTATGATCCTAGTATGAACCATTAATCTAAAAATATCCTCTTGACCCATCTAACACCTATATGACATTAGATTTAGTTTAATAAAGGCTTATGCCCTTATGACCAAAACTAGTTCCCAAAATGGGCTTGCACCTATTGACCATTAGGCTTAGCCCAGAAAAGGCTTACACTAATGAATCTACCAAAAGCCTTCTATCAGATGACCAAGTCCTAAATGTGATACCTTATGCCATGGTGTAATTATCCCAACACTGGCCCTAGTTCCCTCTTAGTTTCACCCGTGCCTTATGTGAATTGATACCAATTCAACTGAGTGTTAAATGTTGAGTACAAAAGAAATATACTATGTTTTCACCTAGTTGTAATAAGTCCATAATTGAATTTGACAAATGAATGAGCACTTGACTTGATAAATAGAAGCTTTTTTACAATAGGTAATATATAAGGAGTAATAAGATAAAACAAACTATAGGAACTCATGGATCCCTATAACATGATGTCTAAAGTATAAAGTAGTGAACATGAAGAAAAAAAAGGTCAAACATTATAGTAAAAGACACTTGGAGGGAAATAGGTCCATGAAATATTTCACTAGTAAGTAATCAAATATTTATCAAAAGGTATATACATCTAAAGCTATTCAAAATACATCATGAAATGAGTATTGCACCTAATATAGGTATATACAAAAAAATTGATACTCTCAAAATGTGATACTACTCAAAGTTTTAAGGGTAGGTATGTTATAGATTCCAAATTCTTAGATTTACTCAAAATTATAATGGTTGGTGTCACCTTCCCTTGTAGATACAATGCATGTACAAACATTTCATGCTCTTAAATACAAATTAATATTTCCCCCTCATGTGATGAGTCCAAGGGTAACCAAACAAGATGTTATAAGAAATATGAAAGTTTAAAATCATAACCTTCTCCCTAATTATAATAGAAGGTACCATGATAATAATCCAAATTCATCCTCATCGAGGCATCTATCTTCAGTCATATCCTTGGCATGTGTTATGTGTATTTTTTAGATCATAGTTATAATATCCAAGGTTTTAATTAAGTTGAAAGAGGTAACATAAATAACAAAGCCTTCATCAACTAAGAATTTCTTGAGCCAAACATTACCTAATAAAAAAATGATAAATAGAGGAGGGTCATCCAAATGAATAATTATATCATTAGGGACTAAATATGCAATCGGATTCTTCAAATATAGGGTGTTATACATTGTAATATTGATATGGATAGACATCTCTTCAAATTATTGCATTATACTTTCTTTGATCATGGGTAAGATAGATATTTTTCCCAAAGGTGGTTGTAAAGGGATGTTCACATAAAATATAAGTTACATAATGTGATTTTGGTGTCTTAAGGAAGTCCTCATAAGCTCAATAAAATTAATTTGAGAGGAAATTCTATAAATATTGTTTATAGGATCCAATTAATCAAACCCAATTAAATTGGACATGGTTGTAATTGGTAAAGAAAATTATGGAAATGATTAGATGTAAATGTAGAAGGGAGATCTTATTATGGGTTGAGGGAGAGTATCTTCATTTGATATTCCTATAATTATTTTAGGAATATTCCTCTTATATTCATAAGTTTCATAAACACTATCATTGATGGAATTTTTATTTATATTATTTATTAAGAGAACGCGAGTGCCTTGTTTAGGTTTAAAACTCTCAAATTTTCATTAGAGATTATCTTATATTTTTAATCATTTTAAGGCTTAATATAATGACTTAGGAGTGAAGGACCTAATGATGTATTTCAATATATTTTTTAAACAAGTGGTAAATAAGCGGATTATGTTTTATTCCATCTTTGTATTCTTGTATTTATTGACTAAGTATTTATAATGTTAAATAAAGTCTTGGGTAGTATCATGTTCTACATGTTTGTAATTCATGAAGTTTCTTAATTTTTTTTTAGGTAAATTATTAGATTAGAATTCTTAGACCATTATGTTAAATATGTAATATAAACTATTTATATAGCTATACTTGTGTTAATTGTAACATTTTAAATAATCACCCATTAAGGTGTTGAATATTATCTTGGTAGTGATCATTAGAGGAAATATGGATTTGAAATGAGCCTTTTAAGAAATTGTAAAAATAAGCAACTTATATCTTATTTATTGATTATAAATAAATAAAATATATCACCTAATTACATGAGCTAAATAATGTCATTTATTTCTATAAAAAATAATAAATAAAGCATTTCATTTAGATTTTTAGATTTTTATTACTTTTCACTAGATAAATTCAAAATAATAGTGATTTTATAAAAAAGATACTTTCTAATTATTTGTGTTGAAGTAAAAATTTGACCTTTGAAAATAATTATTATTTTTCTCTAGATAAATTTAATTAGAAATATAAATTTAACTAATAACTAATATCAAGTGTCGATGGTTTTATCACTACATTATAGCCAACTCTACTTATTTCTAAATCTAGGCTTGCATCTATATTTCATATTTCTACCTAAGTCTATAATTTGATTGCATGTAATCTACCCATGATAGTAAAAACCCATCTCCTTACCTCTTAAACACTCATGAATCAATAAAAAAGGTGTTATCATTTTAGTCAAGATAACCCTAACAACATTCTTATTGCTAAGTGTTGCCTACATAGCCATATACTCTGAAGAGGACCTTAAACTCGCATGTATTTCTCCCTCCCATGTGCATGTGTATAATGGTTTACGAAACTATATAGTATTAATCCTAATGTAAGCCTAGATAAAATTAATGAAAGTGCAAATTGACTCTTTGTAGTACTTCATATTTAGTTATAGAAATGCATTATAAGGTGTGATTAAATAGATCTTGAATAAAATAATGTGTATGTTAATTGATATTTTTTTTATAAATAAATTTTATGCTCTAGATATGTATATAATGAATCTTTTAATTTTAATTAAGACCTAGAGGTGTACCAATTCTAATAATAAAACAATCATATAGGCCCTTATAAATAGTCTCAAAATGAAGAGCACAAAAATAGATAAAAAATAAGGCAACAGACTACCATCATCTTTGGGACACTAGATTGGATGTAAGTGTCTTGAAGTGAATGGTAGTGTCCAAAGACACAAAATACATAATATACTATAGATACTTAGGGATCCCAATAACATGATGGCTAAAGTATATATTACTTAACATCAAGACACAGAAGTTTAGACATCACAGTAAAAGGCACATGGAGCTAAAAATGTCCTTGCAATACCATGTCACTAATTAATAAAGTATCTATCAAAAGGTATATACATCCAAATATATGAAAAATACATCATGAAATGAGGCTTGTACCAAATATGGGTATCTACATCCCCCCTCCTTTTATCTATTAAGTGCATGAAATCAAATTACTATAATTAAATGAAGTTCATACTTGAGTGTGTAAACACACATTGGTTTTGTGGTGGTACCAACTTGACTTTTTGGCTCATAACCTACAACCAAAAGCATGTTACAATATAATTATTACATATAAACTTAAAATTAGTAACAATAAAAGCATATAGAAAGAAAATAACATAGAAATATTACACCTATATATGTTTTGAATAGTGATGTATCTAGAATATCATCCCCATTGTGGTGGATTGAGAACTAGAATGGGACTTAGGGCCCCATCCTTTTTCTAAAAATGAATGAATATAAAATCACTCATGTTTGCCTAATCTTGGAGATGATTATTTTAATTGGAGTTAGGAGGTGACCATGCCCCTACCTAGTATAATGGAACCAATTCTAAGTTCATTAAGGGCACTAAATATTGACATCACAACTCAAAAGTAAACATAATAAAACCAATAAATCCAAGGTCTAATGGTGTAACCATCTAAAATTTAAAATGGGAGTAGTGATACAATTAACAATGGTGCCTAGTTACAACCACATTACTTAAGAGAGCTAGTTGATGTAGATAGATGAAGTCTTAGTTGGTGCATCTTGTAAACTTTCATGCATCAATGTGTAATGAGAGAAGGAATAAACAATGTTTGTTCCCCCATTATGTTTTCTATAAGTGATGTAAAATATCCATATATATCTACAATTTGGTGCATTTTCATGGAATATACACCTATAATGTGTCTTAAGATGATGTATCTATCAAAATGTAACCTCTAATTTGTAAACTATATATTGTAACTGTGTAAACCAAAGCATATATGCCCAAAAATTATATCACTACATATAATATATGTCACACAATCTAAAAAATCTATCCCAAACTTGTGAAATATATGTATATTATCTATCACAAATCTTAAAAATTATATCCTAAATCTAAAATATCTCTTCCAAATTCATAAAATTCTAACCTAAACATATATCTAAATCATGTAAATTATATCAAAATTTACCAATTTTTCCAATTGTGTATGTTTGGAATCATGAATTTATGACATGCTGCCATTGATATGACCCCAAAATTTAAGATGAGGGGAATGTATCCTTGTATTAATTTATCATAAAAGGATAATATGATGATAGCATATGTGTATCAATCATGTACAAACCAATCAAGTAGTGGTGAAATGCCTTATTAGGCTTATTATTGGTAACATTTGGGTATATTTTATTTATATTATAAGAATTATTGTATTTTACATATATATTAGAACATTTTCAAAAAATTTATCAAATTTATTCATTTTTAAAATTTTAACTAGATTTCATGAAGACTAGATAACATGAAAGGGATCTATGTCTAGGTCCCATTGCAACTTAAGGTTTGTGATTTGGATACACAGGGATCAAGATATCATAGTTTGAATTTTTTAGGTGTGCAACAAACAAAAAGTCAATTGATGTATATATAGTAATTTTGAAAATTCATGTTTATTTCATTTTAGTTTTTGTACTATTGAGATTATTTATTTGTATTTGACAAAAATTCCTCTAAGTAAATTGTTCATATGATATGATTTGATGTCCTATGGGCCACCTTCGAGGGACATGATATAGAGGAGATGGTAAGACATATTTTTTTTAATTTTTTAATTTATTTGGATTTTAAGAAAATTAATTTTTTGGGCCCAATTTTTAGACCTAAAACAAGTTGATAGACATTAAGATCTAAGAAGAGGACGATATTATCAAACTCTCAATGGTAGTGTCCATTTTTCAACACTAGTTTCCCACACTACCATCTGAGTTTGACATTAGATTCTAATGCTAATTTCCTACTATAATGATAAAATTGTCATATTTTGAAGTTAATATGTAATTTAATCGATGAATGATGTAACTTATTTTGTTATTGATTTTTAAAAAGACATGCATATTCAAGATTTTAAACATGGGATACACTTGTCTAGTTCAATAGAACTGGTGTTAGATGCCATGAATTGTATAGTTTTGGATTATATATGACAATTATTAAATATTAATTATTATGTGCACCTAATGAAATTGTTGGTCAAGAATTTAAATGTTGATACTTGTACCTTTTAGCTCCCCATAATCAGCTCCCCATAATCAAGATGACTATCACTTTGGAGGATTATGTCATATCCTATGATTTCCTATTATAGGGGAGAGGATCAAGTATCAGGGGACCCAAGTTTAGGGTATATTCATAGGTCCCATGTGTATTTTAAATGTTAGTGATAAGATGAGGCATAGCCATCTGGTATAGTCTGTCTAGATGATATAGTGAGGTCTAATGTTTAAATATCATGGGAATTCATTAGATGCTTGTTGTATTATTTTATATATGTAGATGGTGGAAGGGTGGTGATATATTATCACATGTACATAATACTAAGTAGAGAGGTATCTGATATTTTTGGGGTGAACCATGGTAGCCCATTTGTATTGATATTGGTATATATTTTTCTTGGACAATCATGGTTGTAAATTAGGTGTGACCACACTTATTCACATGTGGGAATACAATCATCTTCTAGTTGTACTATTAATTGGTGGACCCCTTGATATATGGTCCCACCAATAAATGTTTATATCTAATTAGGTTATGCCATGATAAAATGGGCATACTACTATGGAGTATGGAATTAAACTTGATCAAATTACACTGGCTCATATTATATGGCATCCACATAGGACCTTTTATGGTTGGACCAAAGATGGATATGATTTATAATGTGTATGATTTAGAATGTGGGTGGTATATTGGTTTCCCACTATACTAGAGTGGTTTTAACTTGATCATGTGTTGAGATATTTTAGAATCCAATAAGGAGTCCCATTAAAGCCATATTTGTCGAACTGTATAATGAGGGTCAATCATAGAATGAATGAGAGGACTACCCACACCATTGTAGATGTATCACTGATCCCAAATATGGAGATATATCATATTGTACCATTATCAATTGTTAATGACAATAATTTATTAGATGCCTATATTCAATGTTGGTCTAGTGCTCTTTGGCCACTATTATTTCTTCTTATTATTGTTTTACCCTTGGTGTCCTACCTACAACACATGGTAGTGCTATATGAGGATGGAGAGGTGTGTGTGCTCTTATATCCCTATAACCAATATATGAGGCAACCATCATATAAAATTGTAAGTATACAATTTTATTTTATTTATTCTTTTGATAGTTTGTAGATTACATTGATATTTATATCTAATTTGTAACTTGGTTATTTTTATGATTATCAAAAACCAATAGTGGTACATGATAGTTAACCTTGTTGTGTGCACTTTGACATGAAACATGCATATGGATTTTACTAGTGATAGGATAGTTGATAAGTTTGTTGATATTATTTGTACCCATGTACCCTAATTTATTTGTGTGGTCATGAATATGGTATAATAACATGTATCAATTACTAAGCATGATGAGCTATGTATAGATATAGATAGGTGGGTCACCCATAAGAGGAGTTACAATGTGGTTATACATGTTTTATTGATAAATATGTGTAGTTATATAAAATGCAAAAATTGGTAACTTGAGCATGGCTAAAGACACCCAATCCATAGGTCCCTCTTGCTTGCTCTCTAGACCCTCTTAGGCTTGTTTTTAATGATTACCAATCATCCATGGCCTTTTAAACATGACCCCAGCTAAGCTAAGACCCTTTATTCATGACCAATCCACCCCCCTAGGTCTCATCTACCTAGGACAATAGAACCAAATTTGGATAATCGCACTGGACCCTAGGGTGTCCCCTTTTTAGTGCTCCTATCTAATCACATTTTGATCCCAGGTTACCATTTTTCCCTAATTCCTCTTGTCCATTATGTTGGTCTAGCCTAGTTTCATCTAACCCATGACCAATGGATCCCTATAAAATCCAATTAAAATATCATTTATAAAGGGTTGGAAAAATATCTTTCAAGCAAGCAATAATACAAGCCAAGCCACTCAAGCAATATTCTATATTCTTTGCATACAACTAGCCTATACACTTTCAAGATAAATCAAGTCTTTAGACTAATCCCTAACCAACTCAAGCATACCCAATTTTAGCATTTTTTATATTTCATTCACTATTTCACCAAGCACTCTTAAATGGAGAACCACATATGGTTTGATCCCTCATCAAAGTATTGGTATGTATGCAACGTGCCCACATATGAGGTGTGAAGTATGTCCAGTTCATCTTACACACGCTAACCCCTTTTCCTTATTTGCCCAAGTTCATTTAATTGTATATAAAAGACAAGTACATGAAGAATCATCTCTATAGGGATCTATATCAATAGATAAAACCTAAAATTTAGTACATAGGCTCACACTAACAAGTGAAAAAAACCCAAAAATCTTAGATCCTAAGGACAATAGCATCGGGGAAAGACTACAGTGCTAAATCCCAAGGTGCATAGTTCTAATGATCCTATCCAAACAAGAAATGAAGTTTAGGAACTTGTTTATGATAGTTTCTTAGTTTTTCATGTAAATTTTTAGACCCTATCTCAATTAGAATAGTCCATAATAATCTAAGTTACATTTCTCCTTTCTCTCTTACTATTTTTAAAAATGTCAAATTGCAATCTAATTTCACAAATCAGTAGCTATAAATAGGAATACGATTTACTGATTTATCTTACTCAATTTTTTTTATTAAATAGGAATAAAACTCCATTATTCCTAAAAATAAAAAATGAATATGATGACTTACATCATGAATTCACTACAATTTTCATCACCTATGAGTTTTTGAGGAGATATTACGAGAATGGTCTTATTCTCATGGTCATAAACCAACTAGTGGAGCCTCAACATTGAGAGTTGTGAGGCATATTGATGTGGATAGTGATGATTCTTATACTACTTGGGATATTCCCATACATATGATTAAATTATTATAAAAACATTTTATTAATTTCATATATATTATGGGACTATTCTTAGCATTTAAGTGCATGTGTGTGAATTTATTATATTATTTCAATTGTTTTAAAATTTGTTTATGTGATATGATAGAATTAATTAATTTTTATTAAAAAATTTATTATTGTTCATGTAATTTTATTTAATTTTAGTTAAGTAAATCATTACATGCCATATAATCTAGTTGTAAATAAAAATGATTGACTATAGTGATTATGCTACAAATGTAATTTTAATTTTTGATTCAACATAATATTACGTGAATCTCTTGAAATATGCAGTGCATTTTCTTAATTTTTATACTTTTGACTTATTTGGGTACCCATAATTTCTATGTAGAAAACATAATTGTCAATGTATGATTATATTATTTAATATTTGGCTTTATGCTTCCCCCATGTGTACCTATAATGAGAGCTAGCTCAACCAATGGTTCCTTGGTAGGATTAGTGTGGGAGAGATTGGTTGTTATAGAATCTAAACTATAATAAGGTCTTATTCCAGTGGTTTATTTCTATAAAGGCATACATATCATTCATTCCTTAGCAAGAGTGTTATGGGATGTCTCAGCCCTTTTAGAATAACATCATGAAGAGTTGGGAGAAGGAACTTGTTGTCTCGTTCTTAAATGTAATAACTCTTTTATCTATAAGTTGTGAAATATTTTATAATAAAACTTAAAAATTATTGTCAATATGTCCATTAATACCATTATAAGTGAAAAATGGTCATCCTTTGATATTATAAAGTTTTTTTGGTGGTTGATAATAATTTTGAGGAAGAGTAATCAATTTATTATCTAATAATACATTAAACATTTCATGTGGTCGCTATCTAGTGTGATCAAACTAAAGTGGCTACCTATTGATATAAGTGTTTTATATAATTATAAGAGGTATTTTATATCTTGGTTATTTCCCTTTAGATAAAACCTTTACTATTTTTTCTTTGTTATTAAGTATTCATTGAAAATAAAGTATTGAAGGTGACTAGTGCATCTCATGAGTTGTTTCTTTCACTTTGTAAGAATATTTAACAAAATGTTTGCCTTGTAATGAAGATGCATATAATTTTGTGTTGTTTTTCACTAACTCACATACATAATTTTTCACATCCATATATAATATATAAAATTAATTATTAGCCTTATGTAATGTTATTTATTTTAATGGATAAATAATACCTCTAATGAATATGAAGTATACTTCCAAATCTGAGGGTCTATATGTTAAATATTATAATTTATCCTTGAATATAATAGCATAATATTGAATATATTCATCATCATGTTTAATTAAACCATGTAAATATTCTAATGGTAACTTAGGCATGTTATGCTTACAAAAATATAATAAAAATATCTATTTTAGATTCTTTAATTTTGGTAAGGAACCATTTTCAATACTATAGAACCAATCCCAAGCTTCTCTTTTTTATTTGATAAGATGAATGTAAATTTGTATAAGGACATGAAACCATAATTTTAAAAAATAAATTAAGTCAAGTAAAAAATAAAAAATATAACCAAGCCAAATAGGCCAATCGACCACTAGACTTCTACCAACTTTCAACAAGGTACCAATAACGAAAAACAAAACAAGATTGTAAAATAAGGGCTCAATATAAATTATTTTTGAGGTCACATAAAAGTCATCTTATTTATCAATAGATGCTCAATCCTTCTTGTTACCTCTTACTTTATTCTTAACTGCTAGATTTTCCTTTGGTTTGGATGCTAGGGCTTTTTGCCATTATTCTTTTCTATTTAGTTTTCCCTTTGTCATTCTTGAGTTTTATCTTCTCTTTATTTTTGATGCTTTTAGGGTATTTAAATAGGGTTATAGTTATGGTTTCTTTGCCTTTTTTTTTGGGGTGTCCTCAAACCTATACCTACTACCTTCAACCATATTTGGATTTCATCATACTTCTCACAACCTATCCAACTCCATTTTTAGGGTACTCCACTCTTCTATGAGAGGAAATATCTATCATCCCATGATCTAAAATTATCATGGAAGTCTTACAGGTTATGCTTGGTTATCATGCAATCCAAAGATTCTCTTGTTAAGCTTCTACGAAAGTCTTTTAGCAATAGACACCCATTTTTATCCCAATGACCAAAATAATGTACCCATTGGGTCAAATGTTTATAAGGGTCTCCTTGAATATAAAATAAAAGTAACATAGGAATTAAAATATAATTTGGATAAGGATACTTAAAAAAATTTCATGTAAATGTTGATCTTCAAGAATTTTTTCATTAATATTAACATTACATGAAAGTAATTAAAACTTAAAAAATGACATTTGCCTTTAAAGATCCCCTATAACATTAATCATGGGTGTAATATGACTAGCATTAATATTTGATGTGTGGGAAGATCCACTCAAGGGTTGTAGTGTATCATCTATTTGAAACATAGGTATAATTTACTCATTACATCTATGATTGCATTATGAGTTGGCATCATTACATGATTAGGAAACATTTCATAAAG
Organism: Torreya grandis; assembly: GCA_037957365.1. Taxonomy (NCBI): domain Eukaryota; kingdom Viridiplantae; phylum Streptophyta; class Pinopsida; order Cupressales; family Taxaceae; genus Torreya; species Torreya grandis. The sequence continues at coordinate 401,239 of JARHVA010002089.1, read as the reverse complement.
GAACATTCAAATCACATGATGTATTGAAATAATAAATTATGTAATTTTGAATTTCATGAGTATTTGTATGAATATTATGTATAAAATTATTGAATATGAGTTCAATTGGCATATCATGAATACTATTTTGTCAAGGATATTAACCAATTAAAAATTCATTAAATGAAATAAATCAAATTTAACTTTTTTGTTCACTATGGGTCCAATAATTATAAGCAAAATACATAATATGTAAGTATTACTATTTAATATTATTTATATGGTAATATTTTTCATTCCAATCAAATTTATTACAATCATTTAATTCATTTTCCCATGCATCATGTATACTACATTGAGTAGAGTTATCATTTTCATGTTCTTATTATATAAGGAGATGGAGATAAATATTGCATGCATTTATATCATTGATATTTGGAGGGAGAGAAGTACTTTAATTTTTTGTATTATTAAACTTATCTAAAATGTAAAATAATATTCATTTTTTTAAAATTTTTCAATAGTTGGTAAGTAAGGAAGACACTCAATCGTGGTAACATATGCATCATTTAGCAAAGGACACATGCATTCAATTTTTCATAAATTTTTATCATGATAATATTCTATGAATGTAAGAGTGTTATGATCAACATTTATAATGATATTATTACTTTTGTTTTCATGCATGCCCAATTTATAACATGAATTCAATTCAATGCACTAGCAAATGGTAAAAATAAATATGTGTTTTTTTAAGAAATACATATTTAGATTGATAATTATTCAATATAATAGGTATGGGAGAGCTAGGATCTTCACACTCACTTTATAAATATGTGGAATAACTATCTAAATCATAATAGTATTAAAAATTAGTGCTATTAGTCCCCATATTATCATCAAAATTTACATTTATATAATTTAATTATTTCCATTCATTAACATAATTGTAAGGGGTTGCTATAAAATAAGGTTTTTTAATACATTTATTTTTAGCCATGAGATATTCATAAGTGATGTATTGATAACTAGGAAGATTAAATATAAAATACAAAGGTTGACTATCTTTAGGTTTTTCCCTATGGGTATTTATTTTGAGGGTAATAAACCTAAATGCACCTAAAATAAAGATCATGAAGGCTAATAAAATAAGGATAACAAATATTACATGTGTTATGCATATGTAAAAATCAAATATCCAAAATAAAGGCATAAATATGAATACGTAGGGAAAGGTAGGTTTTATTTAGTTAAAATCAAGGGTTAGGTTAACCTAAATGTTTTATCTAAAATGGGGGTTTAAAAAAAATATTATAATAATAAAAATTGATGAAATAATGTAAAACTCAGATCTAGGTAGTATACAATAGTATTAGAAAGAAATTAATTTGATCATGTGCTATAAATATACCAATAAATATACAACTAAGGAATATGAAAAATCATATAGTTTGTAATTTTGTTCTAGAATACACTATTATCATGCTTCATCTTAGTCCTAAAATTTATCCCCGAGTTCCATTCATTTAGACTTTTACTGCTTTCTCTAGCCTATATAGTAGCATCATTTTTAACACTAGTATTGATACATATATCTTGATTTCAAAGGGTTTGTCCCTATACTGTAAAAAAATATGTGTCTTTATAATTTTTCACATACACATATATATTAGTTATGCTTGAGTCTACAGTTAGATTACATGAGATATGCATGTGACAATAAAACCCTATCTCATTGAATCTTGAACACATATAACTCAATAAAAAAATAGGTTAGTACATTAGTCAAGCTAATATTAACATCCTTGTTATTGCTAAGTGTTACCTACATTTCCATATACTTAGAAGAGGGCATCAAACCTATATGTAGTTATCCCTCCTAGGTATATGTGTGTAATGGTGATTATGAAAATATATGATCTTTATACTATTTCAACCATCAATACACATAATGAAAGTGAAAATTTACTCTTTTTAATAATTCAGACTTCAACTATAGAAATTTAGTATAAGGTGTGATTCAATACCACTTAAATAAAACAATGTGTATGCCAATTTAAAAAATTATTTGATAAATAAAAACTATACCCTAGCTTTGTATATATAGTCAACATTTTTATTTTAATTGATAACTTATGGTTTGTGAAAGCTGATAATAGAATGAACATACATGCCCTTACAAATAGTATCAAAGTGAATTTCATAAATATAGAGAATAAAATGAGGGACACTACAATGAGATTTGGGACACTAGCATGGATGCTACTAGTGTCCTAAAGTGAAAGGTAGTGTCAAATGACTAAGAAGATAGAAAAAACTATAAGCAATCAAAAATCCCTATACAATGATGTCTAAAGTATAAATTAGTGAAAATGAATACAAAAATGGTCAAACATTATAGTAAAAGGCACCTATATTGAAAGAGGTCCGTGAAAGATCACACTACTAAGTGCTCAAATATTTTTCAAAAGGTATATACATCAAAAGCTATGAAAAATACATCATGAAATTAGGATTGTACCTAATTGGGTATAATTACTCAAAATGGGATACTAAGCAAAGTTTCAAGGGTAGGTAGTTTATAGATGCCAAATTCTTAGATTTACTCAAATTTCTAATGGTTAGTGTCACCTTCTACCTTATAGATATCATGCATGTTCAAAAATTTCATGCTTTTAAATAGAAATGAATATTTTTGAGTCTAAGGGTGACTAAACAAGATTTTATAGGAAATGGTAAAGTTGACTATCATAACCTTCACCCTAACTATAATATGAGGTACTATGATAAGAATATAAATGCATCCTCATGGAGGAATTTATCTTAAGTTATATCCTTGGAATTTTTAATGTGTATTTTTTATATCACAATTAGAATATACAAGTTTATAATTTAGTTTAAAGAGGAAAAATCAATACGAAAACCTTCATCAAATAAGGATTGCTTAACCCAAATATTACCTATTTATCAGATAATAACTATAAGAGGGTCATACAAATTAAGAATTATTTCATTGGGAATAAATATGTAATGGGATTCCTCAAATATAGGGTTCTATCCATTTTACTATTGATATGGATAGACATATCTTCAAATTGTTTCTTTATACTTTCCTTGAGCATGGTTAAGATAGATTATTTCCACAAAGGTGGTTGTAAAGGGATGTTCATGTAAAATATAAGTTACATAAGGTGATTTTAGTATCTTAAGGAGATCCTCATAATCTCAATAACATTAAATTGAGAGGAAATTTTATAAACATTGTTGATATGATCTAATTCATCAAAACTTATTAAGTTGGACATGAGTATAATTAATGAAGAAAATTATGGAATTGATCAAACCTAATTATAGAAGGGACCTCCTGATATGGGTTGAGGGTGAGTATCTTCATTTGATATTCCTTGCATGATTTTAGTAATATTCGTTTAAAATTCATAAGTGTCAGAAACACTATCATTGATGGCAAGTTTGTTTATATTATTTATTAAGAGAACATGAGTACCCTGTTTAGTTTTAAAACTCTCAAAATTTCATTAGAGATTATCTTATATTTTTAATCATTTTAAGGCTTAATCAAAATAAAGGATTAAAATACCTAATAATTTATTTCAATATATTGTTTAAATAAGTGATAAATATGTGGAATTTATTTTATTCCTTCTTTATATTCTTATATTTATTGAACAAGAATATCTAATGTTTAATTAAGTCTTGCATAGTACCACGTTCTTGATAGAAAGTGGAAGATACAAACTCAATTTAAAGTAATGCACATAGAGAATAATAATATATTTCACTCTAAATTATTTCATACTTCATTACATAGTTATATATGGAATATGTTTCTTATACATATTTCATAGTGAGATCCATACAATCTCTCACCTACTAACAAACCATATAACTACTAATAATACAAGATATATTGTTATAATAAAAATACATCTAACTAACTAATAATAACAACTAACTTACCAACTATAATCTATTAGTGAATCATTACTCATGTAATTATTTCTTTACAATATTACTTACAGTAAATACTAAATCCTAACATTCCCCCCTTAGTTTTTACATGAGGATTTTTTTTTTTACTATAACTTGTTTACTCTACAAGTTCATAATATGGATGTTTTTATTTTTCAAGAAAAAAAACAATCTATAGAAAGTTTTTTCATGTGAATTACCAATAACCACAATAAGATGGTTTTACAAGTGGATAACCAATAACCATAATTATCATGATGTTGTATTCCTCTTTTAGTTCTCATCACTATCTTAATTTAGGGGATTAAATGGGAATTATACTCACTCATTACAAGTTAACATGTATATACTTATATTCTTATTTCAAAAGCACACTACACAAAAAATTGAAAATCAAATGCACCACCAAAGTATATGGGCCTCGTCATTGGTGACTGATGAGAGGATTGAATGACTTCCTTCCTCTAATGCCTCCAACCTCCAACATATCACTTATTACTTAGTTGATTAAGATTTGAAGCTCAACAAAATTTCCACTAAATTTCATTTTGAATGGAATAGACACCCCCCCCCCGCCAAAGATTGACACTCATTACATAATGGACATTAGGGTCACTCAAAATTGCATCCATTACAAGGAGAGAATTTTGAATTTGACATAATTTAGAAAATAACTCTTTTGACATAAAAATAATGCTCTAATATTGAATGTAGACATAAATACTTTCATATTTTTGAGTATTGGCATACATAAAACTACAACTATAAAAATGGAAAACTTCTAATAATCAACTATGACTAAGCACATAAATTTACCTTTAACATTAAACTTTAGTGGACCAAATAAAAAAATTATAGTCTAAAGTTATAGATTAAAATTTTAGATGCTTTATAAATTTTCTATTAAATTTATGCATATAGAAAATTCAAGTATATACTTTGACTATTATAATTTGATGGATACATAGGCAAGATATCTATACTAAACTAATAATATAATTAAATATGAAATGGTAAATATAAATGAATCAAACTAGATGACTTAATAAACCTATCCTGATGCAGTTGACATTAGTGAGTTTTGATGAAATGGAATGTAATGTAATACTGAAGAAGATACTGTCATGTGGGTTAGGGATGGAATGCAAGTCATACCACCACTTTCCAAGAAAAACAAAAAATATGGATCTATGATCTATAATATCAACCCATTAATAGAGGTCATAACCTTTAGCAATATGTGTACAGGTAAACAACATAGGATGTAAATGTTATCTCTCTCTAGATTTACTAAGCTTGGTTAAATAATGCAGAGTTAGACCTCGATGTAGGATGAGAGGAAATCAATGTGGAATATTGAGATCCTAATTAATTCTATTATTGAAAAAAATTTAGAAAGACCGAATTAGATTCATGTCCAAAAAAAATGTCAACTTTGATGTTGTGGTGCAAGTGAGCTAAGAATTGCACAACAATTCTATACAGATCACATAACTTATCAAGAAGAAAATACACAATATTACAGTCTGATTAATGATCATTAACTTTTTAAATTCATACTATGTATATACTTTGATCATGAATAGCTCACTATTCCAAAATGACATGAAGAAAAGATGTATGGCAACTTTATGGAGATTATATAATTTAATGAGTTATAAAATATCTAATGCAACTAGATAATATCTTTTCACAACTAAACTAAATACTCATATAATACAACATTGGTTTCTCATTCATAGGGGTAATGCAAAACAAGTATCAAATCTATCCCTTCAAAAATTTAACAGGCCATTGACCCACTATGATACTATGAGAATAAGAATCTGATAAGGGGAGATTAGTATCATGTTAGTATAGGAAATCAAATAAAAAAACAAATACAATAATAAACTAACACTTTAAGCCTAGATCTTAGGTGGGAGATTGGTGAATAAACCAACTGAATACAAAATTAGAATGTAAAGAAATAACAAACTTTCCTTATCTTTCTTGATTACTCCAAAGTATTTGTTCATTGGCTTATGCTTCAAAGGTCTTCGTTAATAGAGCTTTGGCTATCCTCCACCTCCTCTTGGCATAATTAGATTTATGGCTTTGGCTTTTGAATCTTGAATAAATAATTTGGAATAATAACACTATATCAAAATAGCCTTTAAAATTATTTGAGCATGGTAAATTTACACCAAGATAGCTTAAAATTATGAGTGTGAGGCCTTTTATTTATATATTTTCTCATTTGATCAAAATGAACCTGGACCATCCATCTCAAGATGAATATGTGTGGCCAAGAATACATTCAATTTTGGAGGCTAAAATCAATAAATTCCCTCATAAATATTTGGGATAGAGAGGCGTTAAAGAGGCATGGGAGGGATTAATCATATATTTTTTACAATTATGGCTTGTGGATACCACCCCATAGATGATGTCATTAAATGATATAATTATTTATAAATAATTTCCATTAATGAAATAATCAATAAAATTCATAGAAAATCCACTTAAACTATTGATTTAAATTAATTAGCTTTAAACATGATTAGTTAGTTTTGTTGTAATTCTTTTGAAATTAGTGCTCAAATTAATCAAAATGGTCAAATTGTCATATTATTTGGATTGAAATTTGATTCGAGTGGATTTATAATATGATGTTAGATGCATTATAACTATTATCCCATTTAGGATGTTGTCAATACAAAATAATAAAGGCACATGTCTCATGCGATAAAATTGGTAGAAAAGAGCAATCCAGAGCACTTAGGTGTGAAACCATCATTTTGACTTGGAATGAATTGATCAAAGTTAGGTATTACATAAAATGAATTACCCCATTTAGGGACATGTTAGCCTAAATCAACACTTTTAAATGACAATTTTGAAATATTTAGCATGTTTTAGTGTTTTAACCCAAATTATAATATTTGATAGAAATTGGTTTGAAGCTTGGATGGAGGTCATTGGTGGCCACTTTTAGGTGTCTATAGTTTGCCCCTATTTGGGAAGGTGTTACAAGCTGTAAGCATAGTAACATATTTTTAAATATAAAAAAGGCCTTATATACTTACAAATTCAATGACAATTGATGAAATATGGGTGCCCCTCGAGGGAGTGGTTTACAAAGGGGTTAGTAAATGGTCCTTCAAAAGGAGGAAATGAGTGGACCAAATAGGTGAAAATGACGGGGTGGAAACACAATGATTTGCCCAAAGGTGTTTATAATCATTGAAAATGTAGGTGGGATGGTGTACAATGATTTTCCCAAAGGTAGTTATAATCATTGAAAAGATAGTGCTACCCATGTTAGGATAGACAAATAGGATAAAAACATGACTCTATTAGGAAAAATAAATTAAATGATTGGTGATAACATAATGATTTTCTCAAAGGTGGTTAAAATCATTGAGAATGTAGGTGGGATGGTGTACAATGATTCTACTATAGGTTATTATAATCATTGGACCCCAATTATGGCAAACATGATTGATTAGCTGATGATTGAAGACATGATGATGATAACTAGATACAAAGGATAAAGATGAATTAGGATAACCTAATAGTAGGGAGATGCTCATCTAAACTAACAAAGGTTGAAATTTGTTCATTATTCAATTACTCTATTTGAGATATGATTGGGATTAGACCGGTATATTTTTTATGTTGATGCTAAGGAGATGTTGATGTTGTCATTATTGTGTAGACTTCTTGAATCTATTTTTTTCTATAATATGTGATGGTAGGAATCATGATAGAACACCATGAGGACTGGGTTGAAATATGAATAAGTAATAACTCTTGGGATCCAATATTCAAGGGAAAATAGTGCACCAATGATAAAAACCATGATGAGAATATAGACATATGAATATGGATGGATTAAAGTATAAATGCACAAGGAATCACCCAATAAATGCATATAGATTGAATCAAAGAAATAGTATTGAAAGTAAACAAATAAAGACACAAACAACAAACAAACAAGTAAGTAAATAAATAAAAAAATAATAGTTAGTCCTAATGTTAGTATAAACAACATGATATGAACAATGTGACAAATATTACCCTTAGAAAATAGGTGACAACTTAAAAAATAAACAATATGAGGGAATAGAATAAACATAAGGGGTGGCTAAGCTATCTCCATATGCATTAGGTAAGTGGATGTTGCCTACATAGTTACATGGATGTGATGATCCAACAAAAACTTTAGGCCAAATGTAGTTCTCTCAAGAAATGGGAAGACAATGATAATTGATGAAAAACAAACATGATGAATGTGATAGAAGAATAGGAATGGTTCTGTAAAAGGGTAAATGCATAGGATAAAAGGATAAAAAGGATGGGGAAATGAAGTGAAAAGTGATTTTCTTGTGATTTAGTGAGGGCTCCCAGAATCTTTAAGGCAACGAAGTGGTCAATGTTTTTGGTTTTTCTAAAATCAATTTTATATTTTTTTTTGGAATTTTGGAGTATCTCAACTCAATTGAGAATGACAAGACACTAAATAGTCCAAGTTTTTAAAATGTCAAGAGTATTTATTAAGTTGATTAAAAAATGGTGAGAGTGTGGATTAGGTTTCTCACAAAATGGAAAGAGTATGGCTTAGGTTACTCTTAAAATGGCAAGAGTGTGGCTTAGTTTGCTCACAAAAATGGTGAGTGTGTGGCTTATATTTCTCACAAAATGGAGAGATCATGGCTTAAAGGGGGACTGAGCTAAACTCAACATGAATCAAACATGACCTACATAATCCCAAAATGGCCTTAGGTCACAATAGTTCCACCTTATAGAGGAGGAATCTGACTAGTGTAATAGCCAAACAAAAGAGGCAAACATGATAAATGGCATAATACATCATAAGAATGGCAAGGTGATAACTCAAGGCATGATAAATAATTTTTTCCCCTAATTTACCCATAGGTGGTTATAATTAGAAAACAATGGCATAGGTTAATGATATTAATTTGCCCATAAGTAGTTATAATCAATAGCATGACATTAAGAGAGAATGAAATAAGACATGAAGGTAATTCAAAACCAATGTGAGACTACTCCAAAAGACAACCTCCATCTAGGATGCTTGAAATAATTGCCAAAACTAAATCTAAATCATCTTTCTAAAAGTGGCTATCGAACCAATGGAATGGAACCAAGGTCAAATAGGCTAGGATAGGATGTGATCAAAACATGCTAGGTTGATAGAAAAGAATGGAAGGATGGGTAAGTGATAGGATGGTAGGATGATAAGAAGAATGTTTAGAGGGTTTACCTCAAGTGTAAGGTGACTATCTAGGTATGTAATAATGAAAAAAGGATATGTGACAATGGTAAATGGATAATCGACAATGACATGGTACACGCTTTTGGTTGATGATGGTTTTTGGTTGTGGATGTGTTTAACCTAGGTATGGTAAATGACATATGATTATGTTGTTCTTACTAAAGTGGAGATGCACATCCTTATCAATAAATGATACAAATAGAATAATCAATCATTTCAATTACTAGCCCACACCTCATCTGAATAGCTACTGTATTAAGAACTTGATGCATATTTAGATGCTAATGATGTTATTGTGATCTTCATTGGTCATTGATTTTGTTTCCTTCAAATGTCGAGACATATTAACTTTGTTTAGGAATAAATAAAAAATTTATTCAAAACAATTTCATAGAATCACAATAATAATAGATATGAACAAATATGCATAAAGAATAGAAATAAACATGTACAACAAGAAGACCAAATTTAACATGGTTCACCCAATGTGGGATACATCCACCAATAAACACTTGTTTAGATTTTATTACAAGCCACAAGAGTAAAATCTTCTATTATATTTGTCTCCTCACAATTAAAATGCAAAAATATTGTTTGGAGTTACACTCAACAAACCTTCCTAAATTTACACCTTAATTCACACACTTTGTTCTTCATTCTTAAACCATTGTTCTCATGATGTATCACATAATGAATATTCATATATACATAACAAATCACCATAGAAATTTTACAAAATAATGGGTGCCAAAACCATGGACCAAGTTAACCCAAAATGGTTCCCTATCAAGGGGGTCCAGAGTATACATAAAGAGTGTATAATAAATTTTAAATGTAAAATATTTTAAATAGATTATAATTTAGAAATAGGTTCCACAACACAACAATATCCCATTTGGAGATTGATTTCCTTTGAGCAGGGTTCTCAACCCTTCACTATCAATTGTTAAGGCCAACCAAAACTAAACATAGCTTTAATTTCTCCCTTGTGACCATCTTGGTTATCATGTCTATAAGATTCTGACTGGTATGAATCTTCTCTAGCTTTAAATTCCCTTCCTCAAAATCTATCCCAATGAAATGGTACCTCAACTATATATGCTTCATCCTAGATTGGAAAGTAGAGTTCTTTTCTAGATGTATAACACTATGAATATCACTATATAGCTTCCCTTCCTCCTACTTATTCCCCAAATATTCAAGAAACTATTGTAACAAAATCATTTATTTGTTTTCATTTGTGGTAGAAACATACTCAACATATATATTTGACAAAGCCATACATTTTTATAGGCATGAATTCTAGCTAACCATTGTGTCACCTACAATAAATACATATCCTATTGTACACCTATTGTATAAATATCCAACCATGTTTGAATATATATATATATATATATATATATATATATATATATATATATATATATATATATATATAACCATGAAAAATGGTGTCCAATCCACCATATATTAAAACTATCCCCATGGTCCTTCTTAAATACTAAAGGATCTACTTCACAACCTTTTAGTGTTCTTTACCTGGATTAGTCATGTACCTACTTACTTCTCCCATTGCATGGAAAATATCTAGCCTAGTGCAAAACATGGCATACATCAAGCTACCTATAATTTATGAGTAAGGTACATGTGGCATCTATATTCTCTCCTCCTCTATCTTGGGACACTACTTATTTGATAACTTGAAATGACCTACTAAAGGAGTCCCAACCAGTTTAACATCCTGCATACTAAACCTCTCCAAGACCTTTTTAATGTATTCTTCCTAGGATAAATTTATCTTTCATTCCTTCCTATCTCAAGTTATTCTCATACCAAGGATTTTTTTTGATTCTCCCAAATCCTTCATAGAAAAGGAATTAATAAGTTGTTCCTTGAGTACCTTTATCTCCTACATTTTCTTACCTATAAACAACATGTCATCCACATACAAATAAAGGATAATGTAATCACCATCATCAAACTTATTGATATATATTTAATGGTCTGAATTACACCTAGAGTATCCTTGCCCCATCATAAAACTATCAAATTTATTATACCACTATCATGGAGCTTCTTTCAAACCATACAAGCTCTTCTTCAATTTTCACACAATGTTCTTCTTCCCTATGACCTCTTATCCCTGTGGTTGTTCCATTTATAAGTCATCCTCCAAATCACCATGAAGGAACATAGTCTTCACATCTAAAATCTCTAAATTCAAGTCTTCCACTAAAACTATCCTAAGAATAGCCCTAATAGAATTCATCTTTACCATCGAGGAAAAAATCACATCAAAATCAATTCCCTTATTTTGTATAAACCCCTTTACCACCAACTAGGCATTATACCTTTTCTTGCCTCCATCATCCTCTTTAATTATATACACCCACATGTTCTATAATTCTCTCTTACCTTTAGGTGGGGTTACCAAATCCCATGTCTAACTTTCCATGAGAGACTAATGCTCCTCATCCATTTCTTGCTGCCACTTCTTCCTTACATCTACCTACATTATATCTTTAAAGTATTTTAGATATCCATTTTCAGTGAGTAATAAATAATTAATAGATGGATAAAAACATTCAGGTTCCCTTCTTACCCTAGAATACCTTCTCACCATATGACCTTGGGGTTCTTGTGGAGTAGGTTCCTGAACTAATTTCTTAGACACTTTATCATCTATAATGTCCTCCAATACTGTGTACTATTTTCTATAATCTTATTTCTAATCCTACAACTACTATTTATACATGACTTTTTCATTAAAGACAACATCCCTAGAGCTAAATATTTTCTTATCTTTAAGACTCCAAATCTAGAAACCAAAGTCATCCTCACCATAACCAATAAATGTGCATTTTTTAGACTTAGCCTCTAACTTGGTCCTATCATCATTATAAATATGAATGAAGGCTTCACAACCAAATATTATAAGAAATGAATAATTAGTTTTCTTACTAGACCAAGATTACTCAGGTATGCCTCCATCTAAAGTAGATGAAGGACCTCTATTTATCAGATATACAACCATGTTTATCGCTTTTACCCAAAACTGAAGAGGCAGACCTACATGAAACCTCATGCTCCTAACACACTCCATGATAGTCTTGTTCATCTTTTTTGACTTTCCATTATAATGTGGAGTTATTGGATCCATCCTCTATTTAAGAATTCCATTACTTGAATAGTAATCAAAAAATTCATTGCTATAATATTCTCCATCATTATCTAACCTAAGACATTATAACTTAAGACTTGTTTTATTCTCAACCAAGGATTTACATCTTTTAAATGTGTCAAACACATATTTTCTCTTAATAAAATACACCCAAACTTTCCTAGTTACATCATAAATAAAATTGACATAATAAGATGACCCATAAATAGAAGATACCTAAGCTGGCCTCCATACATCTGAATGAGCTAGCTCTAAGTTATTTTAATTCCTTATAGGTCCAATCTTGAGAAAATTAACACTTTTCTATTTTTTGTACACATATTCTTCACATAAATCTAAATTAGACCCTTTCAATCTGGGCAACCAATCCTTCATAATTTGCATACCCTTTTGTCTCATGTGACTGAGCCTATTATGCCACAAAGTTACATCTACATCTGTAACAATTAAATTAAAATAATCAACACTACTTGATAAATACAAGGTACTAACCTTATTACCTCTTGATACCATAAGAGCACCCTTGGTCACCTTCCAAGAATCTATAGTAAATGTCACCACACATCCTTTACTGCCTAGTTATCATACAAATACCAAATTCCATCTCAACTTAGGCACATGCCTGACATCTTTTAGTATCCAAGTGTTCCCATTCTACATCTTGATCTGAACACTTCCTTTTCCTACTATGATATAAGGCTCATCATCACCAAGGTAAACATGTCCAAAATCCCCTTGAATATAATCAATAAAATAATTCCTATATGGCGTATCATGAAAAGAAGCCCCTAAATCTAAGACCCAAGACTCAAAAATATTGTAAATGAAGAGAATTAATGCATCTTAACAAGCATTATCTATTTCCACATTCACCTCCTTGGTGTCTTCTTGATTTTTATTGTTGTTATAAAGAGACCAATAATCCTTCTTTGCACGCCTAGTCTTTCCACAGTGCCATCATACTATCCTGCCCCTTGATTTTGACCTTCTAGGACCATTTGAATTTCCTTCCTTTCCCTTTCCTCTAAAATTTCATCTCCCTCTAATCTCCATCTACCAAATCATCACCTAAATTAGAAGTCTCTTTAGATATTTTTTCATCATATTTCCTTGCTAAATATTACTCCTATGACATCCTCAAATTTCAAATTAGCATTATTAGAGACCGAGTTACTCATAACCATTATCAAGCTATTCCAACTCTCTAGTAAGGAACACAAAATAATCAAAGCCCTAACTTCATCATCAAAATAAATTTTTACAAATTTGAACATAATCACAATTGTATTAAACTCATTTAGATGATAAGCAAATGAACCATTTTTAGACATCTTCATATTAAATAACTTTTTCATTAAAAATATTCTATTATAAGTAGAGGGTTTCTCATATAACTTTCCTAATGCATTCATGAGACCTTCCATGGTCTTCTCATATGATATATTAAATGTGACCAAAGATGAAAGGCATTAACTAATGGCCCCAAGTTCTTTCCTATCAATCAGCTCCCAAGCCTCATCTATCATACTCACTAGTTGCTTTAATTTTCATCCTAGTGGAGCATGGAGGTCCTTATGATAGAGGTAATCCTCTAATTTCATCTTCCATAGACCAAAGTTTTGTTCATTGAAAATTTTAACCTTTGATCTATAATCATCATCCATAGCTCCCATTTGAACTAATAACCCTTCCTTTAAGGAAACACTTCAACAAATATAACCTGAAGCTTTGATACCAATTGTTCTGAACAAATCAAAAATTGATGTGAAATAATTTCATAGAATCTCAATAATAATAGATATAAATAAATATGCATAAATAATATAAATAATCATGCATAATAAGAAGACCAAATTTAGCATGGTTCATCTAATGTGAGATACATCTACCAAAAAACACTTACTCAAATTTTATTACAAGTCATAAGAGTACAATCCTCTCTCAGATCTATCTCCTCACAATTACAATACATAAATATTATTTGGAGCTGCACTCAACAAACCCTCCTAAATTCACATCTAAATTCACACTCTCTATTCTTCCTTCTCAAACCCTTGTTCTCATGATGTATTACCTAATGAATATCCATCTATTATAATACATCAACATAGCAGTTTTATAAAATAATGGGTACCAAAAACATGGGCCAAGTCAACCCAAAAGGGGGTCTAGAGTGTACATAAAGAGTGTACAATACATTTTAAATGTATAGTATTTGAAATACATTGTAATTTATAAATAGGCTCCACAATGAAACAATTTATAGCCTCTACAAAGAAAAGTGTGGATGTAGATGGTAAATAGGGATAAATGTTGGTTGATAGGTTTGTTTGTGAAATGAAATGGTGGATGATAATGGAATGAATGATGGTGGGGAAACAAATGAAGATCAAGATTTTTAGGCACACACAATGTTACTAATTTTGGATTCAACATAACTTTGGATATGGTAGGGCCAAAGCCTTATGAATATTCTCTCGATAGGATCACCAAAATTTTCTATTATTTATTCTTGAGAGTAGCTACCATCTAATTATACTATAGTGTGGATTCTATTTTTATTTTATCTTTGATTTTGTCTTCATCAAGCAGTGAAAGACTTTTGTGCTTAGTTATTGGTACCTTGAAGAGGTTTCTACTAGTGAAGTTGTTGTGATTGTCTCATAGTTATTTCAAGAAGGTCTTACTAAATAATGTTGACTTTTGACATTTATTGTCTTCTAACACCTCTAGAAAGGTTTCACTAGAAGATGCTGAGTTTAAACTTTGATTATCCCCTAGAACCTTCAAAAATGTTTCACTACGAGAGTGTTCTTATGCATGAATTTGGTCTTGGCCTCCTTGCTCTTTTTAACTGCTATGCCACCATGGATGCAATTCAATAAGGTGTGATTATATCAGTCCCAATTGACACTTGTGGGAGGTGGAATGTTAATGATATGGATATGTTGGTTGATGGTAATGGCCTATAAAATAGTAATGGGATGGGGGTTGGTAGCACAATCCTTGCAAAAGATACTAGGAAAACTTGTGTCGATGCTAAAATAATCATCCTCAAAAACTATAGAAGGATCACAAATGTTTTTAAATTGATCTAAAAGGTATGCATAGCCAATATTATAATATTCACAAACATATTTTTATTCTAAGTATGATTCTAACTCAATGGACTCTGAAATTAATGTCAAGACTGATGTTGATTCTTATTTTGATGATAAATCTAATGTTGATTCAAGAATAACACCTAAATTCAATGTTTATTCTTCATATAATGTAAATGTTTCTATAATGATGTTTTTGGAATGTTTGTTTTTGGACAAGTAATGGCCTGCGATGGCATAATGAGCTCCATAAAGATTGATTTGTTAAAACGAGACTCTATAATGATGATAAAAAGGTTAAGGGACAACTCCATAGAGATTGGTTTGTTATATTAAGAATCTTAAAAAATAGGCATATGGTTGAGGTGATGATTTTACCAAAGGTGGTCATAATCATTAAGAAGTGATTCAACAAATACTAACTCATTAGAGTGAGACTACTTGATAATAGCTATAGGATTGAAAGGTGATTTATCATAATTTGACTTATCACAAATGGTTGATTTAATAATAACATCACTGATAGGTTGGTTATTTTGGCCTTAATCTACAATCAATTGTAAAATTCTTGTTTTGAATATAGCTTGGTCCATGAATGATTAGCTTGGTTGAGGGAGTGATTGACACAGTTAGGGTATTGATTGGACTAGTTGAGGCTTTGATTGGATTAGATAGGGTTTTGATGGTTATTATGGATCTTGATCTTGAACAAGCCAAAGGATGATGTCTTAGAATAAAAATGGTAGGGCATCATGGAGCTTGTTTTATTACACAAGATAAAGGATGAGGTCATAGAAAAGAAATGGTATTCCTTGGATGTTGTGAAGCTTGGTATGTTACATAATCTAAAGGACAAGGTCCTAAAATATAAATGGTATTATTTGGATGTTGTGGATCTTGGTAGCTTACATAATCTAAAGGATGATGTATTAGAATAGAAATGGTATTCCTTGGATGTTGTGGAGTTTGGTAGCTTGCATAATTTGAAGGACTAGGTCCTAGAAGGATAAGTTTGGGACATTATGGAGGATGATTGATCACATAATCTAAAACATCCAAGCCTTCCTCATAAACCATATCATCTTAGTTGGGGTCTTGACTTTGGTCCCTAATTTAAGTTTTGTAAGGTGGATAAAAATTAATCTCACAAACCATGTTACTATTAAAGGGGTCTTGAATAAATCCATAAAAATCAAAGCCATTTTGTGAAACGATTCTCTAATAACTTGGATTGTACATGAATCCACCATAAGTGTATCTAAACATATTTTCATCAATGATAAAATCTCTAAAACAAAAATAATTAGAGTTTTACAAACTCTAAAAAACAATATCCAAAGGACAAAGGGTTCAAACTTGATCTAACTTGGTCAAAGATGGAGTTGTATCTCCAAAATGGTTTGTGTTAAAACTTAGCATAAAATAGTTTAATTTCAAATTTTTAACATCAAATGTCATACACATAAAAGGTCAAACATCTATAGAAAAATTGGTATGTTAAATTCTAGGCCAAAGTATTCCAAACAAGGTATAAACCAGGAAAGAGAAAAAAGTTGCTAGGTCTTTTATCCAAAGACAGAGTCAAAAGCTAGGCTCAAACAAGATATGCTAGGACTTTTGGCTAAATTGCATCAAAAGATATACTTGAAACAAAGACATGATGTGATTTGATTTAATCTAACAAGTTAAGAATAACTTTGACATAAACTTGACACATAAAATCAAATGTAAACATGATCAATTAGTATAAGCCATAAGGCAAAATTAACCTATAGAAAAGGCTAAGTTTCCTAAATAAAGGCACAAACAATGATGATGATAGGCTCTAATAACAAATAAATAATCATTTTTGAATTTGGGTAATTAATTAATTGAAGTTACATATCCCAAAAGATAAAGACCTATGTATCAACTCCTATGAAGTGATGCCTAAACATAAATCAATCAATGTATAAATTCAAACCTGACAAGGTTAATTGAAGACTCAATTGTTGAAGACTAATATTTGACCAAACAAGCTAGACAATATTGGATAACATGATGAAACATGAACAAGGTCCAAATGGAATATGTGACATGGTTTTAAACAATGGTTTTGGTACAAGTCAAATAAGTTTTGAAAAAAATTGAGTAGTGTAATGGTGTTAACATGCTCTAATGATGTGATCAATTTTTTCTTTCAAATACTCCAAGGCACAAACTTGATAATGATTTGGATAGCATAACGGTACCCATCTCAGTCAATTATTACTCATAATGTTTTGAAAAATGTTTGCTAAGTTAAACCAAGGTGTCAAATGGATGGCATACCACTTCCTCAAATAATGGAGTGATTTTGGACACATGACTTATTCATAACATGGTTTATACAACAAGTTTTAGTTCTAACACACACCAAGCAAAAAAATAAGACAAAATACAACTAAGTAAATCTCTCTAAATCCTATCAAAGGTGTGGTAAAGTGGGGTTGACTAAAACTAATTGGTTTTCGATCATCTATATTGATCCCATGTGTACACACTTTCACGTATGCATATAAGAGAAGTAACACATAATTTGGGTCTGTATCAAATGTCTTGTTATGAAAAGGTCTAATCTTGATTGCAACCGCTACATCCATCACTTGCTCAATGTAGTGTGATGTCCAAAATGATCATACATCTTAATATTAGCCTATACTAATGGAGATAAGGGGATATTAGTTTCGTGTTAGTATATGAAATTAAATCCAAAAATAAACACACTAATGAACTAAAACCTTAAACCTAGATCTTATGGGGAGCTTGGTGAATAAACCGAATGAAGATATAACTATAATGTAAAGAGATAACAAAATTTCTTCACCTTCCTTGATTTCTCAAAAGGATTTGTTCTTTGGATTGCTCGACTTGTGTTTCAAAGGTCTTCATCAATAGAGCTTTAGCTATCCTCCACCTCCTCTTGGCATCATTGGATTTGTGGCTTTGGCTTATGAAGCTTGACTCAATAATTTGGCATAATAACACTATATCAAAATAATTTTTTAAAATCATTTGAGCATGGTAACTTTGCACTAAGATAGCTTAAAATTATGAGTGTGAGGCATTTTGCTTATAGATTTTCCCATTTGATCATAATGAACCTAGACCATCCATATCAAGATGAAGATGTGTGGCCAAGAATCCATTCAATTTTTGAGGCAAAAATCAATAAATTCCCTCATA